>CM043116.1:29728196-30136418 GCA_023701765.1 Hylyphantes graminicola
ATCTGAGTGCATACGAAATCCTTTAAAGCTTTTTTCTTGGTTCTTCACCTTTTTGTCACTTAGAACGTTCTTTCACTAAGCTCTTCATATTTGAAAAAAAAAAAACTCTTATTTTATCTCAATAAAACAATATATATTTAGTATTTACAACTTGTTCTTAAAAATTAACGATTATTAGCAGCCAGCTTACAGCGATCACAAATAAAACACTTATTACGATAAGTACTTACAATAGACTAGACAAAATAGAAAGAAACTTAATCTTGAGTGTTTCTTTTAAATCTACTCATTAAAAAAGGCAAGGGAGTTTAATCAAAATATTTCATGAAGGTCATAAGAAACTTAAGGAAAAGTTATATTTATTATATATACTATTGATTGGAAATTAGAGAAATATTTTTTCAAAATTTGAACACTTGTGATAGTATGCATTTTTGATGAATGCTTGGATTTTTGTGTGTTATAGAATATGAGCGGGATTTTGTAAATTTGAGTCGATTATTTTTTACCCTCACTTGCAGAAAACGTCAAAAACAAATGTTGTTGAGCAAGAAAACTATGTCGAACATTTTGGAATTATGTATTCCCTTTTTGACTGTGTGAAGACCGTTTTGAAAAGTTGATTTTTTTTTCGAGGTATTTGTTTGATATTTCGATTTTCAGGGGGATTATTAAGAGCACATGAAGTTTAATAATATGTTGCATAAAAGCAATAAACATAAACTTTAAAAATATTAATATAAATTTAAATAAATAACAAAATGTTCACTTCGGATTTATATTCGTAAATTTGTTTAAATATAAAAACAACTATTTTTGCTTCCAAATTTGCTTTTTTTTTGTGAGTCTCTATTCAAATATACATAATCTAGAAATATGTTTATATTAATTTTGGGTGGTATGCAATTTTAAAAATATCCTAAATTCAAAGTAATATGGATATTTTTAAAAAAGCATTTTTTCTAAATAATGCTTTAATCGTTTCATTACCCAATTACCAATAATTCTTGTCATTAAAATATTAAAAAAATATTTTCAAATAATTTTTTCATTAGGTTTTCCCAATGGCAATAGTTATTCAGTTTTTCGCTTCAACTTTTACACCTTTAAAAATTTTGGGTAAAAGTTTGTTTATCATTCATAAGGTTTTATAAATATTTTAATAGCAAAAATTCTTTTGGAAAATCTTCTTCAGAAAAGGCCGCTCTATTTAAACAGTGACGAATGACGTTTTTTAGTGGTCCGTTATAACTAGTCACAAAAGTAGAAAGCAATGCCAGGACATAGTTTACTAACTTTCTTTTGGGATATACGCATTATGGAACGGTTGAATAATTGGTTTTCAGAAGCTGCAAATGGGTATAAAAATTTTTTAAAGATCATGTGTCCCCAATAGAAGAAATACAAAACACTACTTTACGTTTTATAGAGTCATAACGGACTCTCACTGCGTCACACTTATCTAGTAAAGTTCTTTTAGTCACACTTATCTAGTAAAGTTTCTTTAGTTAGAGGCTTATCTAGTAAAGTTCATCCCAGATATTGTTTAAAGCGAATTTTTTTTAAAAAGGTATGACATTTAAAAAAATAAATATACGAATAATGAATTTACTCAAAAAGAAGAAAAATTCTAATTGTGGTAACAATGGAACTTTCGTTACCTCAATGAGATGGAGTTTCCCATTGGTGGAGCGGGTACAGAGAAGCATGTGATTGGTGAATAGGAAGCACTGTCTGACCACTTCTGTCTCGCGCTTTCCCATTCGTGCTCTCTGCAGCTTGGATTTTTCTCCACCCAAGACTTGAATCACACTACCTGTAATGATAAAATTAATAATGTTATTAGTATAGATAGGATATATAATACATTTTACTGTACTGGGCCTTGACCCATTTACAATGGTTGACAAAGTATCCATAACTCTTAAAACCTTTTTAACTCTTAAGCTTATTGCTTAAGTTTATCTAAATAAACAAAATATAAAAAAACGAAGTGGATAGCATTGAAGAAATGCACGACAAAATAAGTTACATAAAAGACGAATTTAAAAAATTTAAAGATTATATATTTTTTCGGTCTGTATGGATAGTGTTAATGTTATTTACCAATATGTCTTAACAAAAACAACAACAAATGAAATATATACAAGCACTTAAATACATAAAAGGAAACACAAAAAAATTAATTTATTATCAATTTCATCGATTCTGAATATGTAATGTCTAAATTGAATAATAATGTCTAAATTAGTTCAAAAACTACTATAATATTTATAATTATTTAAAATTTAGTTATTATAATATTATTATTAATTAATAGGTACTACCTAAATATTTTGTATGGATTTAATAATGAGAAGGTTCTTGGCGAAGATGTTTACAATCTAAAAAGTTTACATCTTACTTAAAAGAGACACGTTAATTGCGTCTTTTAAAATAAGGCACGCGGACCAAGTGCCTCCGATGTTGATGAAAAATTTACAGGGGTACAACTAAATAAATAGTACACGTGACATAGAGAAATGTTTAAGACACCAAGTAAGATTTGGGCCCTTAAAAAAGTCTTTTCAAACAGAATTAGGCATGAAGTGAAATTAAAATGAGGTAAGAGCGTCTTAATATCAAGTATGTGTTTTGCCTCTTAACTCATTGGCGACTATTGGCAAGACAATTTTCATTCCGAATCTAAGCTTTCTGCTGAAGTGTATCTAAATAAACAAAATATATTACACATGAAGACTATAAAAGTGAAAAAATTATGTACGAGAAATTAAATAACATGAAAAACGAATTAAAAAAAAACTTGAAGATTATATTTTTTTCGGTCGGTATGGAAAATGTTAATGTTATTTACCAATAAGTCATCAGAGGGTTAAATGATACAGTAAATGAATCTGTCAATCAATATACTTATAATCAATGAAAATGGCTTTTATATATCAGAAAAACTGATATATAAAAGCCAAAAGAAATATTTATAGTGATTCCTCAAGAACTTCCAGTATCTCCCAATATTAAATGATAACAGCGATAGGTTAACCGTACAATATCTTACTTCACAAGGGCAGTTTTTGTTTTTCATACCTTGTCTGACGAAAACTTGATTTACATCTAATAATAATATCACAGCCTCCGGCAATCATCCTTTCTGTTGCCAGATTTTTTCGTATATTTTCTGTCTCACTAACTTCATCATGCATTTGCTGTAAAATAAAAAGAGCACATAGTTATATCGCTGAAATAAATTTACCTTTGTTAATAGTTCCGTGTTCAAAACAATCATTTAGTAAGAGAAATGAAACACATTTTTGTTCACTCAATAATAAAACAGTTAGTTGATTAAAATTATGTTTAATTTAATGATCAATATAACAATACAACAGTGAAAATTTACTGGACGTTGAAAATTATAAAAGCAACTCTAACACTAAACGTTTCTTGTTGGTTATTCTTATGGGTGAAATAGACGTGTTGTCTCACAAGCTGAGCCACCGCTTTTTACCTCCTAATATCTAATTCCCAATATAAGGCCAGGTGGAAAACTTTTCTCGTTGGAAAGTAAGCCCCAGGCTCCCTTATAATTTGGCAAATGTTTTTAAATTTGTAATATAAAGTATTTAGCATGTAACTGTTAGCCTTAACCCCAGATGCCTCCATATATCATAGAGTAACGTGGCACAAATAAGATTATATTTTCAGAGTAGCGTTGCTTTAAAATTGTGGTGTAATTTCACTTCGTAGAGATATGGGCAGCCCTAGCTGAAGCCTTTTTATGATGTAAATTTCTTATTTGTCTATCGGTACTCCATAGGTTTGATGTAACCTTTCTTTATAAATCTGGAGTCTGAAGTAACATTACTTAAATTTTTACTGTTCATAGACCATATCGGCTGCATATGGAAAAAAAAAATAAAAGGAATTAATGTACATTCCGTGCCAACCAAACTTGGGTACAAACAAAGAGTAAAAAGGCAGGGAGTAAAGCGAACGGTTGGTCAGTTAATTGGAAACTCTTGTAAGGTATATTTGCATACAAAATGACCTGAATACAATTTAACTAAAATACACACTTTTCATTCCGATATAATTGCCAAATTTTCTAAAATAATATTAAAATCTGTTAGACCTAAAATGAAATGTTTTTAAACATGTTTTTTTGATGGATTCACAAATAATTTATGGAACTCTTTACATGCGCGGAGGGATCTTCTCCGTGGCATATTTCTATTTACCCAACTTAGGTTGGCAAGGAGTGTAGTTTGACGTGTGTCCAAATACTCACTCTTGATAGTTCTTCGAGTTTAGCCCGTGCATTTTTCCAAAGATTTTCTTTCGACGTGATTGTGCGGCGTGTGTGCAAGTAGCTCGTGAAGAGTTATGATATAGCGAGGTACCTGGAAAAAATTTAAACCATCAACACTTTATTTCAGTAATACTATACGATTATAGAGTAATGCTTCGCGAGAAAATTACAACAATTAACTTTGAAAGATAGAATGTAGGCGCATGTTTAATCTATAAATGAAAAGAGGAAAGAAGTACTTGGTATATGCGATAAGTAAGAAATGTAATATCCTCCGAATAAAAAGTATATGCTCATACACATTAAATTTATGAATTTGAGAACTGTTTCAAATTGTTGTTGTCGTGTGCCTCCAGGCCGTAGCCTGGAAGGCAAGAGGGTTGCAGTAGCATCCGTTGGCACAAGGATTTGAGTACCCATGAGAGGGTGGATGTCTGACTTCTACTCGAGATGCCACCGCCTCCTCAATTTAAGCATGTCGCTCAATGGGAGGGGCAATTTTCTCCAGACAACCTGCACCCATGGTAAACTACAGGACTTTCGGATCCACAGTTTTAGCGAGCACTTCTCGCATGTACTCAGGACAACACAAGTATCCATGCCTTACCCGGGATTCGGACCCGGGCCGAACTTCGACCCTTGCTTGGCAAGCGAGGGTCGAAGCCACTATACTAGCTGGGCGACACTGGCTCAAGTAATACGCAATATAGGGCGGTGTAACTTGGTGTATGGTGAATAGAATCCCTAGAGTCCCCATACAAAAAATTAATATCAATAAACCTTAAAGTTATCAATCAGAACCTTGAATTTGTAACTTCAGAAAAAAAAACGCCATGTCTATCGTACCTGGTGCAGGGGTTATGTGACGAATGTCCAAAAGAAAATGCATATCAATAAACATCAGACTTTTCAATATATTATAAAGTTCAGAAAAAAAAAAACCCCCACGGGGGATAATACCTTTGCATATGGGTTATGTGAGGAATGTCCCTATTGCACTCCCCCCCCCTAAGAAAAATACACATCAATAAAAAGTGAACTTTTCAATTTTGTTGCTTGTTCAGGAAAAAACTGGAATTTTACCACTTTCAACAGACATAGCTTCCTCACCCATGTTTTGAATTTGGGCCCACTTTCATAACAAGTGACTATCAAAACCACTGTAATGAAGTGACTTTCAAAAATAATATTTTTCGTAATAACTGACTTTCATAATTAAACTGTAGTGATTTGAAGAATGTATAAAATTCGTGGTTGCTTGGCGACCGATTTGTCGGAACTTGCTGAGAATGCGACTGTTTAACATCGTTTAACCTAGATCTTACAGAATTCTACCGTTTGTCTTGCCCGTTTTTGTTGTCCTAAATAAAGATATGTCTCGTCCTAAGAGCAGTTCTTCAAGCACAAAATAGCACACCATTATACAGCCTGGGTGACATTTGGGAACGTACCTGGTGCATGGGGTATGTGAGGAATGTGTCTAGTGTCCTCCCCTGAAGTGACCCTTGCTCAGGTGTTATGTGATCGAGGAATGTCCCCAATATCCCCCATAAGATAATTGTACACCAATAAAAAGTGAACTTTTAAATTTTGATGCACGTTCAAAAAAAACTCACATGGAATTGTTGCCGATTTCAACAGATATAGCTAAAAGGAATAAGAGTGCCTATGCCTCACCCAGGATATTTGGGCCCACTTTCTTAACAAGTGGCTACCAAAACCACCATACAGCCTGAGAAACATTTAAAGAGTACATGGAAAAACCGCTTGATTTCGTATAGAACTTTCATCAGCAGGTCACTTTGGCGATAATAGCGAGTAATCGCCTAAACTGGTGTAAGGAAACCAGATTCTACCTTCCGAGTTTCACTCGTTGCATGATTCCGACGCTTAGACCAAGATAGAGAGAAACCAGTTTTCTGTCGCCAATGTCCGCCAAATAGACACAATTACCGGGAAGACTCCTAAAAAATCAAGTGGTTCTTCCCCTGTACTCTTCAGGGAACGTACCTGGTGCATGGGGTATGTGAGGAATGTCTCTAGTGTCCTCCCCTGAAGGCTCGACTTCTCTTCCAGTCTTCTGAGGATGGCGACGAACTTCTCCCTCTGCTTGCACTCGGCCAGCACCTGCAGGCTGTAGTGGTGGTTGCGCACGTACTCCTGATAGATGGTCAGCATGGGCAGCAACATGTCGAAGAGATCTCCTTGGTACGAGAAGCGGGGCACTAAGTTAAAGCCCAACACCCACCACAGAAGCCACTACGAACAGCCGCGACATGCAACTACCACCCCCCTACCCAAGCAGTACGCACGAAGAGCATTGCATTTACAGAAAAGGTTTGAAGGACTTTAAAGTCGAAAAGAAAATCGTATGGTATCATTTCGATGTCTGTGTTTTTTTGGTCGTGTCTATGACGTAAAAGTGTCTATGAAAAGTAAAAGTTAAGCTAAATGTAACTATGTGTTTCGATGACCACGTCTGCAATTTTTTGGATATTAATGTCATAAAGATCTATTAATGATGGCAGAACTCCAATGTCTCTCAAATTGGCATTCAAAAATGTAGTTTAGTGTAAGCTGCGTATCTGGGCAGTTGTCACAGTTTCTATACACCTTCCTGCTATTTTTGTCTATCTTCATGCCTGTGTGGTGATTGGTTCTTAGTCTGGCAATCGTTTTTGTGGTGGTTCTATCTGCTTTTAAATTACAAAGAAGGTGCTTCGTTTGAATAGAATTTTCTCTCAATTTATATTTAGCGATTGCATTTGCATAATGGAGATAACCTTTACTATAATTAATGTTGAGATTTCTGGCTTCCTTCTCTAATGTCTTCTTCTCTAATCAGCATTTTCATATGTCTGTGTGTTATAATAGGATATAGAGATTATGATTTGAACAATGAGACGTAAGTTTTACAATATTGTGTGCAATTTATGGATTGGAAAAATAGCACGTTCATATTCGGAGAGGAGTAATTCAAAGAGAAAAGAATTTCTAGATCAGAGAAGAGGGAAGAGATGATGAATTAATACGTATAGGAGACATAGCTAGGTAGACATATTTACACCAGTAACATCATCAAGCCATGCTCTAACTACTTCTTGAATCTATCACAGCATATATCTCAGAATCTGCTCGAAGTCTACTAAAATTCAGAATATAGAATTGTAAAAGCAAAGAAAAATTCGTGATAACTTATTATGGCCTAATCAAAAATAGAGGCGAATGTCAAGCTCTTAATGTAAGAAGGTTCAGTAATGGAGTTCAATATTAAGGCATATATACATTTTGCATTGTATTTTGATGTGCATTGTTCTTTTTTGTGTGCAAAAAAGGGCTCCTTTATTAACGCATTTAAATAAAATCATTAATACATAAATTTATTAGTCAACCGCTTTAATATGAAACTCTTCGTGAGTACTGCTAGATACTAGTGTCTGTCTATAGCAATCTATCGCGCAAGAAGCAGAATCGCACAAATACTAACTATTTGAGCACTGATGAAATACGAATGAATTCCACTGAAGATAATTAAGCAGTAACTTACATGCGCAAAAGCTGAATGAAGAGCATTGCTATTTGCTTAAGCAGCTTCTCTAGGACTATGATAAATACTAGGCTATAAACTAAGGCAATAATTAGATTTTTTCATGTAGTCAATAGAAATTATTGTTAAGAAATCATTTCATTAAAATTAAGTATAACTATTATTTTGTAAGAAAATAAACTATTCTTTTTATGTAGGTAGAAGATTGGAAATTCAAAACTACAAACATATTGAACACGTTATAACTGCAAAAACATTCATAAAAACTTTCTAATTTATAAAAAAATATAACTGGTTTTATTAAACTATTTATGCCACAGTTTTAATCTGCCAACCGTCTTACTAAATAAGTATATGAGAATTTTTTAAGGACTGTTTGAATTTTTAAAATTCCCTTTTAATCTCCCACTAAATAAATGGCAAACAACATATTCTTCATAAACCATGAAAAAATTAATATTATGTCCACTAAAATTTTTTAAGTTTTAATACATTTACTAACATTAAGGAAAAGAATATTTGAGATACCCTCAATCATCTAATGTTAAGTCTTTTTTCTGTCACATTTTACGTGTGAGATAATCACCTAAAACTAAGGTCGGCCAGCTCTCCATCCTCGCTGTTAGTCCCTTTATAAAGATCTGATGAAGAAACATCACTGTTTCGCTGTGGAACATGACAAAATCAAGTTAGCAAGTGACATTGTAAATAAGGTTAAAAAACAAGCATCGAGTTATTTCAGTTAAAATATTTTAAAGAGAAAGTAAATACATTCGAATTTTTAAGTCAAGTTCCTTCAAAGGAGAATCAGGCACATTCAATGAAACAGTTATTTTTTAAAATTTATATGATACTAATTTTTTATTGTCCACAAAGCAATTTCTATGCTTTCTTCAAATTATGTGAACAACAGACATTTAAGTGTTTAGATACTATTAAGCTTAAATAAGATAAATTATTATATTACTTTTATTAAGTTTCATTACTTTGAAAGATTTTGATTATAAATTTTTAGTGTCTGAACTACAAGTGATAGGCAGTTTTACTGATTATCCGATAAAAAAAAAGTATTTTGGAAGTAAAGTTCCCCCAAAAGTGAGAATTACAAATTAATGCGCATTCATATTTTTAAAGCATTCGGATATGATTAGTTTTGGTTCACAATGTCTTAGAAGTTAAATTCTACGGATTATTACAATTGGTTAAGAATTATCCGATATGGAATGATTTCCTTAAGGATTTTCCAATTAAAAATTTTTACGGACTCTCAACTACATTGTTCAAAAATAAAGTATGTTGCAACAACAAACAGTTGAAATTCTCTTTGGTTGTAGCCTAATATATTCACGCGTTCAAAATCAGAACAAAAAAGTTTCTACTTTAAACAGAATATACAGGAGAAACTGTTTAAAGAAAAATATGGTATTTTTTGTAAACATGTTTTTTTTTAAATATATTTACAAATAATCTAAATAATCTTTAACTTAAATATTATTTAGATTATTTTTAAATCTTTGTAAATATCTTTATTTTCTGCAAGTATATGTTGTTTTTGCAAAGTTAACAGTTTTTTTTACAGTGTGACGGGTCACCTGTTGAGAAAGATGGAATTCACTTCGTCGTGTGTGCAAGGAGGCTTCTGTGAGCTGGCAGCCATCTTGAACGGCCTCAGAAAGCAGGAAACCATCAACTGTAGCTGTTCCACGTATTCCTCTTCAGACTCGACCATACGGAACACTAAACTGAAACACGAAGAAATCACGATTATAACAGTTGAAGAGCTTAGCGGAAGAACGTGCTAAGTGACATTTTTGAAAAAAAAATGTAAATTTTGTGTCTATGGACATATTATTAACGCCTTTAACGATAATAAGTTTCTCTTTTTTTTGTTAAATTAAAGTTAAGTATATTTTGTTATCGTTTGCAGGTACTTTTTTTAATGGATTTAAATCAAGATTTAACAGTTGAAGAGCTTAGCGGAAGAACGTGCTAAGTGACATTTTTGAAAAAAAATGTAAATTTTGTGTCTATGGACATATTATTAACGCCTTTAACGATAATAAGTTTCTCTTTTTTTTGTTAAATTAAAGTTAAGTATATTTTGTTATCGTTTGCAGGTACTTTTTTTAATGGATTTAAGTGCAAACGATAAACTTTTAAGCTCTTTTTTTTTGTTTTCACCTTTTTGTCACTTAGCACGTTCTTCCGTTAAGCTCTTCAGTTGTTACGTACATAATCACTGCCGGTGTTTAGAAAAGAGAACACTTCTTGAATATGTAGACAATAGAAGAGCTTGCTGGAAGAACGTCTTGCTGGAAGAACGTGCTAAGTGACAGAAAGTTGAAATCGATAAAATGAGCTTTGAAGTTTTTCGTTTGCACTTAGATACATTAAAAACGGCCCACACATAAGGTAAAAAAATATGCTTAACTTAAAGTTTATGAAAAGTGGGAATCTTGTTATCTTTAAGAATGTTTTAATGTGTTCATTTATACAAATTCGCATTTTTTTTTCAAAATGTTACCAAGCACGTTATCCCACATAGGCTATTCATTTGTTACACACTAAGTGTGGCCAGATTTAATGCATTTCGCAGTACAATTTAGTTTACTACTGAACTACGATCTGTAAAAAGTGTACGAATAATCTCAGTTTTATTTTTTATAGACTTTTTAAGCAGAAACATACACAAAATACGTTTTTAAGAAAATTTAACAATGATTAAAAAAAGTTAGTCTGTTGAAAAGTTAGTCACTGAAACCAATCCGGCCAGGCTATGTAAACCATCACTGTTGGTGTTTAGGAAAGACAACATTGCGTGAAAATGTAAACAGTTGTGTTTTGCAGAATAAGCAGCATTTTTTACATGGAATTCTAGGTAAAAAAAATCTATGTATTAAAGCGAATAAAACACCGCTATATCTGAATACAGTCAGTCTTTTGTAAGTGATAAATCACTAGTGTACTCCCAATTTATTTGAGGTTTTTCCAATTCAGAAATTTACAATCGACAATTTAATGTATACATATAAATAAACTTTCGTAATAAAATATTGCGATCATTAGGAAAAACGAAACCAATATACGATGCAATTATACAAAAGAGACTTCGATAAATAAATTGCTATTTTGCAATTTGAGTTACCATTAAAAAGGATGTATACCTCCCATCTTTTATATTTATAAATGCTCTCCACTCTCCAGCATAATTGGTTTTTCTAAGGGAACTAATAAAAGTAATACTTTTTCTCCTTGTATTTCGAGTTATATAACATATTTGTAAAATAGTTTCATTATTATAACAAACCTACAATATTTTCATACGTGGAATTGCATTATAATTCAATAAAAGTGCTAAAAACAATTTGGTCATTTTGTTAGACAGAGAAAACTTGGTATTTGGATAAAGGGTAACGCTTACACATTATTTAATATATAATCAATAGAAATAATATATTCATAGTTGTGTTGATATTCAATATTAAAATAAAGCATTTGTTTTCGTCCATAATGTAAGCTTTTTTGCTTTGCTTTCAAGGAATTATATGCATATGTAACTTTGCATTCGCTGGTTATGTATGTAAAAGAATCTCCAATACTAATATTTTTTCTGTTATATACATTAAAGTCTATTTGTCAAAAATTAGAGAATTAAGTTCAAAGATTGATTTACACCTCATGCCATATTCTCAATTTTAATTAGACAGTTTTAAATATAAAATTAAAATATACAGTGAGATAAGTTGATAAACTTTAGTCAACATATAAACTAATATCAATTAAAATTACAATTCTATTGGTTTGGTTGAGCCAATGTCGCACTAGAAGTTTAGTATATTACTTGTATCTTCTTCTTACTTATCAGTTTCCAAAGCAATAAGTGTAAAAAAAAGGACACATTGCTTCTTGGAGACATTTACACTCGTAAAACAAGCGGGCGATTTTAACTCAGGCTGAGTTAATGTTCACTTCTTTCCAGTGTCGGAAATGCACTTCTCCTGTAGGAGTGGATTTCACTCTTTTGTTTTGTTAAACCTCCGACAAGATCTCCACCACATTCTCCTACGCTTTGAAATTTGAACTGCGGAAAAGTGGCGGAGATCACACCATAGCTTTCAAACAATGAAAACTCGAGCTATTTGAAAATACATACACTCTTAAAACAAACGAGCGATTTTAACTCAGTCTGAGTTATTTTCAATCCTCCAGTCTTGAAAATGCACTTCTCCGAAAAGAGTGGATCCTTTGTGTGTTAAACCTCCGACAGGATCACTCCAAACGAGTGATTTTAACTCAGTCTGAGTTAATATTCACTCCTTTCCAGTGTCGAAAATGCACTTCTCCGATCTGAGTGGATTTCACTCTTTTGTTTTAAGAGTGTAGTTAGGTGTTGTAAAAAGTTAGGTGTATGAAAGTATTATCAAATATATTTTCTTCTAATTAATATCATTCGTACACTATTAAAACAAACGAGCGATTCTAACTCAGTCTGAGTTAATTTTCACTCCTTCCAGTGTCAAAAGTGCACCTCTCCTGTAGGAGTGGATTTTACTCTTTTGTTTTAAGAGTGTATATTGTCTGAAATGCGTATGTTGTATACCTGTTTCTTTTTCTCATGCTTTCTGCGTGTGGTGAACTGATGTACTCTGCCACTATCTGTTTCCATCTTCTTCTGCATAGCCAGCCCCGGAAAAAACTCTGGACCTGAAAATAGACCATATAATTTGTATTTTCCTCTATTGACTAAAACACTGGTAGCATGTCACACAGGAAGCAGGCCCATTCGCAATTGCTTACCAATGAAACGCCAAATTATGTTAAACAAATCCCAAATACCATCTAAGCTGAAGTATTAGGATTTTGGAACCACTATTTTTTGGTCAAAAAATAATTTGGATATATTAAAATGCTTAAATATTACAAGACTGTCCAAATAGTGCATCATTCATTTAACACACTTTTTACCAATTGAAAAGCTGGTGGAAGAACGTGCTAAGTGACGTTTTGAAAAAACTGATATATTTGTGACAGTGATTATATTGCTAACTTCTTTAAAGATGACAAGTTTCCCCTTTTCCATAAATTTAAAGTTTAGTGTATTTTTTAAGCTTTAAAAGTACCATTTTCTACAGATCAACGAAAATCTTTAACACTCATTTTCCCGTTTTCACCTTTTGTCACTTAGCACGTTCTTCCACTAAGCTCTTCAATTACAAAATACCAAATAAAAGTTGATTTCCAGGTTCTCCGTTTAACTTTCATTAAGCAATACGTAAAACCTTTATTAAATAAAATAAATGTTCGCTATTCACCTAAAAATATGTTGTGTGTTTTTATTCGCAGCAAACATGTATCATACAAGCATCTGATAGATTTTGTATGATTCTTTACCAAACTAAATCCTGCCATTTACTGTATATGTAACTTTTTTTTGTTTACCTTTTTGATTTTCCTAATTTCTTCGCTGTCTTCGTCATCTTCTGATTTGCTCGGCGTTAATCTCCATTCTCTTTTTAATGCACAAAGCTGAAACAGGAAACAACAAAAAATTTAATGAAATGATTTTTAAAAAGAATTGTACAAAACCCAACATATTCATTAAAATTAATGTTACTTTTTATATTGAAGACCGCACTCTAAAAAATGAATGCTCAAAAACGATGAAATTTTCCTTAATTTTGACGATTCGTTTACTGGCAAATGCTCTGAGTTTTCGTTTCCTCAAAGTGAGGAAATTTGAATCATCATTTTTATGAGGAATTGAATATCGTACAATCTAAAGAAATATTTCGTCATTTTTGAGCATGTGAGTACAACAATGAGATTCAGTTTCCTCAAAATCAAGATACAGAATCGTCAAATCACGATAGTAAAAGTGAGGATTCGCGCTTTCTCAAAAGTCACGTCATAGTTTGACGAAATTATCCTCAAAATTAACGAAATGAGGCTTGAGGATTCACGAATCGTCAAAAATGAAAGTGTTATTTCTGAGAGTGCTGGAATAGTTTTTATATGGGTTAGTTTGCCACCAGACCTTACATTGTGAATGAGCCGTTAAGGGGCGCGAGGTGAAGCAACATGTCATATCTCAACTACAACAATCTTTGTTCAGCTGGTGTTATTAGAATTGAAGAGCTTAGTGGAAGAACATGCTAAGTGACAATTTGAAAAAAAAAAATGGAGATTTTTGTGTTAATGAACGCAATATATTCCCTCATTTAAATATAAAAGAGTTCCATTTTTCATAAGCTTTAATTTAAGTATACTTTTTTCTTTTGTAAATGCCGCTTTTAACGTATCTAACTACAAACGAAAAACCCTAAAGCTCATTTCCTCTTTTTCACCTTTTTGTCACTTAGCACGTTTTACCACTAAGCCAATAATTGATTTGTGATTTTTCCAAATTTGGAGTAACTTGTCATGCTTACACTCAGATTTAAATTAAACGCACTAATAAGATAAGCAGAAACAAACCCTAAAAGTTACTATTTTTAAGGAAATTGCGGGTTGGGTCCTCTTAAACCACCTTCCTTTTAGTAAAATATAGTTTATACTATCTGCAATAGATGGCAGCACGATGATCAATTGAAAATAAATGAAATGAAATCTAAACTCTCCGGTCACCCCACAATATTATTTTAATTTTGACCACATTTATTTTTACCTACATAAAGCCAACACTGTGTATCGAGAACATTTTGGTCTTCAATCCAATATTATTTTAATGGAATTCAGTAATTTTTGAAATTATTAAAAATTGTAAATACTGATAGTTGAGATACATATGCATACTTTTTCTTTTTTTGTCTCTCAATTTTTATATTTTTAAAAGCTTTTTTGAAGTTTTAAGGGTAGCTAGGGGACTTTGTCTTATTACACCTAAAAAATCAAGTCTGTAAAACTGCTTTCGCTCACCCTCATCATTGTCGTTATTCTACCCTGGTCCAACTAATCTATAACCTAATACTTAATCAAATGTTCTGGAAAGGAATTTATATTCAACACACATCAGATTACTTACTGATCAAAAGGGAGGTATTTTATACGTCCCCTTTCAAGCCTATACTATGGTGGATATAAGAACGACTCTTTTCGCATTTACGGTAAAAGCAACTTGTCAAAACCTCAGTGCAAGTCAATGTGTTATTTGATACCTGAAGCTCAGCGGCGTCTTCCTTAGTAAAAAAATATCAATTAGTTCGATGTCATAGAGTTGCATCGTTAAAAATTATCTTATCACGTTCATTTTAGAAAATGCGAAAACAGAAAGCATCACAATGGTTCAAAACATTATGCAAAATTTCTTTGGAAAAGTACTGAGACGTGTCTATCAATATTCATTGCATATTGGGTTATCTCATGCGCAGTCAATTATATTCAAAGTCTTTTGTTTTTTCAGATTCTACAACTGATAGCATTTCTATCAAATATTTTTATAGAAGAGTTGAGGAACGACTTGTACTGAGCTGCCTTCGGCATCCATGGCTCACTACGGAGCCCGAATCGAGCTAGGAGTGGAGTGACAAAAGTGCTAGTTAATTTAAAATTTTGATACTGGGGAACTAAGTACACCCAGGACAAAGGCGAGAATCGAACCCTCACCCGTTATAGAGCGTGGATTGCTAGCGTTATGGCCTGTGATCCAAACCACTCGGCCATCGGGCCCTACATGCCACCTATGTTGTCTCCGTGTTGGTCAATGGGGCGGTTGGTAGGTTCAGTCTCTACAATACCATAGAACTCTTTGATTTCTATAGATTGTTGTTTCAAAGGATAAGGGTTAAAAATAATATGTTATGCACCTGCGCTCTAAGCTTCTTTATTCAGATTCTGTAACTGATGTTTTTGTCATAAATTGTTGTTTCATAAAGATAAATTATAAAAATTTGTGTGTAGTGCACCACCGCCTTGAGCTTAATTATTGAGTTTCTACTACTGATAGTATTTCTAGTTATTGATGTGTCCAAGGATAGGGGAAGAGTGCATACCTCTGACCTGATCTTGATTCATATTCCGCAACTGATAGTACTTCTAGATATTATTATTGTTTCCGAGAAAAGGAATAAAAAGTAGTGTGTTGTATACCTCAAACTGAGAGCTTCTTCCTTTAGTTTTATACAACTGATAGTATTTCCAGATACTGTTTTTTTTTCTACAGAGGATAGGGTAAACGTGCGTACCTCCGCCCTGAGCTTCTTGATCTCCATGGTGAGTTCCTCGCACTGCTGCGTGTACTGCCACTTGGCGGTCTTCTCGCTCTCCACGATCTGCACCAGGTGCAGGTGCTTCTGCTCCAGCTCCTCCTTCTGCAGCACGATCTTGCTAAAGCTGCGCGCATTACGAGGAAACAAAAGGTACATTAATAAAATATATATTTCTTGCTATATGTAACATAAGTTTCTAAGTGCAAGACGTTTATAACGTTTTTGAACTTTACTTAATCATGTACTAAGTGCAAAACATTTATAAGGATATCAACGGTTTTGAACCTTACTAAACCATGTACTAAGTGCAAAACATTTATAAATATATCAACGTTTTTGAACTTAACTATATCGTGTACTAAATAAATGGTATGTACATTAACTAGCCAAAAAAATTTCTAAAATAATTCATTTAATTCAGAATTTTTACTTCATCTCATAATTAAATAATTAAATGTAAAAAAAATCAATTCAATAGATTCCGTACATGCTTGTAAGCGTACCAGTAATAATTTCCGTAAAGCTTTTTCTGTCAATATTTAAACATCTTATTATTCATCAATATTATCATTTATTTTAATTTATAGACTTTTTGCTACAAGTGGGACATTTTTATTTATTTACTTCAACTTATTCATATAATATTTAATCATATTTATTAACTTGAAATTTGCTAAACTCATCTGTGTTTAAAATATTCAAAAGTATAAATTTAAAAGAAACTCTAAAAAAGGTGATTTAGTACTATCTATCATGTTTTACTTAAGGAAATTATGAATTGCAAATTAAAGATTAAAAATATCTTAAGATCAATTAAACTTTTAGCATAAAAATAAAACTTGGTAAAAAAAAGATTTCTGCCTTAAATTATCTTTTTTGATAGTTTTAATGATTCACTTGCGACTTGTTTTCAGTTTGATTTATAGTAAAATAAATTGTCATTGTAATTTGCATAATAAATTGTAAGTTGGGTAAAAAAAACAATTTTATAATTAAAAGTTTTGTTATCTTAATTTAAATGTGTATTGAAAGAATGTAAATTAAATTAAAATAAACTCGATACTGTATGAATTTGATACGTTTTTCAATGGTGAATATTTGATTGAATAAATTATTATTGACTTTCTATTAACACAGATTATAATTTTATGACAAAAACTATCGTACCAAAAACATGCAACTCAACGCCGGCTAGCTAGAATCTGCAAGCCAGCTACAATCTTTGAGCATGAGAAATCCAATCTAAATGAGTAATGTGCATTTCTTTCATTTGACTTATCCAACCTGTTAGTTTTCTGAACGCTAATTTATATGATGTACATTTATTTAGAGGAATCATGCATTCTTTTTAATTTTTTGGATTTTCTGTCAAAATTACGTGCTGTCATTATCATTTTAGAAATTTTATTCTGATTGTCTATAGCCATTTATGATTTCACAAAGCACATCATTCCATTTTTCAAGCTTTTTCTATTAGAAAATATTTTTTATTAATCCCAATAGATGTCAGTCCTATTATTAGTTTTAATTGTGATAAGAAAAATGATACAGAGGGTTGATGAGTAACTAATTGCCATTTGACCCATTCTTAGAGACATGACTCGTTTGCTGAGTAAGATTTAATAGAACCATGACTAATACTTTGATTTTCTTCTTGTTATAAGAGAAATCGCTAGATTAGTACGTCAGAAAACCTAGTTAAGGAATCAACTGATACTTTAACTGACTCAAATGTTTTAACTTTTTCTTTCTAAGTTTGTTTTAAAAAATGTATTTAGGGTAGACTAACCAGTGAATGAAAGGTTAAGACGTCACGTTCGCCAGTGAATGAGCACCAGGATATAATGACCAGGACAACCAACCATTGTCAGATAACTTCCTACTACATGGGAGGAAGTCAGTGTTGCCAATCCATATAGTGGAATTATTTCAATCCTTATTTTTTTAAATTATATTTACCAAAAGTTCATTCACTGGGGCCTGTTCACTCACTGGTCAGTCTACCTATTTTATTCCACTTTTGCCATATGCAATGCTGTTTAGAAAAAGAGTTAAGAAATCGTATGGCCAAAAGAACTAAAAAATATATACATAACCTCTTTATTTATTACTATATGAGATATCATTTGGGACAATTTAAACAACTGAGGCAACACTATCAAAATCGCAAACAATTGCTTTGAAATTCTTTTCTGATTACTGATACATTATTACTAGAAACCCATTCCTGCATTTTTAAAACCTCTCCATATTTGATGACAATCTCACACAAAAAAACCCTGCTTACGCATCATTTATTCTATAATCCCTATCACCATCAATACACCGCAGCAGCCCAAATTAGTCGCTCCCTGAAGAGGAATAAAAGGGACTCGGAAAATGTTCGAAATATTGCTGCACCAAACGATCCTGAATTCGAAATAGCTTCCTGGGGAAGAATAAAATAGTTGTGGGGCGTTGAGTTGAGAAGATGGTGAATTTGGCGAGAAACAAGGTGAGGCCATCAGAAAGTCGCCACGTAATCCTAGGAAGCCCAAATAAACCACTCACTCAATGTAAGTTCGATGCCCGGATGGTCGAGTGGCTTTATCCATAACGATAGCAGTCTGCGAGTTGTAACGGGTGCGGGTTCGATTTCCGCCTTCTCCCTGGGTGTACTTTCCTTTCTTTGTGACAGTAAAAAAATCTGTGTCTGTCTTACTTGACGAAGGCTAGTGGGTCTCTGATTAAGCATACAAGCCGGAGTGTATGGGCCATTCTCTGTAAAAGGGACAAATCGATGTCCCTGATACTTTTCTCTTTATTTTCAAATTGTATATGCACGTTTGCGATTTGTTAGTGTAAACTGGTCCCCATCCTAACTAGTCCCACCAAAAAAAATATCAAATAAATATAATTTACTTACATAAAATTTCATTTAAATACCCGATTTGTCACTCCCTCACACTGTCCCTGCATGCTTTTACAACTTTTAACGTCCTAAAAATTTTAAATATATAATCCTTTTTGGCGGAACTATTTATGGTTAATTAGTTTCTGTAGTTTCCGAAAATGTATTTGATGTTTTTCTACCATCAGTAGTTTTATGTAATTTTATGAGTATGTAATGTCCCTGGGTTACAAAGTCACTCCTATAACACTTCTTCAAAGTTCAGTTAAAAACTTACTGGATGACCAAGAAATCTTATTTAAATTGGCATATTATTCCTAAAGGATTGAGGTTTCTAAATCAGCCATCAGTTGTTTTGATCCTTGAGTGATGACGTTTTTACAGTACTTTTAACATTAAAAATATCATGGGAGTCTTTTACTGTCGTCACTTACTCAATCTTATTTACTGATTATAGATAAGTGCGAGAATCTTCTAACTTGTCTCAAATTGTAGGCATTTAAATGTTGATTAACATACAGTCTCTAAATTTTATAAAAAATTCTTAGAAAATGATGTTATTTGACTTTTCCTACGGAATCGTCACTAACTCACATATCTGAAGCAAAGGTCAGTCCACATTGGATAACTTCATCTTGGATCTTTTTTCCAAGCGCATTCAATACCGATCGGTTGTTTCGCTTCAAGTGTATATTTTTTAAAAACGCATGCCCTTTAGATATTTCACGAGTGTGATTATTATCGTATCTTCTTCTACGTTATAACCAAGAGTTGGGGTAAAACTTGCCAACCCGGCGGCGAAATGATTAGGGTGCTAGCCTTTGGAGCTGCTGGGTTCGGGCTCGAATCCCGGTGAGGAATGGATGTTTGTGTTTGTCAATAAATTTTGTTATTTGTCTGTATGTTTGTGTCGTCTTTGTGTATCTCTTGTGACTGTCCCTCTTGGCGCGCGGGGTATCGTTCTATTAAGCATATGCTCTTTCTTTCTAGAGGGCGCACTCACTGTCATTTGTCATAGAGGGTCAAACTTTTAATTATTTTTACACTACACTCTTAAAACGAACGAGCGATTTTAACTCAGTCTGAGTAATTGTCACTCCTCCAGTCTGGAAAATGCACTTCTCCTTTTGGATTGGATCCTTTGTGTGTTAAACCTCCGACAGGATCACTCTAAACGAGTGATTTTAACTCAGTCTGATTTAATATTCACTCCTTTCCATTATCGAAAATGCATTTCTCCTACTGAAGTGGATTTCACTCGTTTTTTTTAAGAGTGTAGAGCAATTAATGACGGGTATCGAAATTTAGAACCACAGTCGCGTTATCATTAAGAGATTTATGACGAATAACTGTAAAATAAAATGCGGTGGCAATTTTTTTAACCTGCTCTTCTCGACCAGGAGTCGTTTCCTCTAAACACATCATGCGCATATCAGACCCCCTCCCCCTTCATAAACACATTTTATTCCATTGAAATTATCCTTGACCAATATTCAAGTATAGTCAGTGTAGGCTCGTCACTTGACTGCGGTTTTAAATCACGATGTCCGTCGCCAAAAGCCTTCATGTAGCTGTAGTGCGACGGTAAGTCAAACTAACCTAACCTAACTTTCCCATAAACAAAAAAGACTCGCATTCCTATAGAGATATATGTCGTGTAATCTGTCTACTGTAGGTTTAGTTGCGCTTTTTATTCAACCAAGCCTAATCTACATAGACAATTGAATCACACGTTTTTGAACTAAAACACAAAGCTTAGCACTTGGGGCAAGTCAAAGAGGCATGCAATGGTTTCGGTGTTGCATGAGCATGCATTGTCTGTTGCGCATGCTCAGCATCTAGTTGTGTTAACGATATTTGTCAACTGTGTAAAAAAATATATTTGCGTTAAAAAAATCGTTAAAGGGATCTGAACAATTTTTTTACTATATATGAATATGTGAAACACATATAATAAAAATTAATCAATTAAAAAAAAAAATTTTCTCCAGTTTTTAAAAGTGCAATTTGTCCCATTTACAGAGAATGACCCGTATATGACTCTACCATAAAAAAAACAGAAATTGTGAAGTTGTAGGTCGTATCACGAGATCTGAATCTATACAAGATGTTAGCACCTTTCTTCACTGGTAAAAAAATATGTTGTAATTATATTCGAGAGTCAACAATCGCCAAGTCGATGTGGTAAGCCTATACAACCTCCTGTGGAATAGAGTCAAATAAGCTCGCCGAGAGCGTATGTTTGGACTGACTACAAAACGATCGATGGTTTCACTTGATAAACCTTTTTTGTGTTGGCTTATGCACGGTAGTATCGAGTATTTGCTAAAGCACGAGATCGGAATTTATACAAGATGCTTAAAGTAACTTCCTTTGTAGGTAAGAAAATGCGTTGAAATTATACACTGCCCAAAACAATTAGGGGAGCACTTTGCGTACTTTTGTTAGCCCTTTCAGTTTCAACGTTTTATCTTTTATTCTAAACATCTAAAATTTGTGAAATAGATTTATTATGCATCCAGAATGAAATGGTAAAAACCAGGGGAAAAAACTCAATTATTTAAACTAAAATTTAAGTGGAAAAAATTGGAATCATAACTTTTGAATAAATTATAACAATAACGTTTTTTAAAAACTTTATTTGTTAAAAAAAATTTAAAATCAATTTTAAACATCTGAGAATGCAAACGTAAAGAATTTAAGGTCAATTTATTTCATAAAATTGTTTGAGAGTGAATTTTATTTAACCCTGTTTTTCATATTTTTATTTTATTAAAAAACATGATTTAATTCTTCAAAAGACATTATTCTCCCATCTAACGATAAATAAGTGCGATCTCAACTTAGTGAGAAAAAAAATTGCAAGTTGATGATTCCAAATGGAATCATTGGGGGTGAAAGGGTTTACCATGCTTTCCCCTTATTCTTTTGAGCAGTGTATTTTTTATACGAGCGTCAAAAATCGCAAAGTCTATGAAGTAAACCTATGGAAACACCACTGTAGAACAAAGCCAAATAGCTCGCCGAGAGCTTTTCTTTGGGCTGACTACAAGCGATTGATGGCTTCACTAGGCAAACCTTCTTTCGTATTGGTTTTTGCCCTGAATCCTCTCCATCTCCTTCTTAACTCTATGTTGTGGAGAGCCCACAAACCCTGCCACCTGTTGAAATGTTCCAAGGGAGGAAGGAAGCGTTCGATCTCTCTCGCTACATCCTCCTTCCCTCCCGCCTTCCTCTTTTCCATGGGACTGACTTTGTAGAATTCGTTTTGACTCCTGGTTAATGTACATCGATCGAAAATTGATGGGGGACGGCGTAAAATTGTGGCTTGTTGTGACAGCCCAAATCGGTTGATCATAGTTTTCATATCGGAAATTGGGATAGTTGTTCAGAGCCAGAAAATACTTCTCTATTATCTTGAGTTTGTTGGAAAGTATACAAATTACATATGATTTCAACGCGGATCTAAGGAATGCCAATGTTTTAATTTCTCTGCAAGTAAAAAATATTTTTTAAAAGTAGAAATGATTTATATTTTTAATTTTGTGTTTTGCATATTTATATTTTTATCCTCAATTATAATCTTTCATTCAATGTGGTCCTTAATGTTTGGTAAATAAGTGCAAAATCGAAGATAAAAAGAAATTAGTATTTTTTGTGGAATCATACAATTTTCTCTCTGATTATAGTAAAAAGAGTTGATGGCTGAGTAGTGAGTGCCATCGTAAAGAAGCAGCACTGCCATCTTGCAAGTAAAGGGTATCCCGGATTAGGCATGTTTCAATCAGTCGTTTCTCCATTAAGTGAGTCGATAATATAAGGAAAGCATACTTGGGACTAAGCACTTTAGGTTCTACGTGAGAGTGATTACTCGACAGAGACATATGCTTTTCACCCTAGAGCCCTAGAACAAGAAAGTTGAAAAAAAGCATGGTAAGCCTTGGGACACTATGGCTATCGCTGCACTGTGAATTATGCTAAAACTTAATGATTGTTTAACACTGAAATCTAGTGGCATGCTTATTAAGCTGAATTTTGAGGTATGTGTAATTTTTTTTATATTATGTTATTTATAAAAAAATATTATTTGTATGTTTATGTGTTAATTCAAAATAACGCTTTTGATCATTTCGCTTTTTAGAAGAACTTCTTATGAATGATCTTTAAAAGGAAATCACGATACATAAAAGGAAATCACGATACAGCTTTTTTTTTAGCGAATTTGATGTCTGCAAACCCTAACCCTCTCTATCTGTGCATCTTTTTTCCATTTCAAATCGTATAGCTATCAACATAAAAAATATTTCAAAGCCCCAACAGATATCTAAACGCATGACGACACTTAAAATGCATACGTAGACATCGTATTTGAAAAAGTAGCGATGCCCCTGAAGCCAACTCTCCTACTACGAATATTGAAAAGGACATTTTTTATGTTCTCAAACCTCTTTCTAGGCGAATCTTGTCAATGAAACTCTTTCATATTCCATGGAATTCCCTTTTTTTACAAAAATATGTGGATGTTGCTAAAAATGATATCCTCTCCGGTTTTACCTGTTTAGCAAAAATGGAAAAATTCCTGTTCCTGAATCTAAAAATATTGTTAACATTTAAGAATTGTGTATGTATGTTTTAGTAAAGAGATTCGCTGCCTGCTTTTGTTAATTGAGAGTCGCAAAGATATATTTTTGATGGACTGATTCAAAATGGCTAAAAACTTTTCCAAATGGCTAAAGAGATTTTGTACCCAAAAATTTCAAGCAATGAAATCTTTTTCGATTATTTAAACTTTTCCAAATTTGAAGAATATTTTAAAACCTTTTTTTGACTTGATATTTAAAATCTTTAGTGGGTTTTTTTTTTGTAAGCAGGATTGAATTTTCCTTGAAATCTTTAGTGGTTTTTTTTTTGTAAGCAGGATTGAATTTTCCTTAAAACTTTAGTTATTGAATTTTTGAAGCGAGGCACCTGTGTTCCATAAAAAATACAAACTTCAAACTTTTTATTTAACTAAGCAATATCTGAGAAGTTTATATATTTTTACCATAATGTATAGAAATATTCCTTTCCAAATTCTATTAAATCTACTCTTGTGTACATGCAAAAATATTTGATCCTATTCCAAAAACTGGAAACTCTTTTTTTTTGGAGTTTTAGGTACGGATATATCTCCATACTTATTACAACAAACTGAGTAAGATTTTAGAAGAATTAAATGTTGGCAGAAGTCGATAAAACGGAACGTTAAAGGGTTAAAAAACATTTTTCTTATTAAATAATAACAGTAAATAATATCACTTGTCCCAAAAAATATTCACTTTACCAAACATTTTCTGCTTGCTCTTGGAGACACCAAATATGCTTAGAAAATAAAAACTGAAATTGTGTACCCACACACAGGTATAAGGAGCAGGAAAATGTTGAAAAGAGCGTGAGACTACTATAAATTTTTGTTTCGTCACAAAAAATATTTCATTTCCTTTTTTTAACCCCCGTACACATTTCATAGTACAGTGCTTGCAGGAAAGTATGTATTTTTTTTAGTATTTTTTAAAATTTATTTTCGAAATTGTTAAATGTAAGAAAATCTATTTGAAGATGCTTGGATTAATGCAGAGGTGTGAAAAGAATTTGAAAAAATAAGTCTAAAAATGAATGTGAAAGAATAATTTTTGTATGATGCCATATGTTTATAAATTGTTACTGAAATTAAAATTGGGAGTTCAAATTTTTTTTTCTAAGTTATATATAAATCTTGTGGTGAAGTGGTTCTAGATAGCAAAGGATTCGATTAGATAACTTTTTAAAATTTCATCCAAAAGTAACACTATGGTAGTTTTAAGGATTTAAGAGGATACTCATTAAAATTGGGTGTTGCTATTGGAAGATTTAGTGATATTTCTTATGGGAAGACGGCACCGAATTCCAATTTTGTTTCATGAAATCAACTCATAGTGTTGAGGATTAACAAAAACAAAGCATAATTATCTACCCAAATAATCTGTGGTGTGATTATTTTTGTTTAGCAAAACGTAAGTTTTACGTAAAATACATAACTAATACCTATAAAAATAGACTGAAGTCGACGTATCCTCAAAACCCCTGTTAAGTTTTTAGTAATAAGCTTAAATTTTTATTATTTTGTAATCTCATTGAAATGAAATACTAAATTATCATCAGAAACATAAGCCATGGTATTTCCGTAGATGATTTAACATGCATATATTGACACTAAAGATTATAATCCAACTCAAATAACACCTACTGACCAAATAACACCAAAACTGAACTACACCTAAACTACATCCGTCTTTTCTGTTCCTTCCTAATCCAAACACATAATCCAATTACTACACCATTCCCAAAAGACGCTCTACTTCCAATATCATCCGACAGATGTCGCTCCCAGACTCTGCAAGACGAGCCATCCACGCTTTCTACCTAGCTGGATAGAAACCTATATTTAGCACATTTTCCCAGGCTCCCTACCTGCCTGCTACGATCTTTCGTGGCTACTTTAAAGACTCGAATGAAAGACGAATTTTTGCAAAACTAATCCTATATTTAGTAAAACGGAAATTATTTTTGTAGTAGATAGAGTGAATGAATTTGGGATAGAAAACTATTTCCTATTAGAAATAATGGTTGTTTTTGTTAAGAGTTAATGAAATATTTATTTTTTGGGAAGTTATAATATTTTGATGGCTATTTCTTATATTTTCAACTTTTTACTGCTCATTTGAAAACTATAAGCTGACTTCAGTTTTATTTATTAGTCAACATTTGATTGCATTGCAATTAATTATTAAAACTTGTCAGCAAGTAGAATAATTTGTTACTCTCCCGTTCTTGTAAAAAATAACTTTATGATTAAGGAATGAATAATAAAACAATGTTTTTCCAAAATGTAAACACAGATTTAGTAATTTTTCTTTAAAATCTACTTTGAATGATTGAAAATATATTATTACTTCTAAACAAATTTAATTATTCTTTTACAAACCTTATACTGTTCAATATTGCATATAAACCAAAATTGCTTATTCCAGACTTTTATATCAGCAGACAGTATCAAAAAGTTAGCCAATCAGATTGGTTTTTTTAATGATCACCTATACTTTACTTATAATACACTTTTGAAAATGGCTTTCTAGTTTTTAGTGCTCTCTAAACGATATCTGATAACTTGTTTATTCTACGTTCTTTCGGTTAAAACACGATTTCTCCAAATTTCAATTGCATTTCTTTAATTTAGGTAAATTATCCAAAGTATTCAATATAAACTTCTTAGAAACCAGTGACACAAGAAAACAAACAATATCAGAGTCTGAAACTCTTTATATTTCATTTTATTAGTTTTTTGTGCAACCTGAAAATTCCGAAAGAGAAAAAAAATTGTTTGAAAGTCGTGTTCTTCAGAAAACAAAATGTTTTTACCTCCTTAATTTTTACACAATTTCTGATGTTAACACAAATTTTGGGGTCGACACCTTAACAAATTAGGTGTTTCTGACAAGTTACAATTAACAAACGAGTAAGGTAACTATTTAACTTTTTTGAAGAATTAAAAAAAATTTATTTGAAGTTATTAATTTCTTCGTAAATAATGTTAGTAATTTAAAATCACACTATTATTGCAATTAACGAGATAATGAGAAAATCACTCAAGCATATTATTAAAATTTTGAACAAACTCACGCTATTTTTTTTTATTAAAAAATAAGCATAAGAAAATATATAGAAAATGTAAAATAAATAAAATTGCAAGTAAGCTTAACGTTTTTTTTTTTATTTTGTAACTTCTCTACAACTTTGTACAATCTTTGTACTTCTCTTCTGTTACAAACAAAATCTCATTCTGTCTCGAAACGTAAACGTATCTAATACCTTATATTTACAATTCCAGCTTCTTTTCATCAGAAATTGGGAGTTATGCCAGAATATAAAAGAAATGAAAAAAAATTGCTTCTGCAAATTGAAATACGAAAGGGAGAGGCTCGCTTAGAACGAATCTACGAGTAGCATACGTCAAACATATCTTTTTTTGTTATCAGGGGATATTAAAATGGAAAAGCGTAACAAAATATCTCAGAGCCAGAGTTTCAGCTGTCTAATCTTATTGTAGCATTCAGCTAGTATTTTAGTTATTTGAAATTTATATAATATTTCATGCGTTTGAAACAATTGAAAATGCATTTGTATCAAAACTTAGAGACTTGCATATGTAATAAATATTTTCTGAAATAAATCAATGTATGCCTTCAGTCTGTTTTAAACGTACTGTACCACTAAATGTTTTACTGTTCACAAGCAATGCCAAATTCTATTTAATTTGAATGCAGCAAATGAAAGACCATAACTTAAATGTGTTTATTAATTGATAATTGTTTTATTAAGAGATAATTGCATTAAATAATGTTTGGCTAATCGAATGCATAAATCAATAGTATTTTAATTGTTAAATAACTATGAAACAACCGTACTATTTTTAATGTAGCAGTTAATTTGTATCGGGTATTTTTGTAACTTAAATAATCAGAAAAGCTTAAATAAATATAAATAAGTTGCTATATTCACTTTATTATCTTTTTTCTTAAAAAATTGACGTACAAATGGTATATGTGGAAGATGCAGAAGTGTTTTTTTATTTTAATACTGAAGTAAAAATATTTCTCAAATCTGAGATAAATGTACTCACTAACAGTGTCTGGTAAAATGCTCATCTAAGATTAAAAAGCAAGGTTTTCATCGTAATAAATTATTTTGGGAATTTAATGACCGGTTTAGAGGGTTATCTAGAAATTATGAAAGTATCTTAAAATTATAAAGACATTTATTGTGCTTATAGGTCTTATACAGTTAGTCCCTAGTTTCCTATGGTATTTATTAAACTTTTTATGAAAACATTTTTGTATAAAATGAAGTAACCAGTTTAGTTTTAAACAATAAAAAGTGGACAAATAATTAAAGCCATTTTAAAAATAATATTGATAGGGAAATCTTCTTGCCATGCTATTTTCCTTAAAGTGTTTGAAATTTCAAAGAATTTTTTTTCAATTTATTAAAAAAATAATCTATTCCACCTTACTGGCAAAAAAATCTATAAACTTTATTGATTGGTTTCATTAACCGTTCCTTCAAAAGAAAAATTAAAATTTATGTATTTCCGCCGAATCACCGGCGAAATACCATGCTAATTTCCTGAAGTAGCATAGAAAAAACTATTATCGTGTGTTTTTTCCCAATGTCTTTATAAATCTTAACATCTTAAGTCCCCCCTCCCTCTTATTATCTTAAGGTAGGCGAGTACCCCAAATTCTAAAAATTTTTGCTATAACTTTTTACGCCAACGCTTCTAGCATGAAAAGTTTTACATTAATTTATCTGAAATTTTTTACAGATGCTCTATCGAAATATATATGTGCCATGAACCTCTAACATCTGGCGTAAATATTAAAGTTTTTTTTTAAAGTTAATCGAAAAAAATCTTTTTTTTGTGGTTAATTCATAACATTTTTCCTAATAACGTCTTTTCTTGTAATTTGTATGTAACTCTAGAAGGTCATTGCATACATCAGTTCAAAACGAAGAATATAACACATAATTAATGTTTATAGGAGGAAAATTCAATGTGGTAGACTTGTTAGCGTAAACCTCCTTTTTTAGTAGAAAAACACCGCTTAAAATAAATAAATTATACTTAAATAAAAAAATGCCTAAATAGTATTATTTATTATATTTGAAATCACTATGCCAAATTTGGAAAAGATTGAAGTAATAGTAAAAATTTTAGAATTTTGGGTATTCGCCTACCTTAAGTATATCTTTATCTACGTATCTAAATGTCTCTAAAAACATGTGTGCCGGTTAATAGAAGAAAATATCAAATCAAATATAATTTATCATCTAAAATGTCTATTCAAATGATTAAAAAAAAAAACTCACCTTGCTACATCTATAGCTCTTATCCAGCCCATACACTCTGCTTCGGTCTCGGCTTTGAACTCGAAATGTTTCGAACCCTCCTTTCGGTACGTCACAACGAAGCAAAACTGGAAGGAAAAAAACTATATTAAAAACAGAGTTTTGAAAAGATTAGAAAAGCTAAAAAAAACTTTCAAATTTAATTGAGTAAGAAAAAGAAATGTAGTTTTCAATAAAATAATTTTATTTGGAGACAATCTTTAAACCAATACTGTGAGTTATGGGCTTACTTTTGCGAAAGCCAGTATCTTTATTATTGGATTTTTTTTTTAGGTTAAATTTTTATTTAAAAATTAACTTCGAAATAAATATATCTATCACAAATTCATTCTCCAATTCTTCTCGAAATTCACAAGTACATTATTTTTTTCTCCGTAAATATAAGTAAAAATTCTACTAAACAATGTTTGGTGATTAATAAAATGTAACATTTATAATATACAACAATTAACTAATAATTTAGGGTAGTTAGCTATCATTTACATACAAGTTCATATTTATGCATACATTATCTTAATATATTTGAAAACCAATTAAATTTTTTTGCAAGTACCCATTCAATTACTAATAAATATTTACGTATAGCAATTTATAAAAGAAAAAATCACAACTACTTGGCGATGACAAGAAAAAACGACGCTAAAAGCGCTAGAGAATTAGAAGTATATATGTATTTATATATATATATATATTGCAGGTCAAAACAAGACCGTTTATCAGAACTGCAAAATACAATAAACAATAAAATGCAATACGTTAATAATCAGATATTTTCACCAAGTTAAAGATCTATAATTCATAAGTTAACTATTAATAAGCATGTATAATATAATTTAATTAACTATGATGATTAATTAAATACATCATGTAAGATGTTAAAAAAAATAACATGACTTTTTATGTCACAAAATTAGGTTACTTAAATTTTTAAAGTAAGTAAAAAAGTAAGTCGACAGCTAATTTATTTATGCAGTTAATCATTAACATTAAAATAGCAGTTTAATTTAAACAAAATGCACTTCATATTTCAACGATTAAAGCGATAATAAACTCTGTTTACTATAAACTATCCTTCTGTTGTATAAAGCGAATTCATTAAATAAATATTAACCATAGAGAGGGCTTTAAATGTACTTGAATGTAATAAACAAATACTTTTAACTGTAGGCATGGTTCACTACGTTGAAACTTTTGTTTAAGGCAGTTTCAATATTTACTATATTAAATACTAAGTTTCAAGTTTTAACTTATAACTTCTGACTGAGTATTTGCAACTGTTGTGAAATTTAACAATTTGTATCGTAAATATTTTCCTTCACATTACTGATAAGTATGAGGTGACTTGTATAACAACTTTTAGTGCTGTCAGTTTCTTTATTTATAAGTTGCACCATATCGCCTGTAAATAGAGACGTACCGTAACTAGAAAAATGTTCAGGGTGTCCCAAAATTGACTACCTGTTTTTAAAAGTAAATAAAAAAAGAAATGGATAAAGATATTAACACAATTCTTGCATAAAACGAATGATTATTACGTCATTATGCTTTTACTCTTTAATATGTTCAATTTAACCGACAGATGGCGCTTCAATACCGTGTGTGGGCTGTATGAAAGAACTAGGCATGCGTATACACCGAAAAGAAGGACACGTGGTCAGAACTGAACGTTCATGACCACGGGTCCTTTTTTTCGGTGTATACGCATGCCTAGTTCTTTCATACAGTCACCACACCTTACTGAAGCGTCATCTGTCGGTGAAATTGAACATAAGTGTAATAACATAATAACGTAATGCACATAACTAACCTAATAAAGAGTTCCTTATCAAATTCCAGACATGATTCATCCTTTTTCTGCAAAAATTGTGTTAATATCTCTATCCGTTTCGTTATCCATTTCTTTTTTATTAACTTTTAAAAACAGGTAGTCCATTTTGGGACACCTTGAAAATTTCAATGAAAAAAACTAATACGTGCAATTTTATGTCATCGGTCTTTTGTAAAATTTTAAAGTAATATCAGTACAACAGTTGGTGCACTATTTACATAATTGCTCATTTTTTATTGTCTAATGTCGCATTCAATTTCTTAAGGCAATACAGACAGGTTAAAAAATAAATGATCTTATTTAAAAGTAAAGTTGTCAAGTTGTCATATATACAAAAATATTTTTTCTACACCTTAAACAAATAAATTACAATTATAACAATACTCATTCTTTTTCAAGATAAAATTTCAAAATAATACAAACTAAATATTTTCTCTCCTTCAACAAATTTTTACAGTCGACCAATCACTATGCAAATCTTTTATCTAATATCCTTATTTCATTTTTTGGATGCATACATTTGCCAATCTTTTGCGATGTCAAACAAAGTATCCATTCAAGAACGAAAATGATGACAAAAAAGAATTAAATCAATTACAGGACAGCGATTTATTTCCTTAAGTTATGCGTCCTAACTCATCCTAAACTGTACAATTCTTTTCCTTTACAATCAGGGGCCAAGCAGTTTTCCTCTTCAGTGACTACAAATAAACTTAATCCCTGCATGTTACTGTCATTGTCTTGGTTCCCATGGTTACACGGAAGGACAAGGCCCGGGGAGTTCTGTTAAAATCTGCTTCAGGGAGGGGAAAGATGGTTTAAATTTGACATCTATGTAAAGTTCGTTACACACACGAGTTCCCGTAATTTTTGCCGCATTTACGGCACCGTAAGATTACGTTGGCAATGTAAAGTCAATGCGCTTTTCACACGCAAGACAAGTATAGTAATTAGGGTTTTTTAAACGATATTTGCTCAAGTAAATGGCGTATCTTGCCATGGTAAGTTTTGGTGAAGACAGTGATATTTGATTTTGGATGCTAATGCAACCATCTTGCATTCCAAGCTTTGGGCTAGAAGCAAGCGATAGCAACAACAGAAATATTTGAAGTCGTACATAACTACCATAGGTAGAGTTGAAATTTCCACTACTTGAGCAAATGATTCCGGGATAGCCGGGATCCCTAAGGTTACAAGTTTGAGCCCATCTGCCTTCCGAAGACCCCCGTGTACGCTAATGGTGACTGGTGCACGTTAAATCCGTTCTGGTCACAAAGTCCTATAAGTTCCCATACCAAATCAATACATCGGGGGGGTGACAAGTCAATTCTGTAGATCCTCTAGTTTTCCTCTGCCTCTAAAAATTCGATGGATCCCCCTATGTGCTGTTGTGTCTGTCTTACTTGACGAAAGTTTATGAGCGGGTCCATGACCAAGCGCACAAACCTGAATGTATGTTTACCAACCGAGAAAGTGAAGATTCTAGATTCAAAACTCACATTCTCCGAAGTATAACGAAGATATGGGTTCCGGTCTGTTCATTGACAAATTTGTGCAATTGTAAATTAAATTAGAAGATGTCTTAGATGAACACGCGGTTCCCTATGTCTGACTTATACTTTGGAGAACGTGAGCTGTATAACTACCCCTTAACACATCATTGATAGAACAGTAAATATGACATTTTCACCCATCCTGAACTAAAAGATCGAATTGACTAAACTTCACTTATGTTATTACGAGTTCCATAAGTGCGACAAACATTATCGAAACTTCTGTCTCATAATTGTGTAAAATTATATTGTGGTTTTAATTTTGTTTATAGCGTTTAAGAAATAAAGTTCATGATGATTTTGTAAGGATATTGTGCTTTTTTTAATTCCTCAAAGTATGATGCCATTACATTACGTCAGATTAACGTTCAAGAATGTATCAATTTAGTGATATATAGTTGATTGTAGTTGATATATAGTAGATTAAATTAAAACAACTGTTTTTAATAATAACCAAGGCCCTCCTTTAATAATCGATGTGTTGCTATACTCTAATGCAGCCAAACCAAACTTTTTTTCTTAACAGTTGGAATTTTTCTTTTTGTAAGCTTATATTTTTTTTCCGTGTTAAAGAAAATTTTTTTAAATAATATATACATAACAAAAACTCATTTTTATCAAAAAAATAACGGATGCCATTTCTTTAAACCCTCGGAGTGTCATACCGAATTTGCTAATGAGCTTTCAAAATCCCCGGGAGATTCCTTTTGTATATAGAAAAGAAGGATTATTTTGCGATTTGCATTTCTGACGCAAAAAGTATCCTTTTGAATAGTTACAATGTATACATATGTTCAAAAATCTAAGCAACATAAGCAGTGGCTTAAAGGGTTCTCAAAAACTAAATTAATTGATCATAATTTATATCTTGAGGCTGTTGATTTGAGAAAGCCATTAAGCAGAGAAAATACTTTTTGCTTAACTCTGAGGATTGAGTTTTTTTGATGGAATAGAAGCATTAAGCCCTGGAGGTTATCTTCGTGGGTTTAGTCCTAATCCATGGTATAAAAGAATCGATATCAATATATCAATACATTTAAAAGTAATTACATTCATAAGTTATTTTAATACCTATCAAACCAAAAGATTTCGATAACATTTATGCTTCACACGAATATCTTGGAGACCTTATTCTGACCTTCGACAGGTACTAGTACCTCGTGTACCAAATTTGAAGCATGTGGCTCTTTTAGTTTGGAGCTGCATGGAGGTTTCAGACAGACAGACTAACCAATGTTCTAACCCTTCTCCCCCCCTTTTTTTTAGAATCAGAACTATCTAAATCGTGCTGAAAACACAAAATTGAGAGATTTTTCAGTTGACACGGTAAACCGTAACGCTAACCCAAAACCTTAACCTTTCGACCATTCAGAAACCGCGTAGAAATATTTACGGGCTTTCTGATTGGTCGAGAGGTTAAGGTTTGGGTGAGCGTTACGGTTTACCGTACCGTTTGAAAAATCTCTCTATTATCTATATTGGATTTTCAACCCCATCGCAAAACTTTCAATTCCTTATATTTCATATTAGGTATATCGCAAGTAAAAATTAAAACACCACATAAACTACAAAAAATAACGTACTTAAACAATTTCAACTACAGAAGCACGGTTACTATATTCGATTAAAAGACATATTAAAAGTCCCAAATCTCTTATAAATGAAATTCAAATTGAACATAACAATAAAAAACTTCATTACTTCACCATAACTGCAACCATTTCCGCCAGAACTTTATCTCATCGTAAACGAAATGTGTTTTTCCCTTATTCTTTACTCTTTTTTTCCGGCTGTATTTGAAGTGAAAATAGGAAACTACCAACCCATTTTCACGCCATCCCAGAAACTGAACATGAAATCCCAAGTAGTCACGGAAACTAGACGATTTTCATGATCGACGAAAAATGTATAAAAAATTGGACCAACGACGATTTTGGACGAACGATGGTTTTGGATATAGCATTCTGCGGAAATGTGGCTCTTCTATCATAGTAATTCAATTGAAGATATGACACTTTTTCTCGTGAGGTGCTATATGTTCTTCTGAAAAAATTTTCGAGGTTAAAAAAGATGATAGGAACTGCGATGATATCGATGTTCCTTTCAATTTTACTTAAAAAGAAAGATTCTGTTTTCTGTAAAATTTGAGACACGTAACTGGGAAGATATAAACTTATTCAGTATTTTATAATATTTAGCTGTTTGAATTTTAATGAAGTTTGAAATATTAAAAACGTTATTAGCGTATTCAGCCTTTTGCATTTAGACAAGGGTAAATGCAATAATGATAAACAAATAACCAAAATTTCTAAGGTTATGGAATTAATTTTGAATTTTAAAAACATTAAAAAGCTGAAACCTAAAATTAATAATTAAATATGTCAAGATCGGTTTTATCTAACTCTTAGCTCTTAATATTGATTAAAAGCAATCATAATTATTAAAACTATACGTGTTTCATTTTTTATTTATTTTGAAGGAACGAATGTGTTGAAATACAGAAAGGGACGTCTGTTTACAGTGGGTAAATCTGTAATCACAAAATTCCCATTCTTCATATGAGGGAAAAACATAACATACCACCCATTTATTCAATCATGAAAGATTTATGTATTTTAAAATACTGCATTTAAGATTACAAAATAAAGTGACCTTGTTAATAAATAAAACATTGAATGCTAAGCCTAACATGGCTTAAACAATCCATTACGTTAAAAAGCGCATTCACTTAACAATCCCGTTTATTGTCGAAGAAGTAGGTTTTTATAAATTTTAAAATCTTCTGCGTACTTTTGTATCGAAAGTGGACACTTTTATTTTATGAAAATAATCCAATTTAAAGAATGAAACGCAACTCGAAAAACAATGTTTGTTTGTTTTGTTGGTTATATGATTTATTGTTTTTCATCCACATAAAATGTGCTCCTTATTATTTTATTAGAAAAAATATATTTTACCAGTGGAACACTTTGTTCTCAATACTTTAAAGTATATTTTAGTATAGATTTAGTATAGACTTATGACTTCTTCCCAAACAAAAATTATAATTGGATTGCATTTGTAAGACTCATATTATTACTCCAATTTCATATAATGGTTATTAATATTGATGCTTTGCAATATTAATGAAATAGATTATTTAGTTCAATTCAAAACTGTTTTTTAATCATTTCACCAAATAAAACACGATAAAAACTTTTATGAGCTAAATAACCAATATAATTAACACACATTTTCATAACACTCTTTAACATTAATCACCCTTAAAATCTTTTTAAAAAAATATCCGAGCCATTTCTTAAAAAAAATTAAATGAATTTATTTCCATAATCCCACCAGACGCTTTCCAATCCAAGACCCAAAACCCATCTAATGGATACAAATGGAAAACGGTTTGCCGAAACGCACGAAGTTTACCCAAATTCCAAGAGTTATCCTCATGGGGAATGTATCCATGATCGCAACAAAGTAGCCGAAATTATTGATATGCTTTTAGCCGCTCTGTCAACATGCATTTGGCTGCATGGATAATTTTGGTGTCCATGGATATTCATCAGGCAGTGAAGAATGTAAATAAATTAATGTGGAACTATGCATCGCACCGTGCGCGTAAAAGTGACGGATCTGCTATTGAGTTAGAGTAAGATATAGGTTACTGTTCCGTTGAAGGTGTGATAGATTCGATGATGAATAGGCCACTTTAAGGCTGGTATCGATTGGAATGTGTGAGTAAATAACTGATAACTGAGTGAGTAAATATCTGAAATGTAGGTTAATGTTTTGTAAGAATCAACGTTTTAGAGATTGGTGGAGCTTTTGCCAAAAACTTCGATGCGTTGAATTCTGGATGTTACTTCCGTCTAAGGTTTTAAACTCGGGAAAAGTCGTGTTAAAACAGAAAAAAAGTAGCCGAAATTATTGATATGCTTTTTGCCGCTCTGTCAACATGCATTTGGCTGCATGGATAATTTTGGTGCCCATGGATATTCATCAGGCAGTGTGAAGAATGTAAATAAATTAATGTGGAGCTATGTATCGCACCGTGCGCGTAAAAGTGACGGATCTTCTATTGAGTTAGAGTAAAATATACGTTACTGTTCCGTGGAAGGTGAGATAGATTCGATGATGAATAGGCCACTTTAAGGTTGGTATCGATTTGAATGTGTGAGTAAATAACTGATAACTGACTGAGTAAATATCTGAAATGTAGGTTACTGCTTTGTTAGAATTAACGTTTTAGAGATTGATAGAGCTTTTGCCAAAAACTTAGATGCGTTGAATTCTGGATGTTACTTCCGTCTAAGGTTTTAAACTCGGGAAAAGTTGCGTTTAAACAGAAAAAAAAACAAAGTAGCCGAAATTATTGATTTACTTTTAGCCGCTCTGTCAACATGCATTTGGCTGCATGGATAATTTTGGTACCCATGGATATTCATCAGGCAGTGAAGAATGTAAATAAATTAATGTGGAGCTATGCATCGCACTGTACGTGTAAAAGTGACGGATCTTCTAATGAGTTAGAGTAAGATATACGTTACTGTTCTGTGGAAGGTGAGATAGATTCGATGATGAATATGCCACTTTAAGGCTGGTATCGATTTGAATGTGTGAGTAAATAACTGATAACTGACTGAGTAAATATCTGAAATGTAGGTTAATGTTTTGTTAGAATCAGCGTTTTAGAGATTGATAGAGCTTTTTCCATAAACTTAGATGCGTTGAATTCTGGATGTGGCTTCCGTCTAAGGTTTTATAATCGGAAAAACTTGTGTTAAACTTTTGCTACCGATTTTGACTCTGAGATTTCAATGAATCTCAACTCTCTGTAGATGTTTGAGCATACCGCAATTAAATTTTTTTTGATAGAACCCTAGCCAAAAAGGTTCTCAAGGAATCTTTCATGTGTCACATAATAATATGACTTGCGTGCTCACGATTTTCCTATCGTAAAAATCTACCGATTCCGCCGAGGATAGAACTCCCAATCTTGGGCTTATGAGGCGGGCATGCAAAAGCCTTGCAGCCACTGACCGAATCCGTTTATTCTGAGTCAATAAACTCATTATAATTCGTAAAACTAAATGACTTTGGACTTAAAAGACTTTAATGTATTAAATACTAGCCTAATGAATTCACTATTTATCATTACATCAATCAATTCGTAAGTAACATCAAAATAACTAACTATTTACAATCACGTATTAACACCCAGTCCCCTTTTCATTAGTTATCGTTCACTACCTTCCCATCCGCCGAAATACCTTTACCAAATTTGTTCTATGCAGTCGCGACCGCATGTATACACACCCTTTTGCACACATCCAGTCGAGTAGTTAATCCAAATAACTAACTGCTGTCCATTAAGTAAATGCAACGCCGGGGCAGAGGTTTGATGCAGCAATCTCTATGCGAATTTCTCGCTCATTAATACTACCTAAACTCTTTAGTAAAATGGGTCTTAGGAATATTAGATGGAAATTTCATGGTTGGAATTAGGTGAAGGGGTTTACCAAGTTGGTTTTTAATGAGTAGGGATTTTACTAAGGCTTGTTTGGCTTATTTAACGTTGGACTTGCCTTTTCTAAAAGAACTTATTTAAATAAATTTAAGTATGTCTAATTTTTTTGTATATTGTGTAAGGTATGTATGTTTTTTTAAAAAACTTTTAAGAAGGTTTAGTATATATATATTTTTTATAAAGTACAATACTACACTGCTTGCCAACCTAAGTTGGGTAATAGTCCAGTAACCAGGTAGTCAAAAGGGGGTGTTTCAGGAAAAAAATACAGAAATTGTTTTCTCAACGGTTTTATATGTTTTCGAGGGTGCTGAATCCGAATATCAACTTTGTTAACAAATTCGGGCATGGGAACATTAAAAAATATCGAAAAAATCCCGAAAATTTACCCCTGTTTTCGGTTTTTTCCTTCTAGCAGGAAAAATATTAATTTCTCAACAAAAAAGTAAATACAAAAGTTAAAGTACTTTAAACAAGCTGAATAAAAGTTAAATACACCATTAATTTCAGTTGAATAGTTTAGTTGCTACAGCGCGCTGAAAATCGGGCAATTCCACCTGAATGGGAAAAAACCGAAATTTTCACTTTTAGCACACGCAAAATAGTACAGTCGAAATAGAGTTTGGGGTGGAACTAATTGGAACAGAAACTAATCTTGTTGCAAATGGTAGGAAACATGTTTCTAAAGAACATACTAAAAATCACAACCCGAACTGTCACTCAAAATACGTTTTTTAGCCGCAATCTTGAAATAACGTCAATTTTTTTAAAAAATTACAATAAACCATAACAAGTCAAGTTTAGTATCAAATTAAAGGAAATTTTACGCTGACAAAGAATATGTACTTAGTTTTAAAACCTTAATATTTACAAAGATGATTTTAGAAGGAAATGATGAGAAAACGGGCGAAAAATTTCCGGACAACGGTAAAAAAAATATTGAACAAACCCTCATGAAATGTACGAAAAGAATTTAGAAAGAATTTCTGGAAGTCATCATTTAACCTGGTTTTAAATCACTTGAAATGCAGTGAAATTATGCAATGAGTTTGTTGACCAGCGTTTTCCGTTAATCTAACTCATGCAAGAATGGTGAAAGATTTTATAGATCTAAACAAGGTAATGCAAACAATGCGCTCCATATATGCTATGTTTGGTTTTTCATACCCATCAAACACTAATATAACTTTTCCATAAATTCTATTGACATTCTACAGGTAATAATTCCTTATGACATCCCCAAATGTTGTACAAGTGTTCCAGAAAAATTAGTGCACCGTTATCAAGCACGTAAAATACTTTGCTGGGGCACAAGGAGTCTATTGAATTTTATTGTTATGAATGGAATCTGATGAGTTTGCAATATATTTGTCCATTTTATTCACTCGTCGATTGCTATGGTCAATAAAGGAAGTTGGTAACGTTTAGATAGCTCGTAATTGAATTTTTCGTACTGTCCTTTATTATCCAAGCAGATGTAACATGTAAGCTTGCATCCTGTATGTTAAAAGACTTGAATTTATTCGACGAGTTTCACCAGAAAGGACTAGTTATTACTACTCCTTTTTCCATAGTTTTATCGTAGCTGCTTAGTCCTTTTTCTATTAAGTTCCATCTCTAAAAGGTATGTAGACTAGTTTATTTTAAATATCGCTTCAAATCATGTTACGTTGTCTTGTCTGCAATATATATTATTCCATTAGCAAAATTCTACAAAGCACTTGAAAAATCAGTGAATGGATTGCCCCCCCCCCCCACACACATTGCGGTCTATAAAAATGTATTACCTTGTTTCGATCTACAAAATCTTTCGTCCTTCTTGCTTGAGTTAGATTAACGAAAACACTGGTCAGCAAACTCATTGCCATAAGTTATTTCACTGCATTTCGAATGATTTAAAACCAGGTTCCATGTTGACTTTGTCATTCTTTCTCAATTCTTTTGGTACATTTCATGAGGGTTTGTTCAATATTGCTTATTATTGGGGACTCCATGCTTGTTATTCACTGAAGCATGGCTCTGGGTCGCAAACTTTTGTTGGATATCTCAATAATGACAAGGAGTGCCGTGGCGTGCAGTGAAATTTTTCGTCCGTTTTCTCATCGCTTCCTTCTAAAATCATCTTATAAAATATTTAAGTTTTAAAACTAAGTACATATTCTTTGTCAGCATAAAATTCCCTTTATTTTGATACCAAACTTGACTTATTATGGTTTATTGTAATTTTTAAAAAAAAATGATGTTTTTTCAAGATTGCGGCTAAAAAACTTATTTTGAGCGACAGTTCGGGTAGTGATTTTTAGTATGTTCATTCGAAGCATGTTTCCTACCATTTGCAACAAGATTAGTTTGTGTTCCAATTAATTCCACCCCTAACTCTATTTCGACTGTACCATTTTGCGTGTGCTGAAAGTGGAAATTTCGGACTTTTCATATTCAGGAGGAATTTGCCCGATTTTCAGCGCGCTGTAGCAACTAAACTATTAATCTGACATAAATAGTGTAATTGACTTTTATTTAGCTTGTTTAAAGTACTTTAACTTTTGTATTGACTTTTTTGTTGAGAAATTAATACTTTTCCTGCTAGAAGGGAAAAACCGAAAAAAGGGGTAAAATTTCGGGATTTTTTCGATTTTTTTTAATGTTCCCGTGCCCGAATTTGTTAACAAAGTTTATATTCGGATTCAGCACCCTCGAAAACATATAAAACAGTTGAGAAAACAATTTCTGTATTTTTTTCCTGAAAAAACTACCTGGTTACTGGACTATAAATAGAAATATGCTATGGAGAAGATCCGTCCGCGGATGTAAAGAGTCAAATAAATTAATTGTGAATCCATCCAGAAAACAAGTTTGAAACATTAATTTCGCTTAAGGTCTAACAGATTTGAATATTATTTGAGAAAATTTGGCAGTTTTATCAGAATGAAAAGTGTATTTTGGTTAAATTGTATTCAGATCATTTTGTATGTAAATATTACCTTACAAGAGTTTCCAACTAATGGACCAATCGCGCTTTTCCTTCTGCCTTTTCACCCTTTGTTTTTATCCAAGTTAGGTTGGCGGAGTGTAGTTGTTAAAAGAAACTAAAGCAGAATTGAAATAAAATTTATATTAGTTAACAAAGTTTATAATCCTATTAATGGTATTTTCGATACGTGTTAAGATGTTATTCAGTTGGTCAAACAAATAACAAAAATCACTTCTTAAAGTATTAGGTACGGGAATAAAAACTCTCTTATGATGCTAAATCAAAAGAAAGCCTGATTTTTTTAAGTGCAGAGCTGTAAAACATTTGACAGTTATCTCTCTCTCTTTCGATGCACAGCATTTCATAACATCTACATATTGCTTTCGATTTATCACTACATTTATAAATTTCAATCATTTTAAGGGACCACATGGATGATTAGCGTGTATGAGTATCAATTTGCCAAGACAATGAAACCCGGTATTAGGTTTCGTAGCTTGTCATAGATGAACTCAGATAATTGATAACTCAGCTTGCCTGTAATGTTATTGGGGGGGGTGGGGCATATTTGAGCGCTAATCAATCGACATAGAAAATCTCAAGTAACTGTCATCTCAGGATCTACTGTTTACACTAACAAATAACAAACATGCAAATATAATTTGAAAGTAAAGAGCAAAGTCTCCATGACATCGATTTGTCCCTTCTACAGAGAATAACCCGACAGCAGTTAGTTATCTGGATTAACTATTCGACTATATGTGTGTGGGTGTGCAAAAGTGCATGTATACATGAGGTGGCGACGCACAGAAAAAATTTGGTAAAAGTATTTTTGCGAAAGGGAAGGTAACGAACGATAACTAATGTATCTGGACCAATGGACTTGGGATTGTCACTTTATTGTAGATTTTTAGAATCATAATTTTGATAATTTTATACATTTAAATGTTTTTTGTAAGTGATTACTTTATAATTGGCTAATGCATGAGTCTTACGAGTAATTATGAATTAATTACGGTTTTTAGATATGTCTTTTGAATTCAATGACATTTAGTTTTACTAATTTTTAGGAGTTATCTGGTTCAAAATAAATGGATTCCTTGATATAATACTGCTACAAAATTCCTCGAATATACCATCACAGTGTGGTGGTTGGTGTAAGATATTAGCACAATGTACTGCTATTTTTTTAGAATTCTGTTTAGCGTGTTACATATTTAAATTTGGTTCGTCTAGGTTGAAAAAAAAAAGACGAGCAATTGCTACAGTAAGAGTATTATTATCAGTATTTAAATTTTTAACCACGTGACAAGTGACTATATTTATGTTTGAGAAATATAATTAATACGTTTTATTTTTAGCTGGAAAACACATGTTTCCTTCACACTGGTACTATAAATAAAACCTTCATATCTAACCCTATTTTCTCATAATCTGATCTATGCTCATTATTTACTCGCTGTTCATTACCCCAGCAAGACATAAATCGTGCTGCCCTTATCAATTACCCTGTCAAGCCGTATTCGAACATCGTGCCTGGACTGGACAATCAGGAAAAACAATGAATCAAGATAGAGTCCCGAAACCCGCGAAAAAAAATAAGGAAAACCGGGTAAAGTTTGCGGAAGAAAACCAACTCCGGCATTTTTCCCGTTTCTAAGAATCCGGAAAAGTGATCATTCATGATTGCTTATGTGAAAAGATTATTCGGGATACATTTTCTGGGAATAAATATGTTTCTTTGGAGGTATAATGGGCAGGAGTGTTGTTAATAAGAATATTGTTTCCGTTTATATATCTTTTATATACGAGTATTAGTTTTATTAATTTTTTTGCTGGTGTCTTTTATATAATGGATGCTATTGAGACGAAATTTCTGATATTTTATCTTTGTTAAAATTGATGCAGAATCATAGATATTATTCCTGTTTAAACCTTTCAGTAACAGTGATGCCATTTGGCATCATCCTGTTTAGGATCATAATTAAAAAAATAATAGGGCTGACATCTATTGGAATTAATAAAAAATATCTACTAATAGAAAAAGTTTGAAGAATCGAATGATGTGTCTTTTGATATCATAAATTGCTATATACAATAAGAAAAAAATTTCTTAAATGATGGTGCCAAATTGTTATTGTCACTGAAAGGTTTTATCATTATTATAATTGATGTTTCATTACTGATATTACTGAGGTTCAATAAATGATTTTTTTAAATTAATATATTTGGTGAATATTAGTTGATGTCATTGATGCTAAATATCATTGTCATTGAAGTTCCATAATCTACATATATTAATGTTAAATTATTGATATTAAATTCCTGATGTTTTATCATTTTTATCATGGATGTCCTTCCAATGATATCATTGATGAACAATCATTGACACAAGTTAATGAAACGGAAATTTATTGAAATATAATATTGGTAAAGGTCACATGTGACAATTTTTGGTTTGAATAAACAATTACCTTAAGGGGGGATCATAGTTAACAAAAACCAAAAAATCGAATTTTTGAAACCAGTATTTTCTGATAGATGGAAGCCCAATCTATCGAATAAGACCAATTTTGTATCGATCGGTTAATTATTTCTTATAAAAAATTAAAATTATAAAAATAAACAAATGTGCCACGCCTCCTTTGAATTACTAATTGTATGCTTGTATTATTTATGTATTGCATTATAAAATCTGAATTTTTTGTGTTAATATTTGAAAACTATTCACTGGCTCAATGTAAAAAAAATTCCTGACGATTTACGTGAAATTCGGTTAACAAGAAATGTTTTGGTGGTCATTTCGAGTTCGTGTTAACGGGATCGACTGCATTTGTTTTTCGCGTTTTTCTCAAAACTATAATTTTCAACACTTAGGTACACTTTTCTCCAAATCTATTGAATATTTTTCAATAATTTTTTTTGTGTGTTATAAAACCATTTTAGATCTATTTAAGTCACCTAATTTAGTCTTACAAATTAAAAATAATATTTATTATTTTACACTTTTCTTCGTTGAAAATCAGAATTTTTATGAATGTAGAATATAATGTTTTAAAAATAGAATTTAAAAATTATTTTAGGCAAAAAAAATAGGTGACTTGATTAGATCTAAAATGGTTTTATAACACACAAAAGAATTTATTAAGAAATATTTAATAGATTTGGAGAAAAGTGTACCGAAAAAATACTTGTATTTTTGAAAATTCGTAATTGTATGTTTCAAAAGATGGTTTTTTTCAAAAATAATAATTCTTAAAAATAAGATTCTTAGGTGCAAATATAATAATAAAAGTACAATTTATAATTTGGTACAATTGTTTTTATTGTACCATAATTTTTAAATGATTTAGAGCCTTTCGAAATCAATACCAAGAATTGGCCATTTTTGCTGTCGCTAACTATGATCCCCCCTTAAGCAATAACAATTATCTTATATCGAAATAGCATTTACCAGGATTGACGTTTGACAGGATTATCTAATGCTTTGAAAATATTAGGACTTTTTAATGGCAAGTTTAAATCTTTTTTTTGTAGTTTTATATTTTATTATCAATAAGTTTTGTTAAAATTTAATAATTCCAGCTAATTCAGTTGTGCTATATTAAATAAACAGAATCTAACTATCCGCTTATCATATCTGTATTTATTTTCTCTATCGTTCAAACATTGAAAAAAAATTAAGGTTGTTGCAAAAAACATTTTTTTTTTGCTTTCGCTGACTATATTTAGCTTGAAAATGAAATATTCTTTATCGTCCTGTGGATAATCGTACATTTCTTTGCTAGCCAAAAAAAAAAAAAAATGGCAAAAGAACAGGGAATTCCTCAATTTTTTATTAGCTATTAATCCTCGGATTCTAAAAATGAGGTCGTCTCTTTCTTCTATTCTCTGACAGATAAAAATAAATATCAAAATATCGAGTGAATTATTATTATTATTCTTTTGGGAAGATTATTTCTCCGACTACACCAAAACACACCTTAAGTTTGCAGCATTGAAATGTTCTAGGCGTTGGAAACGCGCGTAAACAAACGGAATTATGCCTCTCTGATTGATCGCTCCTTTTCGAAACGTCCGCCCTGATATTCGTTCGCCCTGTTACGTAAAATCGAAGGAAAAAATAATTAATATTACACTCTAAATGAAGCAAAAACTAATTAAATAATAAAAATATTTGTCTTGAAATAACAAATTAATCGGCTTATTGAATGTGAAATACCTTTTTTTATTCGACTCTCGCACTCGAAAATGCGAACTATTTACCCTTTTTCTCGAAGAACATTTCTATACTGCAAACTTAATATGAGATTTACTGTATTTATTATCCCAAACAGCTATAAAAAATTATACATATTTATTATAGAATATATAGCTTCTTAGCATTTGAAGAAAAAAATAAAAACTAAATATTTTTAGTAATCAAAATATGTATAGTGACAATTACAGTAGAGTCCCGCTTATCCGAAAGGTACGGGCCCAAAATTGAGCAGCAAAAATAAAAAAAAATTACCGCATATTTTGATAAATAAATCCAACTTTGTAAAGTACGTATTTTTTTTGTGTATTTATTTATGCGCATACATTTCTTATCTTAACCAAAATGCTCGGGAACTTTTTTTGATAAGCAGATTTTCGGATAACCGGCATTAGGATAAACGAGACTCTACTGTACTGTAGTACCCCCATGAAAAACTATTCCTCCCAACTCCCTAAAAAGAAGTCAACAAACCGAAAGTTAATGAGACATGATATCTAGTACCATCCATTACTGCCAGTTGTTTCTTCACTGCATCCCACTAGTTGGCTAATACATTATGCGTATACATATCTTATTTTAACCGAAAGGCTCGGGAACTCTTTTTTGATAAACAGATTTTCGGATAATCGGCATTCGGATAAACGGGACTATTCTGTATTGTAGTACCCCCATGAAAAACTCTTCCTCCCAACTCCCTAAAAAGAAGTCAACAAACCGAAAGTTAATGAGACATGATATCTAGTACCCTCCATTACTACCATTTGTTTCTTCACTGCATCCCACTAGTTGGCTAATACATTATGCGTATACATATCTTATTTTAACCGAAAGGCTCGGGAACCCTTTTTTATAAGCAGATTTTCGGATAACCGGCATTCGGATAAACGGGACTCTACTGTATTGTACCCCCATGAAAAACTATTCCTCCCAAATCCCTAAAAAGAAGTCAACAAACCGAAAGTTAATGAGACATGATATCTAGTACCCTCCATTACTACCATTCGTTTCTTCACTGCATCCCACTAGTTGGCTAATACAGCAGAAATGAAAGCAATTCTCTGTGGGGGACAGATGGACGGAACTGGACATTGCCTTGAAACAGGAGTTGGGAGGATAAAATATTCACTCACACTAGGCACCCCACCAAGCACATTTTGTGTCAAGGAATCTATGTTTTGTACTTGCGTTTTGTTTGTTGGTGAGTGGACTATGTTTGGCTCATTTTTGTATTCCTGGGTTTATTAATGCTTTCGGTCCCAATGACAATTTGGCATTATAATTTTGGAAAAAAAAAATTCTTATTGTCTATAGGTATATATGATATAAAAAAGGCACATTATTCGATTCTTCAAACTTTTTTCTATTAGAAAATATTTTTCATTAATCCCAATAGATGTCAGCCATATTATTTTTTTTAAATTATGATCAGAAACATGATGATGCCAAATGAAGAGTACACGGGAAAAAAAGCGATTGATTTATTGGGCGGGCGCCCGTAATTGTCTGCTTGGCGGCATGAAACCAGTTTAGCTCTTTCTTCTTCGCTTGGTGAGCGCCAATCGCCTGAATCTTGGTAGCTAGGAACCACAGAGATGGTAGTTTAAGTACTACAGTGGTATATCACGTGACCTACAACACTAACTTCATTTGGGGCTCTTCTGGGAGCTCCTTGCGCGTCCCGTCGTTAGCATTGGCGGTCACGTGACCTGCCACTCAATTACTTTAACTATGATATCTATGGTAGGAACTGGTTTGCTTACACAAGTTTAGGCGATCACTCGCTATCATCGCCAAAGTCTCCTGCTAAGGAAACTTCTCTGAAAAATCAATCGGTTTTCCCGTGTACTCTTCAAATGTCATCACTGGGACTGAAAAGGTTAAGAAATTGACGGATTTAACGTAAGTTGGTCGTAGTGAATTAACAGTTATTGCGAAGAAGGTTACTAGTTTTAGACTATGAATACGGAGGTTTCTTATACATTTCTTAAAGAAGTTTTTTCTTGCAGTTTTAAAAACAGCAAAAGAAGTGCATTGTAAAAAGCAATATTAAAATAGCTTCATTTTTATGAAGATATCATTAAAAGTATGAAGCTTCATTAAAATAGTTCATTAAAATAGCTTCAAGAAAAATTTATAATTTTTAAGTTAGTACACAAAATAAAGGCTCTAACCCAGTGGTTCCCAACCTTTTCTGGAGCATCGCCCCCTTCTTTAGGCTGACTAACACATATCGCCCCCCTTTAATTTTCATGTTTTGTCCAATCATAATTTGGATTAAAGTGTAACTAAAAAAACAATTTTATAATATTAAACACCACCATATATAAAAACAACCAAAGCAGCTTTATCCGGTTACACTTAAGTAACATAGAAAAAATAAAATGTTTGTATTTAACAGATTTTTTTCAAAGAACCAAAACGAAATAATTAACTAAGATCTTTAAACTAGATTATGAAAAATTGAAGAGAGTTGACAATTAAAATTAAAGAAAAAATTCAATGTTGAAAACTTTTTTTTTCAAGTTCATGCTTAAGTCTTTGAGGCAAATGTCCAATTGATTTCTTTGTTTAGTGAGGAGCTGGATAACGATAAGAGAACTAAATTCTGGATAACGATAACAGAACTAAATTCTTTTTCAACTAAATATAATGACGGAACAAGATGAGAAGTAGTTCAGCTTTGTACCACAGTTGTGGATTAAGTGTTAATAAGTTTCACGAAGGCTAACTCATAACCTCTCTGCTTGAAAATGAGTTTCGCCTCACTGTCATACTTTAGATCTACAAACTCCGTCTGCAAAGAGTTATCAAGGTTATTCAATTGTCACAACCCACAGCTTAAAACAGGAATGGATCTACAATAGAATCAGGAATTTCTAACGTGGTCAAATCTTGTAAGAATGTCAGCTTGAAACTTGTCACGGTGAACAATAAAAATTATTTTGGTTTTACTGTACTACAGTACAGTTCATTATTTTAATTTTCCCCCTTTGAATACTCATCGCCCCCCTATCGCCCCCAAACTATTTATTGCCCCCTTGGTAACACAAATCGCCCACTTGGGGGTGATCGCCCCCAGGTTGGGAACCACTGCTCTAACCCATGATCTGTATCAACAACAGTTAACTTTTAGGCTTCGCCAATAACTAGCAATTAGATATCATCGCGAAATAACCATAGGAAAGTCATTTATAAGCTAAATTAATTTTTAAAATATTATTTTTTTATCAAATGTCAGTTTTCTTTACATAGTTATACATTTTTCATGATAATTATAAAAATTTTATTGCACACAAGCATAGAGCAAGCAAGAACTTTAAAGAAAATCAGCACATAATATGACAATAATGTGGTCAGAATGCCAAAGATCACAAAGACCCTACTGGCGAACAAGTAGATTTCATGAAATTTACTAATATATAATTTTTTATGATCCAAGTTAAGTATTAGTTTTTTTTTTTTTTTTGAGGAACGCGTACTTAACTCACTGCAATTGAGCCAAAAAAAAAAGATAATCATAATTGTTTTCTCGAAAAGCGGATCTGCAAAAACAAGACAAATAGAAATATGACTGGCTAGCTTACACTACCAAATAATCAATAATCATGTTTATATAGCCGCTAGATCTTTAATTGGATGCTTGTTAGCAAAATATGCGTGTGCCCAAAAACTTGTGCCTCAGTTTTTCAAATTAAGTTAGTAAACATAGACTGAATTCTTACGTGTAGTTCAACTTATAAAATGTTTACATTCCGTGTGTGGAGTTCATTATAATTTTAGTAACTTCACTTTCGAAAACTAGCTCTCGGCGTTTACGAAGCAAAGTTATATCATTACTAAAGTGTTAATGAAACAAAGTTTCAGTTAAATGTTTAAAATTAACGGGAAACGAATTCTGTTGAGATCGCGCACTTTTTCACAATCATTATGTTTTCAACAAATTTGTAAAATTACTTTTAAATTCTTGCACTACCCTTTTGCACTGTTTTGATTAAATCAGAACCAGTGCGTTTTATTCCTTTTAGATCTTTTAATAATGTATAATAACTATTATTTTTATAACATATTCAAACTTTTTAAAAGCGTGTGCTTCAGCAATGAATATACTTTTGGTATTACGTTTTTGTTTACCAAATACTTTTTAATCTTTGTATTAGTTATTAACTTAAGACATTGTTTTATGTGTTATTTTTATATTATCCATCTGCAATCTAAAATTGCAAACTTTAAAATATTTAAATGAAACATTAATTTTGAATTCAATAAAAATCACAACCGTAACACTTGTTGAGGAGTACTGCACTTTCTAGATGAAAAGTATTCTATTAATAAAATCATCATCATTATTCTTATAGTATACTTTTTTGTTTCTAATTATTTTCTATTACTTGAATACTAGATGCATTTGAATTAAATACCTAAAAAGGAAATTAATTGAAAAATCAATTACTTAAAAATAAAAAAATCCTTTCAATTACTCGAATAGAGTAACAGTATTTTATATCCCCAAACATTGGATAACAATCTTTGAAACTTTTATTTCCTTTCAATTTACCACATACCGTAAGCAGACTTAAATTCACCCCTCCATCAAAAGTTAATGATAAACCTTCAACGCCAAATCCATGATTTCGACCTCTCCAGACTTTTAGAAGCGGGTAATATAGTTATCGGGGAGTTTTTTCGCCAAGTAGCCAAACCTTTATAATTACTTCGGTGCGTGTTACAATATAAATTACTTTAATTTTTAACTTAACCTATTTGTTTTATTGTGTAGGGCTTGGTGGGGTAAAATATCATTAATACCTCACCTTTTTACATTAAAAAAAATGTTGAATCTCTTAATGGTTATTTTACATTGCAGACGACAGACAAAATATGAATATCGATGGGCAAGTTTTGTTAGCAGAAAGATTTTTCTATAAAATCATAGTGACATAAATATATATTTTAATTCCTTTTGAACACAAAAAAGGTGGAAAACAAATAAAACTTATGAAGACGAAGTCAGACATGAAGGCATAATTGTTGCCAACTCCTGTGGAAAAAGTTCTCTTGCTGGAAGAAAAGACTTTGAAGTTTTCTATAAGTCGTACTTTAAGCTAAAAACACGCCACTCCAATGGATAAGCAATTTTAAGTTTATTGTCATTTTTCACAAATTATCATTTTTACCTCAATGGTTTATTTTAACAAACCTTTTACTATGTTACAATACCAGCATTGCGAGTACTTTAATAAAGTAATAACACGCTCTTATTGTATTAATATAATAATAAAAGTATATTTTTTAAGGGATGGCAATTTATTTTACTACAATGTTCTCTAATTTTCAGCACTAAAAATATAAAACATATATTTGGCGACAAGTCTGAAGATTGGCGTAAAACCCCCCGATAAGTTAAAACTCTCCATTTTAAAGGAGGCTTTTAAGGTGACAGAATACCAGCGTCGCAGGTGTTGCTATTCACGAAGTTACAAAGAAGGGGGTACTTGTAGGACTATTATTCCTGGTGCCTCATTACCATAAATAATGACCCCCTTAAGTCCTGGTTGCTGATTTTAAGGTAATTATCGTTACGATAGGAGGGAAGTTTATTCTTGGAAGGTTATTAATTCTTAGAAGGTGTTTGGGGGTCTAATGATAAAATGGGTTGAAGAATAATAAAGTTTGTCACGTTTTCTTGAGACTGTTTTGTAAGGGATTAGTGACATGTGGTATCTCGTTGTATTTCTTTTGTATGAGATTGTAGCAATTGATGCAATCTATACTTTTGGTAAAAATGGAAACTTACTGACAAGCATGTTCCAAATCCGTTACTTAAAGTCAGAAGGGTGTAAAACTAAAAGAGTTTTTCTTAGGCTATGTCCACACTACGACAATCAAAACAAAAACTGACAACACATGCGCGCGCATCCACATAAGATTTGTACATGCATGCACGCGCACCTACCTCTAAGCGCGCGCATGCCTGTTCAAATTGTATGTGTATGAGCGCGCATGTGTTGTCAGCTTTGTTGCGATTGTCGTAGTGTGAACATAGCATAATGTTTACAAAAATATTTAATTTATTGAAAATTTTATATTTTTAAACATATTATGCAATACAACATCACTCATTAAATTGTTTTCAAAGAATTAAATTTTAACTGCAAATCAATTGTTGGAAATGGAGGATAAGCCTAAATAAAAATGACATAAAATGACATACAATGATATTTTAAATTCATTTAAAATTAGCATTCTTGTACTCATACTTCAAATACTAATTGTTAAAGCAAATTAAAAATAATCCTTATCCTAATGCTTATCTTCAATCGTATTTACATTGGTAAATTTTAATTTTCATTATCCACACTATCTAGAATATCTATTATGACAAACTATATAACAAGTTATCAAAATCTGAAATATTTTACTATCTTCTAGCTCTTGTAACATTTTTAAAACAATTTCTAAAGAGTTAAAAGGTAAAAATGTTTAAAGTGGCAAAATCATAAGTATACTTTTAAGCAGATGAAGCTTACTAATTTTTCTCAAAAGAGCATTTCAAATTTTAATTTACACTCCCCGCATTCATAAGGCCGGCCATTCCACACAAAAAAATTTAAACTTAATAATAAACACATTTTAAGTGAGCTTTAATCCATTGTATCATTTCGTTGAACATTTCCAAAGAATTGTAACTTTCTATTCAGCAATTTACAAAAGGGGGAAATTCTACTTGAAAACATTTCTCACTTTAACGGAAATCTCACGATGTCGCCTCGTTCCTTAAGTATCTTTCTTTTTACAATTCGCATTTTCTTGGGGAGTTGTTCAACTAGAAATAATTCTCACATCGTTAAAATGCGATTCTTTTAAGGGATTTTGATCGAGTTTTTAAGGATTGTAAGGGATTTTATTTCGTTTAATAAGAAGCATTTATTCAATTGATCGGTTAAAAGATGATTTATCAGATGTTATATTGAATGGATCGAACCTTTTTAATTTAATCTAAAAAATATTAATTTATAGTTGAATATCAATTGATGCCAGTTTAATCAATGAACAGTGTATTTTATATATAAAGTTCCAGTAGTAATGACAACAAGTCATACAATTAAACTTGCATACAAAAGCAGGTTATACAAATAATCAACTTTAAATTTGTGAAAAATATATTCTTGTAATACAATTTGCATCTATGTGCCTCTCAAAAGGTTAAAACGAAATTCTTTATCTTCTTGCATACAAAGATAATGGAGGAAAAAGTGAATAAAATTGTCTTAAACACTGAAATAACGATGCATTATCATTTTTCAAAGTTTGAAATAAAAAAATAATTACAAACCTTTCAATCTATGCAATTTAAAATTTTCATAAAACATAGCTGCTTTCAATAATTTTTTGAGACTTTTTTCATCGTCTTCAGCAATTTAGTCCTCAACGCGTTGTGTAAATACAGCCTCAAGTAATCTTTGTGAGGAACATGCTTGAAAGCATTAGTTTTTTTACGTAAAACATGGATGCGAAAGTAAGTATTATTGTAAATAAATATTACCTTCATCTAAACAGTAATTTTTAAAAGATATTTGGTGATTCTTTATAGGCAGTTGTGTGCTATTAAAAATTGCAACAAAATTTTATCTTAGAATTACAGATAATTGTTCCACTAGATCAGGGGTTCCCAACAGGTGGTACGCATACCACTGGTGGTACGCTGGAATATTTCAGTTGGTACGCGTGAATGATGTAAGCTACAGGATGCCATCAATAGATTTTATACGTAAGTGGAGTGAGCAAGCAAACACATTACTCATTATTTTAAACATTAAGATTATTTTAAAGAAAATCTTTAAATGTTTTCTGAATCGGATTTAGCTGAGTTTGTACTATTTTTTTATCCAAATAGTGTACTATTGCTCGTACTATTTTTTAGACCTACAGGTAATAAACAAAACTGTAAATTAATACAATTTTTTTTCACCTTTATTATAAGCATGTTATAAATAAACAAGTATCTAACCATTAAATACGAAGTTTTCTCATTAATTTTTCTCAAAAACCTTTGAATACTATTATAAGAGTAAATATTATACGTTTATTAAAATATGTAGTTCTGGCGATACGCCAAATTTTTTAAAAAAAGTCAAGTGGTACGCAGGTGTAAAAAAGTTGGGAACCCCTGTCCAAGTATCCCGATTTGTTTTGTTTCATGAGTCATAACCGTACCCGAATTTAATAAAAATAAAGCTCCTAATTAAAATAACACTAGTAAAATTTAATATGAAAAACATCATTTACCGCAGAAAGAAGCTTTCAAACATTACCTCAAAAACTGAATTAACATTTTTGATTTATGTTTTGTGGCTAATTTGTGATGCTAATGTATGCTAACAAAAACTAAAGTTTAACTACTTACTCCAAAACAAGTTAAGCGCCCACAAAACAGATTCTTTTATACCGACATCAATGAATATATTATAGTTGAAACTTTTTTTATATAAATTCTGTAAGAAAAGAACTACTTTATTAATGTTGCTAGTATCAAAACTTTAGAAGCCTAATTTATCTCGTTTTAGACTTGGGGATCAAGTAGCCTCGCACAGGATCAAGTGTCTCGAGTATTTCCAACCAAAATGCTTTAAACTATTTTATAAGACCAACTAAGGAAAAAATATTAAAATCATGAATTTAATTATTCTTATAATTGCGTAGTAAAAATACTAATGAGCAATTTTTAGCAATCCTTTTCTTCTAAAATTCTTTACAAATCTTCCAAATGAGCAATTAATATTCCTTCTATAATTTGTTTTAATTGACTTTTAAAGATATCTAGTTAGCCTAATTACATGGTTTTTATAACAAATCAAAAATATGAGATCAGAAGTTATTATGTAACAATCTAAAGCTTCATTTCATTTCTTCCGCTTTTATGTATTTTCTTTGAAGTATTTGTCATTTGTTTTTAATGAAACGTATATTTTTTTTATCTATGTCTTGACAATTATGATAATAAGAGGTCATATTCATAAGGGCAGATGAAAACTTCTTAATTCCATGTCTTAATCAGTTCGTAGAAATGAAACTTTAAAAACATAGAACATTTGTTGAGAGAATATTTTTTCGGTTATTTGATAAATCTTATTTAATTAAATAAGAAAAACTTTGTTATTTATTGCACACATGAAAATATTATAATATTTATTTAATAAAATATAATTTGATAAATATTTAGATAAATAAAGAAAGACTTTGATATTTGTTGCACACATGAAAATATTATTTACAAATACACAAAATACTTTCTAGTCAATTTTTTTTATAAACTAATGGTTATGTTGGGTGCCAGCTCAGTTTTTGGCCTCGTCACTTGACCATGGTTATAAATTGCGAGGCCTGTCACCAATACCCTCTTATAGATCTAGTAAAGTATCAATTCAACTAAAACTAAACCAATATTAATGTAATACACTGCTCAAAACAATTAGGGAAGCACTTTTTAATTACAACTTTAACTTCACTCCCAACTTTTTAATTTTTATCCTATGAATCTAAAATTTGTTAAATAGGTTCACTATGCATTCGAAATGAAATGGTAAAAAACAGGAGAAAAAATCTTAAGTTTTTAATACTTAAATTTAAAGGGGGGAAATGGAATAATAACTTTTTAATAAATTATAAAATAATTTTTTCGAAACTTTTTTTGTTAAAAATAGTTGAAATATATTTTTAAACATCTAAAAAATGCAAGCATGAAAAATTTAGGGTCAATTTATTTTCTAAAACTGTTTTAAAGTGAAATTTATTTTACCCTATTTTTCATATTTTCATTAATATAAAAACAAATATTAAATTCTTCAAAATACGTTATTCTTCCATCTAACGATGTATCTAACGATACATAAGTAGCGAATTTAACTTAGTCAGAAAAAAATCACAAGCTGATGATTCCCAATGGAATCATTGAGAGCGCGAAAGGGTTTAAAACATGTGCTCCCCTAATTGTTTTGAGCAGTGTATTAAGAAGAAGCGTCACGTATGCCCATTTTAAACAATAATTGTTGCATGCAGTGCACTTGCGAGGGATAAAAACAATGAGCTTGTACAGTTACATAAATTTTATTTGTTTGATATACAAAATATTTTCTTTTACATCTACGACATAGATTATGCTGCAAATAACGATACATTAAGTATTACAATGCTTTTTTGAAATGTTTACTAGAAATGTTCTGGGAATTTTCTAGAAAAGTAATGTAAAAAATAGTTTTAGTGGTTACAGATAATTTACAGTACATAAATTATCTTTTTATATAAAAAGCAGCAACCTTCTATGGCATAAATAGCGACAAATTTCACATTATCTTGCTACTATGATGAAAAATAATGTTTGAAAGCTACCCCCCGCTGAAAATTTAATATGATAACGCCAAAATAAATTGAGTTTTCGAAAAGGAAGCATGAATTGAATATTTAGAAGACTGGTGTAAAAAATGACTTTATTCCTTTTTCTTTGCCTTAGTTTTTAATCTCATCAATTTTTATTGTCCTTAGTTTTCAAATACTTATAAAAAATAAAAATACATAACTAGGTTTCGGAATACAAATTGTCCGTAATTTAATGACTGGAGAAAAGAAATTTAATTTTCTATAGCTTAGAAAAATTTAAGAGAATGAAAATTTAAGAGAATGAAAAACAATTTGTATTCAAATTTATTCAAGACTTGCAGAGAAATAATAAACATAACAGCATATGAAACTTACTAAACAAGATTATAAATTGAAAAATTTACACTTTTCAACTTATAATTTAACATTTCGAGGCAAGTATTGTATGGGACAATTTTGTTTTGGTGAATTAGTAAACAAAAATGTCTTTTCAATATTCAATACTTCCAAAAATATTTCATAGATAAATACTTCAAGATATTATTACTTGCAGGCGTATAAAGTCACGGCATATGTAGTGAAATTTTCTATTAAAACTGAAAAAAGTTATTATCACAATATTTTCCTTTGCCCTAGAGTTTTTGACTCTGTTTATAACTTTGATGTTCTTCAGCCGCCCCGGTGGCTCAATCGTTATGATACTGGACTTTGGAGCTGCTGTGGTCGGGTTCGAATCCCGGTCAAGCATGGGTGTTTGTGACCGTCAATAAATGTTGTTATTTGTCTAAGTGTTTGTGTCGTCCTTCTTTTTGTGTCTCTTGTGACTGTCTCTTCTGGCGAGCTGGGTAATGGGCTATAAAGCCTACACTCTCCCTTCTAGAGGGCGCAATCACTGTCATTTGTCATTGATGTTCTTCAAAAAATTACAATTACTAAATAAAAGTTTAACTCTTGTTAAACTAAGTTTCACACTCCCTTTTTCAAATCAAGTTTTACTTTTAAAAATGTGCAGCTACATATGAATTTAACTATTTAAATAAACATCGCACAAAGACTTCTATTCACACTTAAAAACTTCACAAAAACTATTAAAATGAAATAATTATTATTCTCACTTATTGTAGACATTATTAAAAATTTATGTTATTATTGGGGGTATGATACACTAGTAGTAACATAAAACCAACAAAATTGCATGTAAAAGTTTTGTAACATAACGATTTAAACCAAACTATACAAATTTAATTAAATTGTGTTATTTGTGATGATAAGAATATTTTTTGCTTAACTAACATTCATATAACACATTTTTTTTTGAAAATGTGTATTTACTAAGTTTCTTAAATGCATTTTTATTTTTAAATATCATCTTCATTTAGTTACCGAAAAAATAGTCAAACAAATGAAATATACCTCGTTAGTAATTATTTTAGTAGGGTAGGGTTGATACATATATTTTCCGGCTTGTGTGCTTGATCAGAGAGCCGCTAATAAACCTTCCTCAATTAGGACAGACACAGAAAGAATTTTTTCTGTCACATAGAGACGCAGGGCGAGGGTGGGAATCTAACCCGTACCCGGTACAGTGCTCAGACCGCAGCTTGCGGAGGCAGCTATCTTAACCACTCGTCCACCCGGGCCCCAATTACTTCACTTATTACATTACCTTTATAAACACAATTGGTCATCGTCGGATGACTTTCCTACAAGACAAAGATACATGAACAAAAAGATTCAACGAAATATGGTTACGATTCAGCATGTTAATTAAAGTACTCTGGTAATCCCTTCTGAACATTAATTAGTTAGTTTTTCAGTATTCTTTTTCTTAAGAAAGTTAGAATGAATGCGATTCTTTTTGTATTTTGTCATTTATAATAAGGGTTTGTTTCCTAATTGAATTTTTAATTTTTGTTTAAATTTTACAGAAAATACCCTTGTGATGTATTTAAAAAAATATGTGCTAATTAAAGTCGAGTATATTCTAGGATTTGCATAACGACGGGCTTGTTTAATTGAATTAACTATTGACGTGTACTAATTATGTGTTTTCTCTTCAGTGTATTTTCCAAAAAATTAAAGAGGAAAGGAAAATATAAAGAAAAGACTAGAATCAGATAAATATTATAAAGAAAATTCACAACATAGTATCTTAAGAGAAGAATCACCGATTAACCGTAAAAAAACTATTTGCAACATATTATCTTAAGTGAAGAATCACCGATTAACCGTAAAAGGCAATTTACAACATATTATCCTAAGTGAAGAATCACCGATTAACTGTAATAACTATACTTATCAACGTTGTGGAAAATTGCTGCATGAAGTAAAATTCCTAAATAATACATAGCTAGTATTATTACGTGAACGAGCATGAGCAACACTTGAAAGTATCAGTCATAACTCTTAATGTATTACTTCAAAATCTATAAAAATTACACAAATAAATGGAAGCTGCGAAAGATCAAACATTTTAGTAAATCTTCAGAAAAGTGTAATAAACAGCATTTTTTTTTCACTCTGAGAAGATAAGTTCTATTCCGTAAACTGAGTAAACAGGGGATAAGAGGCTACTTTTGTTAGTATACACACAACCTCTTGTATGAAGTTCGCGACAAAAACCTGCAAAATGGGAGTTAAACTTCAGATAGAATTGACTAGAAATATAAAGGTTATAGCTTTTTTTTGGGGGGGGGGGTTAGGAAATAATTGTGGAACATGGTATTATGAGTCTAATGACCTTAACATATATATTTGTTAGTTTTAGTTTGAATTATCGTCGCATCAGAGCTACACGAAAGGTGGCGACATATTTTAGAACCACGGTCAAGTGACGAGCCGACACCTGAGTGGGCACCCAACGCAACCGATAAGGGGAACATCGTACGCAGCGTCGGGACTTTAGAGCATATTTAACGTGCACCTCCTCCACACGGAGTATTATTCGTCGGACATTTTTGGCTGCACTGGCCGTTTATAGATCGGCAGTTATTTTAGCGATGTCTGGACCAAACCTGGGACCTTCCTCATGCTAGGCGTATGCCTAACCGTCGGAGTTCCCCTGCCCCCTTAAAATATATAGTTATTACCTTATATGTATAGTTTGTTGAAATCGATATTTTATTTTGTAATAAATTTATACATAATTGTAGTTTTTATGAGTTGGGAGTAGTTCTTCACCGACATTTTTGACTTACTCGTAACGAAAGGGCAAATCCAATGTATGATCCAATTGTTTTTAAGAGAGATTGCTTGGGTGTAGGTTGAATATCGTCCCACTAGAGCTACACGAATGCTATTGGCGACGGGCGTCGTATTTTAAACCCCTCAGGTGACGTGCCGACACCTGTTTAAGAGAAATGGTTATACCCTTTCCATTTTGAATCCAAGCTTCGAAAATACTTCCTCCCCCATCCACGAGTGCGGTTTTCTTGGAAACAGCGTGATTTATAGCTGTTTCGGTTTTTCCCCACCCCAGTTGAGTTTGACTATTCGGATTGTTAAAAGTGTAACTGATCATGATCAAAAATACAAATTTTCAGTGAGATCTGGCATGTATATTGATTTTATGGTGAGTACTTTACTTTAGATTTAATGCGTAACAAAACCAAAGCAAAATATAAAGTGAGCAATTGCTAATAATTTGGAATTGTTATAATCGGGTTTTCATTATAACAATAATTTTGCTCAGAAACAACTAAAACATATGTAAGATTTTATTCGAAGATTGGAATTTTTTTTGTAAGCCAGTAAAGACAATAATAAGCCCAGTTTCCTCTTAAATGAATTGAAGAGTGTCGAGAAAACTTAAGTTCAATTTCCAATGTCCACACAGAATCCGAGACTTTAGCAATCATAATTGTAAAGATTACCCATGGACATGCGAGATTACATGAAACAACTGTGGTTAACCTCAACAACAGAACCTCAAACGAGGTACGATTCGAAAAGCGATGCTCCCCTTCGTTTCCTGGAAAACCAAGCGATGGGATGGGGGAAGGAAGTCTTTTCGAAGTTTGGATTCTAAATGGAAAGGGTATAGCCTTGTAAACTTACTTAAATTATTTAAAAATTCCTAACATGCTAAAATAATGTTTTGTACTTCTAATCCCTATTTGCTTGGTAAATTTATAAAAAAATTAAATATATATGGACTTGGTCATCTATCTCATACGTTAAAATGTATGCGTGCATCGATGACCAATGCATGAACTTTCTCAAATTTAATAGGAGTCAAGAGCATTGTCTAATACACCATTGCGGTCGCATATAAGGTTGGCATGTTTCAAATTATCTTTCTTAATCGAAACAGAAAAATATGTCTTATACAGGTGCAATCTGTATCAGTAATTGCATAATGAGCATGCTTTTTGAGAAAATGTGTCTTTTGACTAACTAAGAGATCACTTTACTGTTATTATAAATGAAGCAGTTTAAGAAAAACATCAAGACTATTTTATTTTAATGTTATTATGACTGCCATACGTAGTGAAAAATCCTTACATGACAAATTCCTTTAGGAAAAAAACCTTGCTTACTCATAGTATTTTTTTATAATTCATTTGAAACCCTACAATTAAATAAAAAAAATAAAGCATCTTAAAAAAAACCTCTTCTACACCATAAAAACATCATAAACAAAACTCTTTAACACTCCAAAAAGCCATTCTACTGCATTTGATAGGCCACCCATAAACTCAAATAAAGAGCCACCGTAAATAAAAAGTAATAAGACAAACAACCTCCGGTATGAAGACATCTATCAAAAAGACGCAACGCGAGAGGAATTTTTCTAATTCAATTGACTTTGACAAAAACTGTTATGGCTTTTCAGCGGTTAGAGCAACTTGAAAAGGGACGTGCTTCTATATTTGGGCTTTTTTATTAATAAAAGGGAAGTATAAAAAACAATGTACTGGGGGTATATTTTTTTAGTTTAAAAAGTATGATGTCTTGGTGAATCTTTCCTTTTTTTAAGCATGAGTTAGTGTTTGATATATTCCTTAGATATTTAAGCATCTATTATTTTTTTAGAATGTAAGTATAATTCTTAGAAAATGTTGGTTTCCTGTCTATTATTAAGCACAAGCATCTATAAAGTCAATGGAAGCATTTCTAAATCATATTTAAATGAAAAGTCATACAATACGATTGGACGTTTTGTTACCATTTTTTTTTTTGTCATGTCTATGACGTTAACGAAATGTGAATGTTAAGCTAAATGAAACCATGTGTTTATTATAACCGCGTCTGCAATTTTCTGGATATTAATGTCATAAAGATCTATTAATGATAGCAGAACTACAATGTCTCTCAAATTGGCACTCATTGCAGGACATTCAAAAAGGTGGTTTGGTGTAAGCTGCGTATATGAGCAATTGTCACAGTTTATATTCACCTTCCTGCCCTCTTTGTCTATTTTCATGCCTATGTGGTTATTGGTTCTTAATCTGGTTGGTTGGTTGGTAAACATATATTTTTAGGCTTGTGTGCTTGCTTGCTCAGAGAGCCGCTTATAAAACTTCGTAAAGTAAGACAGTCACAACACACACACTCACATACACACATATACCTAACAGATGCTGCCATCTATCACGCACCACCTCCACAATTTAGACATGTCCCTGAAGGGGATTGAAATAGTCTCCAGAAACCTGTACCCGGGGGAAACTGCGCAATGACCGCTCACAGGACTTTTGGACACTACATATTTAACGCGCACGTACTCCGCATGCACTCGGTGAGTTTTCAGCAACCAGGACTCGATCGCGGGACCTTCCGATCGGTAGATCGAGACACTGACCCCAGGGCGCCTCACAGCCCTCTTAGTCTGGAAATGGTTATTGTGGTTAATAACAATTGTAAAACAAAAATGAAAAGCATCAGTTACTATATTTTAAATAAATCGAGCAATATCATACAAAAATGGTTTGGTATTAGTATCATGATAAATAATACATATTTTTTCGTACGATTAAAGAGGGAGCAAACTTTATTACATTTCAAAGTTTGTAAAATGTCGTATTGACAGAAACTATTAGTTAATGAAAAATATTAGGTAACCGCATTTCTGGAGAGAAATATCGTAAGCCGAAATTACTATGTTGAAAATAATAATTGTTAAGAAATGAAACATTTATTTAAAAAGAGAATTGCTGATGTTATTTGAAAACAATAAGTATTAAAATGAAACAATAAGCATTTATTAGTCGAAATTTCACACAAAAACATTGTATCTCTATATAATATAAAATTTTAATTTTCGGACGCTTGAAAGCCACGTGACTTTCGCGGCTTTAGCCAATCAGAAACGCTGAAAGTGAGTGTGGCGGTGTGCTTGTTTTGTGCCGGGGCTGCTTCAGGTTGCGTCCCATGGCTTTGGTAGAGATCGTTGCTTAGCGCTAGAGCTACGTGATGTCATGGAGCAGTCCCACGGTAACTAACTAGATTGTATAGATGAACATTCCTGAATAGGCAGTATCCTCATATTAGTCTTGCATGTTTTTTCGAGGAGCAAAAAAAATAGGAATTGCGTAGCAATTCCCGAGGGTTTGGCGAGCGGTAGTGAGCAGAGGGCTTTGCCCCCTAGTAAAATAATAGTACTTTTTTGTACTTGTAAACGTAAATACTGTTATCATCAACGATTAAGGTCTCGAAATCAAAAGTTGTCGCTATAATATTTTTCTCTAAAAATATATATATTGATACAGTTATTTCCTTAAAGACACTCCTATGTGTTCAATAGATGTATCACTGCCATATATAGATACCTTTCTAAACTATCTTCTTTCCAAACAATCGAACACAGTTTAACAAAATAATCCAGCACAAATAAAAGTCTTATAAATTGAATGCTGTAGCATTAAAGTTTATTATATTAGAGTTACGTAACATTTCAAACACTTTATTGAATTTTTTAAACATATCACATAAAAGTGTAAGCATATTGCTACATATTTTCATGTACCTCTTGTTTATTTTCACATTCTTTCTACTTTGAAACAATAAAACTTCTTGTATGATTGAATTTCAAATATTTTTGATAGATCCACTTGAATACAAGTGCAATAACAAAGAATATTGCAATTCAAAAATAAATTCCTCCAAAATGTAAAAAAATCTTTTCAAATTTGTATCTGCAGCGTTATTCTTTTTTATCTTTCGATAGAATAATAAAAATATTCTTTTTTGAAGTTAAACCTCGAATATCAATTTTTAAATTGTTTAAGTTGCAACGAAACCTTTTATTTCAGAAAATTATATGCATTTATTTTTTAAAAATATTAATATAATTTTAAATTTTATCGATTTATTTAATTTACCCGCAATACAAAATAGAATTTTTTAAATATCTTACATAAATAACGTTAATGTACGGAGAATAGTTTAAATTTATATGACTGTCTCAAATCATTGTTGATCACATTTTATTATAAGAATATATTCACAGGAACCTTACGTTCTTATAATTATTCAAATATATTACAAAATTATACAAATGTCTGCATAACGTAAAGGAATAAATAATGAATATAAATGTAACTTTTTATGCCAATATACGTATTTCAGAAAATAGGTGTTATATTTGTAATACAAAAAACGATAAACTAACTTTTTCTTATAGTTAAAGTAGGAATTTATTTCTTTAGCTCAAATTAGCCAAATAACCAAGCTTCCTTTTAGCCAAACGCGATTTATCCACTTTAATTTCTGTAATTTATTTTGTGACAAGTGCATTTACAAATGAGTAGCCTAATTATTATTAAACTAGATTCACTAGATTTTTCACTAAATTATCGTACCTTTTAACGACTCTTTCTCCACAAAAAAGTGTCTTTTAAAGACAAAATAAGTAGTAATAATCGGAAGTAAAGCCATTTTTCACAATTTTTTTTTCAAACCTATTTTGCTAATGTGTCCCATGTGAATCGTGAAACTACTCATCAATAGCTGTAAAATAACAAGAAAAAACAGTCTGGCACACGTTTTTAAAAAAATTATTATTATGCATTTCATTGTTTCACCTGACTGTTGCCGGCCCACTGGCGCAATAGTTAGTGTACTAGCCTTTGGAGCTGCTGGGCTCGGGTTCGAATCCCGGTAAAAGCATGGAAGTTTGTGTTCGTCAATAAATGTTGTTATTTGTCTATGTGTTTGTGGTGTCCTTCTTTGTGTGTCTCTTGTGACTGTCTCTTCTGGCGAGCGGGGTAATGGGCTATATAGCCTACAACATTCCCTTCTAGAGGGCGCAATTACTTTCATTTGTCATTCACGTGACTGTTAAATTTGAAGTAACTGATTTTGTTATACCTAAATTTTCAGCTTAATAATCATCATAGTCAATTTAATTATCATAATTTTGACCCTGATCAACTAGTTAGGGTTTTGATACTTCGCCATGTATTTAATTGGAATTTGTCAGTTTAGTAAAGCATTCTGAAGATGATAAAATAACTTTTTTTAACATACATCAGCAAACACGTATCACATATATTATGTTTTTTTACACACATTAATTTCATTTGAAATAGAGTTTATTTGCTTTTTTCCAAATCAAATTTCATGTCGAATTTTATATTTGTTTTTTTATTCTCTTACGAATCCTCCCAGATTTTGTTTACATTCGTAAACATTACAAATGTATTTTTTACACCATTGTTTTGCAATTTTGAATGAAATCACACAAAAAATGAGCTTCATCGGTTAAAAGGATTTCTGTAAAGAAAAAAAAACAAAAACAAAAACGTAAAGATAATACAAAATATTTTATATAGCATTCTTTACAAATACAAATATACACCCCCATCTTCACAAAAAATAAAAATTCTAGATTAATTTTCTTTTTTAAAACAAGAATTTTTAAAATAAAATTGACAAAACAAGGAAGCAATTCTCGAAATAGAAAACAACTTTCTTTTTTTATTATACTGCAAATAGGACAAACATAAAATATCATTCTTGTTAAAAACAGAAAATAAATGCCTTTTTTGAAATGCCAGTAACTGATGTTTTGCCATTTGGAGTTTTCGCATTTGAATTAAATTTTGCAATAAATGTGATGTTTTTAAACGATTAAAAAACGTACAATAAAACAGAAAAATTTCTGACTTCCAAGTTGCCAGAAAGTGTAAGTAGTTCTAAGAAAAAGTAATATGTTGAAAGATTATTTCCGCAACAAAGCGATACAAAACATAATCATTCATGAAAGATAATTTCTGTCATTCATAAATGTTAATGACTAGTTTAGAATAGGTAGAATCCATATGGTTAAATGAAAATGAACCTATGACCAGAATACGCCGACTTAGCAGCACAACGGTTAGGGAACTAGCCTTTGGAGCGTCTAGGTTCGGGCTCGAATCTTGGTAAGGCAAGGATGTTTGCGTTTGTCAATAAATGTTGTTATTTGTCTATGTAGTGTCGTCTTTTCTTTGTGTGTCTCTTGTGACTGTGTCACTTTTGGCGAGTAGGGCGAGTAGGGCCTGTGCTTCTCCCTTCTAGAGGGCGCATTCATTGTCATTTGTCATGACCAGAATACGAACAATTGTAACACGCCCTCTGACGACTACCCTAACCGCGGCCAGGAATATAGCTACAGTTTTTGTTTGTAAAATTAATATTTAATTTTGAATTAAATCAAAAATAATCTGTTTAATTTGTGGAATATGTAGCAAGATCTTTTATCTGTTTAAAGATAAAATTGGTCATTTGACAGTCGATTAAAAGGTCATTTGACAGTCGGTTGGCAGTAGGTACATAAAACAAATATTTTCTGTAGGAAAGTAACAGAAATATTTTTTATAACAACTTTTTTCTTATATACGCTAATAAATAAAGAAAAAATCATAGTTAGGATTTTGAATTTAAGAAAAAGAAGAGTTATTAATTACTGATGGGCACGTTAGTAAAGATGTGTATGATCAAAAATAATTATTTCTGTTAAAGGATGAAAATATCAATTCTAATTGAATAGAATGTTGTTACTACACTCATAAAATGCTTATGGTATGCCAAACTGACTTAAAAAGTAAAAAGTGTAGTTTAAAATATACTATTCTCTATGTATAACTAAGATACAGGGTCCGACGCGTTCTTTGGCGACTTTTGATAACAGTTGGGCGAAGTTTCCAAGTGTGCCAGTACATAGTTCTTAGTACAGATTTTGAAATTTTATTTCCAAAAAATACTAAACAGAAATTTGAATACCTCAGCCCAATTACAACTTTGACAAAAAACATAATAAATTTCAGACCGATACTTGTTCGTCACAGTTTGAGTGCTTTAAACGCATCCAAGATAGTTTTGACGATGTTCGAAATCTTCTGGGAGAGCGATTTTGATAAAGCACTTTAAATTATTACGAAAAACACGCGATGCTTTAAAAGTTAAATCGCAAAATACTTTTGTTTTCATGAGAAATATTCCCTCAAGCGAGTGTTTTCAGTTTGGTTCGTACCTGAGTTTATTTGCTTTTCAGTAAAAGTAGTTATAATTGAATTTCTAAATGTAAAAAGAACAATTTCCCCTTACTCTATTTTTTTAATGCTCTGGTAAAAAAAAGAAGTTTATAAGATAATCCTCCCTAGTACTTCAATCTTTTTTATACTTAACTATTCAGTTATAATTGGGTTGGATGCTAGTATAACAGATTTATACTATTCCACTGTTAATCACTACAAATGTAAAATGAAAATAACAAAAACTGTCTAGACTCAGGAATGTAGTTTAAAATAAATCTGCATTTAATGTCCTTCCTTTCTTAAAAGAAGCATTGGGTATTGTGTGACGTAAAATAAAGTGTTAAAGACTTAGCATACTTTTACGTTTTACTACAATTGTGACTTCTACATTCTTTGTTGACCATATCGATAGTTTAGAAAGTGGTCATAAATTGCAATAATTATTTATATTTATTATTAAAAATATATTCTAGCACAAAATACTTCAAATAAAACTATTAATAAAGTTTTTATTAAAAGGAACAGTATTCAGCTTAAATTGTTGGGCAAAATTGTAATGTGAAAGTACTAATTTTAACTTTACGTAATTTCCATTCTTTCGCACTCTTATAATAAGATTTTGATTTTGACATTTTAAATCTTAAAACATCGTGCAATTTAAAGTAAATATTGACGGGTTTTTTTATTAAATGCATTGAAATAAACATTATTTTGATATATTACGTTAATGTTAAAAGGAATATTTGTGAATTAATGGAAAATTAGAAGTAATAATTTTACATTTATATAAGGTAATTTTATTATCACTACTAATTGCAACTCTGAACAAAAATAATTATCATTTTCTAAATCCATGTTGTCGTAAACATGACTAAAAGTTCGAAGCATGCAGAATGTAGATGTTGATTAAAAACAAAATTTAACACTCCCTAAAAACAAGAAGAAATTTATACCAAAAGAAATGAAAGCCGATACAAAACGAAAACAAGACATCCAATATGTTCCAGGTTTTTCCAAATTCTTTGTACAACCCAGTAATTCCTCTGTTGAAGTCTCTAATCAGTAGATTGTACACACGCAGCTTTGTCCGCCCTATCGCAAAATAACACCCAGCTATATTCTTTTTTCAAAAGAGACTTATTTAAGAAAAGGCGTTATCTCACTTGTTGGCCTGACTTGTGTTTTTTTATTTCTTTCAGGTGCTGGTATTTTCCGAGAAAATAGCGCTCAGCGAGTTGTTGACATAACGTGCGTAGATTTGAGAAAACTGTTGAATGAAGTATTGTTATCCACTACAAAAAATAGTAACATTTCTCTTATAGATCGAAAGGGCTGATGTTTTTTCAAGGATACATTGCTTTTGCGGATTTTCAGTTATTAATCAGAAACATGAAGAAAATCATTTAACATACATCCTTTTAGACTATTCAATGTAATTCATCGTTGTCAAAAATCAACCTTAAGTTTGGTAGATTAAATCCTAGCAGAAATAGCACGTAGTTGTAAGGGAAGTAAAAATAATAGTGACGCAGTTAATTAATGATACTTTTTGGGAATATTTGAATGACGCATAAAATTTTGCAAATACAAAACATATTCAAAGTTATGTCGTACAAATTTCATAATCATGCAAATAATTAGATAAACTAATTACAAATTTCATTGTCCATCTCAAATTCCCAGAAAAATCTCAATATAATTTTCAAAACTATCTTTTTATTTATGTATCACTATTATGGTTATTGCCTTAAGCTACAAATAAATAACATTACTTTTGCTTTTAACTACAAATAAATGGGCATAAAATTATTCTTCAATTACATTTGATATAGTTTACAAAGCAATTTCGTTTCAGTTTCTTTTCAGCTGCAAATAATCACTTCTGTTTCTGTTCAACTACTTTCTTTAATAACATGTCTGTCTACAACGCAATTAAGTTACTCATCTTTTCAACTACAATTTCAAATTGATCCAATTACTACAATACTCGAAATTCTCGTTGTACGGAGACAATTATTTAGTTTTACAATAAGCAATATTTAGCCGCATGACCAGCAAATACAAATAATAAGAGTCAAGTGAGTCAAGCAGATTTATCCCATAATAAGGAATATTTCTTGTGGAACCACACCGCGTATTATAACAGAGAAAGAAAAATGTGCTATTTTGTGATGGTTTGGAAGTACTGTTATTGGAATATATGTACTGATAATCATGGAAAGGTAGAGTACAGAAGAGTAATGAAACAGCATACTTTGATTTTCGATTTTGTGTTGTATTTCAGAAGTAAAATTTTGTTTAACAATTTCAGTCCAAGTGATGCCATTCGGCATTATCATGTTTCCGTTCATAATTTAAAAAAAGTAATAGGACTGACCTCTATTGGTATAAAAAAAATAGACCCAAATAGAAAAAATACGAATCGAATTATATGCTTTTTGATTTTAGAATGGCTGTAGACGATCAGAAAAAAAAATCTAAAATGATGATGGCACATTGTCATTGGGTCTGAAAGGGTTAAATTAAATTCGCAAGTTTTTTAAAAACAATTATCAAGTGAAAACAAGTGCACCAAAAAATGTCGCAATAATACACGGTTTTAAACGCTAAACGTCTCACCTATATCACTCCGCACGCCTACGCTAAAGAATGCTTTATTTCGGTACATGCTTGGATTTATATAGGTATTGCTAATAAATTAGGGAAATATAAACTTTTGAACTTAGGGTAAGGGAACAACAGCTACGTCATTAATTGTCCATCGTTTTTCGCGGGATTTTAAGATCGCTGTACTTTTAGAAGATGTAATTAAGTTAATATGAATGAAAATATATTTTTTACAAATTCTGATTCGATTTAGCCAATGAAAATAAAAGTTGAACTTCATCATTGGGTTTGATATACACTTCAATAATGAGCCAAAAAAGGGAGGAATTTTTTTACTAATGGAATAGGGAATTTATTTTTGTTAGGCATGTCGCGTTAAAAAAAAACCCTTTCATAATTTAGTTTATATAAAGGCAATACTTGAATGCCACTATTTTTGGGTACCACAGCGTAATGATAAGTTAAATTTCCCTATTTCACCCTTCACTTTCACAGTTCCCTTGTGGGGTTCTAAATGAGATTGTGTTTCCTCTTTCAACCAAAACAAACGAGTAAGACCCGACAACATAACAACCAAGCGGGAAGAGACCGGTCCTTTTATTGGAGGCTTTATGGCTCCATCCATTAAGTTGAATTGAAGTTGAGCTGGAACGTTTATCGAGTTCGCTGGCAATATTGGAATATTTAACTTGGGGCCTTTTAACGTTTCGTGGGTATTTTAAATAAAAGTTCCAATGTTTTAGGAAATTTCACAAAGCATCTACAAGAGTTAATTTTTTCATTAGTTTTGGAAAAAAAAGCTTCATTTAGATATAACCAAAAACTTTGTTTGATTCATATTAAGAATTATTTTTAATCGTATTCAAACAACAGACCTGTTGTGGATTTTTTTAATGAGTAAATCGTCACTTAAGTTTCCGTATGTGCTATCTCATTGTTGTACAAGGATCAGATTTACTGAACGGTAACCCTTGGCACTACTTTTTTGGGTGTGGCTATAAATAATTTTTTGTGGCACTTGTCTGTCGCAACGATGACGTTTTCCGGCAACCCTATCTGACCGTTATTTGCTCATTTCGGTTAGGTTTCGGCTGACTTTTGGCACGATTTTAGGAAGTTCGCCAAGGGTTACCATACAGTTCATTTTTACCGTTGTGCAAAAGTGAGTAGCACATGTGGGACCTTAAGTAAAGAAATATCTTACTTCCAAAGAATGGACATAAAAATAATATGCTTTAACTTACATTTCTTTTCGTACTTACAGCTATCAACATATATTTTTATACATCTATTACATCTATTTTTTCAACCGATAGAGATTAATAATTCCAAAACCTGACATATTTGACAAACACCACCAACTATTATTTTGTCGAAGCAAGGCGCGAATATGTCTTCTTTGGCCTTAAGCGTTCCTGAGCCTTCTCACAATATTATCGGGTTGCAAGGGAGCGGATAAATAAAAAATGAGCTGCTAATACTACGTTTTTTTCGGTAGGTAATAGCATCCGTAATAACTCGTGGGATTTTGGCTTAGCTGGTGTAACAGTTCGCTTTGTTAATTCGATATTGATGTAAGTGGTTACTTTTAGTAAGAAGAACCTCTTAAAATGTTAGAAGTAACTAAAATTTATTTTCAGTCAGCGAACTAGCTAAGAGTCAACCATCTCGTTATTGCTTCCTAATTTTAGCAAATACTTATTTTAAAATTGGCTTTTTGACTGAAATTTTGAAACTTTGAAATTTAAATGGAGCCATATTTTGCCAAAATTTGATAGATAGAAATTTTTATGTCCAATATCACTGATCTACTAGTGAAAATTTCAATATTTAGTATGAAAATTTCTAATAATTTGGTACATGTGAAAACTAAAAACTACTATCAGACAAACCACTATGAGGTACACCGTCAATGTCTTCGTTCTTTACAGAATTTTTATTTTATCGATTTTGATCATTTTCATGAAGATTCTCTCATCGATAATTAAACGATGTCATCAAACGTTTAAGATTTAAGTTTTCAAATCCAACGGTTAAAATTCAAAAATAATATAATTGATAAGTTTATAACAACATTAAATAATGAGGAAAAGCAGTTCATACACTCATGCACACAATCAATGCTAAAATATATGAATATCGTATATATTCAATCAAAAGTTTCAAAGATCTTTATACATAAATATTTATAAGTCCTTAAAAACCCGATGTATCATGATATTAGAGAAAAAAATATGATAATTTTCAACTAATCTTACAGATTTGCAGTAAAATAAGCTTTGATAAGCTTATTTTAAATATTTGGGTCATGCTTGAAATAATTATTAGCCTCTAGGCATTTTTAGGTGATCTAATCTGTTTGAGCAAAATATAAAAGTTTAATTATAATTTGCTGCATAAATTAACCTGATGTAATTTTTAATATTTCAAGTTCTTAAAAAAGAGAAATTTAATAACTTCTTCATTAAAGCTTAACTTTAAAATGAAAATAGTAAAAAATAAATAATGAAAAATTAAAACAATAACTAATTAGGGGGCCAAAGACTTTTTAATTTACAATTTGTGGTACACTGCGATTAATTTGTTATTCTAACTTACAAACTACTACTAGATAGTAGTTAAATATAATTGTGCAATTAATACTCACTTTTCAGAAAAGTGTAAATAGTTTTGATGTATTTTTTGTGGTATTGGAAAGTTAACAAAGTTAACAAAAAAAAGTACTTCAAAGACGAACATCAATAATGTTAACAAATTTATTGTAAATTTTCTATTTATATTTCGTTATTATTCAAAGTGTGTGTGATGTTATATGGTATGGAAAAGTTTCCAAATTCTGATACTCAAAGAGAAACAACTTTTAAAAATATTCAGATGGATTTAGTACTTCATTTCCCAACTCATAACAATTTAAAGTCATTGAAAACTATTTATTAGGTACATCATAAGTAGTTAATAATTAGTTATTGATATTTTTAATGCGAAATAGTTTCGCCTCTTCTCTTACACTATACTAAATATAAAACACAGGGTGTCCGTTAAATAATGTCCGAGTTTTTATGATATATTACAGGAGTTTATTTTATACTAAATATAACAAATCATACATGAAATTGAAGGAAAACTAACCTAATTTTCCCTATAAGTGATCAATGTGTGCGCCTATAGTGATACGGCACACATCCAAAAGATAATGCAATTATCCATATACTGTCTGCAGCAAGTCCGGAGTAATGGAAGCAACAGCATGTGCAACTGTGAAAACGATGTAGCGGTACAAGTGCATGTGCTTATCTGAAACTGATAGAATTATTCTTTATTCCTCACCTTCAACTGCAACTGTCGAACGATTACAGCTGGTACTATTACAATTTGAAACTCGGACATTCTTTTACGGACACCCTGTATATTAACAGATATATAATAAGTTCATTAATAATTACCAAAGTTTGGAGACTCCAAAACATAATCATTATGTCTTAGCAAAGAATTTCCAGTACCGCTGTGACTTCATAAAATATGTACAATGTATATACAACCCCTTTAACCTGTCAGCATTTTCTTAGCCCTACAAGCCTAAGGGACGAAATGCCATTAATCATAAGGAAAACGGACGAAAGTATGAAGGGCTTGGCATGAAAGGACTGGAAATGCTCTCAAATAAACGCCGGGCTGAATTCTTTGGAACTAATGAAGCTGCATTCAACGGGAGTTGTCCTGTTTTCGTAATGGACATTGACCTACAGTTGGTTATTTGAGAATAATATTGTTGACTATCATGGTCAGTTTTGTATTTATAATGATAGCTGTTTGGGTTAAGGAGCATACTTAAGCTGCATTCAACGTGGGTTGTCCTGTTTTCGTAATGGACATTGACCTGCAGTTGGTTATTTGAGAATAATATTATTGACTATCATGCATTTTTGTATTCATAATGATAGTTGTTTAGGTTGAGGAGCATAATAACTCTACATCGGCCTGTGGTTGGTTTACTTTTCCTTAAAAGAAAAAATAGAAATACTGTTGATGATTCTGAAAATGAATAACCTCAAAATTAAGTAACGAAGTAAAAAACTTTTGAATTTTACGTATAAAAGCAGGAATTTTATTCTTTAAATTGCAAAGAACCGAAATTAAAGCCAGAAAACTCTTTTACATTTAAAGTAATTTCTCTGATCAAACGGAACCGAGTACACTTAAAATCAAGAACTATTTTTACGGAAACGAAACTTATCATTGATAATCTTATTCAAAAGTCATCTGCTCTGGGTTCTGAAATTTTTCTATTCCTGTTACTACAGCAACGACACGATTTTTAACGATTGAATATGCAATTGGAAAAGCGTAATTCTTGTGAATGATGTGGAAATATTTGACAAAATTGTATCTGGTCCATATGAAACAAAGGTATTGTATAATGAACCATGGTCAAAATACGATTTTTAACGTTATTACGACACGATTTTTAACGATTGAATATGCAATTGGAAAAGCGTAATTCTTGTGAATCATGTGGAAAGATTTGACAAAATTGTATCTGGTCCATATGAAACAAAGGTATTGTATAATAAACCATGGTCAAAATACGATTTTTAACGTTTTTACGACACGATTTTTAACGATTGAATATGCAATTGGAAAAGCGTAATTCTTGTGAATGATGTGGAAATATTTGACAAAATTGTATCTGGTCCATATGAAACAAAGGTATTGTATAATGAACCATAGTCAAAATACGATTTTTAACGTTTTTACGACACGATTTTTAACGATTGAATATGCAATTGGAAAAGCGTAATTCTTGTGAATCATGTGGAAAGATTTGACAAAGTTGTATACGGTCCATATGAACCCAAGGTATTGCATTAGGAACTATTATTGCAGGCCCAATATTTACAAAATGATGTAAAAATAATATGTATAGGTAAACCAAAATAATGTTCGAATGATGTTATGATATTGTCTTTTTAATTGGGGTTATTAACGACTTTGATAAAAAAAAAGATTTATGTTCACAGTTGAGTTTAATAAAATTTATTATAAATGTTTCATTGTGTCAAAACATTAATGTCAGTGGTTTCACATTCATATATGAATAGAATGGTTACTATTTTTGTGTCCGTATATTTTACTCTTTAACGAAAATGTCAATTACTCTATGCTCAGAGGTTACGTTAGCAAAAAACCAAAGGATTAACACCCCAACCCTTTAAGCTTACTTCAGTAATCGACACTGTAAGGGATCAGTCGACCCAAGAGAATGGAAAAGAACCAATACTTTCTAGAGCGTAGCCTGCTATTATGTTAACTTCTTTTATCTTCAATTCTACTTACTCTCTTTATTTTATGAGGTAACTTATAATATTTATTTGGAGAAAATTTAATTAGAAAATTTATTATTACATAAACTTTTTTTCATGAAACTTTCCATGCAGAATTGCTAATTTGAACAAGTTTTGGAAGTCAAGTAGAACAGCCTGTTCTCATTTTGTTTGTTGAAAATCGTACAAGAGTGGTATATATTTCAATACAAGTCATCTATTGGATCAATTGAAATCGTCGTAAGATATCTACAAAGTTCGAGGAAAATAACAGAAACTAGGAATGTGCGTTTTTGCTGTAAAGTACTTCTTTCAACCCGAGATCATTCAAAACGCCATTTGGTAGTTTTAAAATATTTAAAGTACAGAATTGATTGACCAAAAATGGAACAAAAAAAAGCCTTATGTTAGTAATCTTTGCTAGAGGCGTGTGGGTGATATAACTGAAAATGGCGTATCGCTTATTTTAAGGTCAAATTACATATTAATTTAATTATTTTTGGCAAGCATGAATGATACCATTTGAATTGTATTTGAAAGGACTGTTATTTGCAAACGAATTTGTAATTCATACAACTTCCCCATTGAGCCAAACATCCATCCGCTACCTAATCAAACTAATTGACAAATCAAATTTGTCAGAGTTGGTTAAAAGTCAACAGTGGTAATCTGATGTACACAGGTAAACTATAGTATTCCCAAAAATGAATTCGAGCACTTTTATTCTGAAATAATCAATCTGTTATTATACTTTCTTATGGGTTTTTGTTTTTAAGTGGTAAGTCACCATAATGGTCCGAATTATTGTTTATCTATATTGCATATAAGCCCACGGTAGTAATCTCGTATCTATCTATCATTCAACTACTAATGCGGGATTCCGTAAGAGGCCTTGCTTTCTCTAAAAGGCATTGATTGACTGAGTAGATAGTTAGATCCTCAGATACGTTAACTACAAAATATCTGTTAGTACTAAGAGCTATTTCCAGCAAACTGGGATTTTTTGTAGCCTTAGTCAGAAGTTAAAAAGCATTTAAATAGAAAATCAATTGTTTAAAACAGGCTTCAATATTTAGTTGAGGTAAGTGTAGATAAACCATTATGCCATTTTTTTATATTTAGTGTTAAAAGTGATAGTGGTAACCACGTTTTAACACAAGTAACTTACACTGCAGAAAGGATAATTCTGCAAAGAGTTATAGCCTAAATAAAATGTAGAGGAGAAGTAGTGTTTAACACATGAAAACTTAAATTTTTTTTAACACTTCACCTTGACAAAAAAAAAACGTGTAAGGTAGTATACATCAAAACAGGATTTAAAAATTATCAATAGTGTTTTGTCAACCCAAAGCCTCGATATCAAAATCTCAGGAGATATGGAATACATTATTTTATTCTATTTTGGGAGGTAAAGTCATCATTTCGAAATATTCTTAATTTTAGAATAGAATTTTTGGTTTCTACAAGAATTTCTCAAGTTTTAAATATTATTGAGTTCCCTATAAAAGTCAAAAATTTTAAGTTAAAATACTTTGCACTGTACAATGTACACGTATGTCTGCGTACTTGTACGATGCTAAAATGTAATTATTTTATATATCTATTAGTTGATACATTTTTGGAAGCGACTTTTGCAACATATGAGGCTTAATAAAATAAGCAAGTACTGAGTTTTATCACACAAAAATGCAATGGAATACCATAATTACTGAAGAATCTCTAAAAATAATTATATTTTTGTAGATATGTTGTATTTTCCTATACATTTCTGTACGATTTGCAACAAAATCGAATAACAATCTCGCATAATAATTCCCAATTTTATTTATACATACTTATTTGCCAAATTATTCAAAAAAATATTTTGAGAGTATATTCATTTCTTTATTTATACACGTACAAATTCATTAATCTAACTGCATTTGAAATTAAGCTTGCTTTTACATCAGATTATCAAACCAAATTTATTTATGAGTAATGGTGCTTCGATTAACAATCAGATTCGATTAACAATCAATTATTGATTCGATTAACAAATAATTTCTTACTAAACATTTCAGAAGCCGCCCCGGTGGCTCAATCGTTAGCACGCTGGCCTTTGGAACTGCTGGGGTCGGGTTCGAATCCCGGTCAGGCATGGATGTTTGTGACCGTCAATAAATGTTGTTATTTGTCTATGTGTTTGTGTCGTCCTTCTTTGTGTGTCTCTTGTGACTGTCTCTTCTGGCGAGCTGGGTAATGGGCTATAAAGCCTACACTCTCCCTTCTAGAGGGCGCAATCACTGTCATTTGTCATTTGTCAAACATTTCAGAATATTTCTAACTAATTTTCAAACTAAAATGTGTTCATATCCTGCTGATTACGAACATAGTTTTATAAAGTTTGAATGAATACATGCTTTTAGACATCACGAGAAGTACAACTTTTATGATGTTCATTTCCAAAGTAATTGCTTCCATTTTTCTGTTTCGCGCATTCCATTATAAAATGAAGCCCTCACACGATAACTTATGGTGTCTTAATGAAAAATGGCGAATAAAATGGGTATCATTTTCGTAGTGCTTGCATATTCTCTACATTTATAGAAGTTAGAAATGGGGAATACGTTTTATTGTGCTACTTATTTATTCATAAAGCATTTCATTTATATCACACACATTATGTGTTCCTTCATTATTTTCGTTTTAACCATATCATTTAAAGGGTGTACTTGCAAAACTAACATTTTCCAAAGTTTTACTAAGATGTAGGAGACGGCTTCATTGGTGATTTCGTGCTATTGAATTTACAATTATCACAAGTTGCCTATGAAGGGACCGCCCCCCCCCCCTCCCTATCTAAGTTTTATTTTCGCAACTACACTGTTTATTTCATGTATTAGATTGTGTTTTAATAGTTCATAATATTATTTTATGTTTACTGCTTGTTTCTAAAACATCCTAAAAATAAGACATCGGGCCCTAAGTATTTATTTTAGAACGTCGTTGAAGGAGTTCAATTTGACCAACAATTAAAGCAATGTCAATACATTTGAAGAGTACACGGGAATAACCGATTGATTTATTAGGCGGACTCCCGCAATAGTCTGCTTGGGGGCAGAAAACCGGTTTCTCTCTTTCTTCTTCACTTGGTCCAAGCGTTGGGATCGCCAATTGCCTGAATCTTGGTAGCTAGGAACCACAGACATAGTAGTTAAAGTACTACCGTGGTATATCACGTGACCTACAAAACTGACTTCATTGGTTCTCGTCTGGGAGCTCCTTGCGCGTCCCGTCGTTAGCATTGGAGGTCACGTGATCTGCCACTATTACTTATGATATCGATGGTAGGAACTGGTTTCCTTACACAAGTTTAGGCGATCACTCGCTATCATCGCCAAAGTGGCCTGCTAAGGAAACTTCTCTGCAAAATCAATCGGTTTTTCCCGTGTACTCTTCATTTAGCACCACCTTGTCAAAGTAAGTGAGTTGTCATAGACTTAAAGTCGCAGTGCTTGGCGATCTTGCCCCTCACCAAGAAAGTCATAAGTCATAAGTGAGTTGTCAGAGTAGATCACTCTAAATACGTAACACGTACTTGGTAACCGTAAGTTCTTTATTTTATATGCGCTGAAAAGGAACTCCTCTGTCATTTAATTAATAATAAAAGAGTTGAAATGTTAAAATGCGTTCTGGATATTTTCATTCCAATAAGTGTTTTCTGTCTTTGTTTTTGTATCTATGTTGCTGCCAATTGTTCAAAATCTGATGATAGTCGGCAATTCAATTTTTATATTTTAATCCTATACTTACAGATTTTAATATTGTTTCTATTAAATATCTAAATTTATGCTGTTTCACGAGACTTAACTAACTAAATTTTATTGCACAGTATAATAATATTTTGATACGAGTCGAAGATATTGAAATTAAAAAATATACTTTGAAGGTTCATTAAAAATAATATATTTTTAAGGATGACAATAAAGCTTCTCTATTGTTTGTTAGTCTATTAAGTTACTGGTTGCTCACAAAAACACCGCAATGCGCCAAAGAAAATTGCTTTTGTTATTATCCTGGAATAATACCAAAGATTACCGTACAAGCGGAAATGATTCCTACTAGACAGACTTATTTTTGTATCTTCATATACGTGATATTTATTACATTATCCTCATAACAACAGCAATTATTAATAAAGATTTATATATTGTCTATAAGTTATTATCATTGCGTTATAAACGCACGATTCACTATTATTATTAATAATACCCTCATAATATGTACAAGTTGCACCATGAAAGTAATTGATTAGTTTACGCATGTATTCAGTTGTATACTACATACATTATATCAAATTACCCGAAAAATTCAGTTTGTCCTAATGGGAAAATACCAATTTTATGAATAATAATAACACTTTGAGCTTATTGTTATTTTCTCTGACGAATTGTATTACTTAAATTTTCAGATAAATTTTTGCTAATGTACACTTATTTTAATTTGTTATTGAATTCATAATTGTCATAAAAAAGCTAAATTTTTATAGATTTTTAATATCAGGGTAATTCTAAGTAATTTTGATTTATCTCATTCTAAATTACAATTGAGACATTGTTTATTAAAAAGTGTACTGTAACAAGATTTATAAACGGTTAAACATTGATACATAATCTTGTCCGATCCATATATCATATTATATTCTTTTTCAAATTGTTTCAAGGTTAATTCTCATAAAAGAAAGCATCCAATATTGCTTTTTAATCGTCGGACAGTGTTATAATCTGATCGTTGTCATTAAGGTCAATAGTCGGGTTTTTTTTAATTATATCAAGGATCTCTATCTGCAAATTGACATGAAAACATAAATAAATGTAATGTAATATGATGTGTCAAACCAGAATCATACATATAATTAATTAGATTCCTTAAAAAAATTTATAGTATCTATAGCAATTACAATGGCGACTTCTAACATTTCAAATAATTAATATCGAAAATCAATACTAAAAGTCATCTCTGTGTTCCGACTAGAAATTTCCTATCTGCTTCACAGTCACTGAAGCGTAAAGACACTTGTGCCGATGTTAACAATGTAGAAATATGATTTTCGAAAATACCATCAAAAGAGTAATTAAATACTGTTTCCATGGAAACCTAGTAATTTCTTTCAGCTCTTACGAGTTAACTCGAGTACAAGAAAACGAGTTTACTCGGAAGAGGTTGTCCTTTTGAGACAAGTAATTGCTTCGGTTTTTCTTTTTGAAGCTCATTGTTGTTTTTGAGCTCTTAAAAGCATTTTTTTGGCGTTTCATTAGAAATTTTCTAGAAGTGGAACTTTTAACATGCATTTGTGGGTACTCTTAAGGATTTAGAACTTTTTTTTTTAAGAATTCTGGTTGAGATGTGTATAGTGGCTTTTCAGCTTGCATATTTCAGATTCTTTTAAGATCTCACTTTATTTGAAGAATACATTTTAAATACTTGCAATAAAAGTAGACTGCTGATTTTTCAGATTCAATACAGGGACATCTGTTTACCAATCTATAACTGCGCGCTGCACGTCGATGCCGTGTTTGTTTGTCTGTTGAGTTCGATACATTATATTTAATTCTTCAAATTGATTATACGATTTTTTATAATACTAGGAATAATCTGTGATTATCAAGCTTACAAAACTCAGGAAGGTTTGCGATAGGTTCAAGTAATGTTAATAATTTTTTCTTGAATATAGTACTCAAAATGTCCCGTTAAAAATTACCTTAGTGCCCAAAAATTACGAACTTTTACAATTCTAAACTAATATTATTTTTTTCTAATGGGGCTGCAACATTGGCGGTCAAGCCTTTGCAGACTCGGCACATTCTCCAGAAATGGGAGCCATTTTGGTGGCACCATCTAGGTGACTCTCGCTACCTATTTTGACGCACATATTCCAATGAATCTGAGCTCTCTGTGGATGTTAAAGTACGCAGAGATTTAATTTTGCCGAGAGAACCCAGGCCAAATGGTCGTCCATTGATCTTTTACATGACACATAATCATATGACATGCGTGCCCAGAATTTTCCCATCCAGAAAATCCGACGACTCATCCGGGGCTCGAACCCGCAATCTTGGACTTACGAGGCGGACACGATTAACCTCCCTGCCACTGAGCCGCTTCTCTAAACTATTATATTTGTTTCTCAAGTGCTAAAAATTGTCTATAACAAGTACCTAGTGCAATGATGAACCACATTTAACCCCAAACAAACTTAGCCCTTATACAATCAACTGTTGTAGGTTAAGGGACTGGCTTGACTCATGACCACTTTCTCGACTATCTTTCTATCCCGGGGTCAAGGCATGCTATGGCAATCTAGAGGCGGGTTAACCCTCTAATGCATGAATTTTTATTTTCATCCCATAAAAATATATGCTTCTTTAATAATCATATATTATGGGAAAATACAGAAAAATTTAACTGCATTAGAATTTAAATAATTTCAATTTTTTTAATTTTTTCCATATGTCAAAAACCAACTACGAAATTCCATTTTTGATAATATTGATAAGAAAACTACTAAATATAATTCAAAATAACTTTTTTTAACAATAATTAATTTTTCTAAACAATTTATTTGCATTTTGTACCTATATTATTACACTTTGAATACTGCAAAAACGTAATTTCGCAACAATTAATAACCCCACCCTTTAATTTTGAATACACTTTTACTGCTTTCATCTATGAGGAATATTAGTAACTAAAACTTCAAAATGCTATGTAATAGATGAAAAAAAATTGTCAAGATGGAGCTCTAATTTAATAGAATAAAGTGAATTATGAAACTTGTTTCCAAACGGAAAACAGTGTGCATTAGTTATTTAAGATTGAGGGACTTTTTCCACCAACAAGTCATTTTCAATTATCATTGCATTAACAGAATTATTTTAACTGTATATCAAGAAAGTTATAAAAACTATGAACTGATCTACCTTCAAAAAATGATTGTCCAATGTATAGTTGCTTTATTCAGAGAGAGAGGTTTTAGATTAATTTGAAAAACCCAGCTAACTTGCATGATACTTCTACTTCTTACATTAATTAAGTTTTGGAGTTTATTCATTAATGTACTATTCACTGTACAATAGATTGTTTATTTGGCTTCTAATGCTTTGATTTCAGTTAGCTCACACGTCGCTTTTTATGTACTTATTTTTAACTTTTATTCTTAATTTAGTTTTTTCAAATGCTTCTAATAATGCACGAGCATCATTACACGCGTAAAATCCATAGATTACCATTTCTAAAGCCCATGCTAGTGAAGTTAACAATAATATGTAAAGATTAATGGATTTGATTGGAAATTATATAGTTTTTGTGAAATTATAAACTTTAGGGGTATTTATTTTTTTACTGAAACTAAATTCATAGTGTATAATGAAAACTCTCATTCATTTTACTTTTGATAAAATATATAAATGGTGTTAAACAAATTTTAATGGATAAATGGAAAGGTGGGGGGGGGGGATAAAAATATTTTTTCTAAGTTCCAAACTACACTGCAAATAATAAGAAGGTTTCAGTCCTTTTTGACCCTCATAATACTAAAAAAAATTCTCCAAATTTACTAAAATAATTATAGGATATTAACTTTTGAAAATGTAATGCAGAAAATATAAAGCATAAACAAAACAATTACTATTTTTTCAAATTGGTAATATTTTATGAGATCTTTTACCAAATACTTTTAGCACAAAGAAGTTTTTTAGTGTAAAGTCTTTTTTAGAGGAGAATATTAACTTCAGTAAGTATATGTAATAAAACTATAACAGATCGAAATATTAATAAATACAATTTTCAACTAATATAAAATAGAGTATTAATCTAATGGCTTATTTAAATTATCAACTGAATTTGAACACCAGACTGATAGAAATTTTTCATCATTCAGTACATTCGGACTATGTAATATCAAGACGCTTGATACATTCCTCCTGTCAAACCTTATCAAAATATAAGAGAAAATTCCCTTTATTTTCTTAGCTTCTTTTATGGTGGCAAAAATAGTTCGAAACACCTTAAAAATCAATTTCGCGTCCACAAAGTTTTTCCTCGCGCAACAAGTGGTTGCTCTGCGCAGACTTGCGCAAGCGCAGTTCGCGTCATATGACGTCAACTTCCAAATCCCGCACCGGAACAGTGACGTCACGCATTTTGCATTCGACATATTTTAATCGCAGACCTCACATTTTGTTCATAATTTTTTTTTTTTTAAAACATTTAGCGTGGGTTTGAAAAACGTAGTTTAAATGTATGAAGTTTAAATTCAAAGCTATTTGAACAGGCTTTACAGTTATTCTTTATAACTTTAAAAATACAAGTTTAAGTAAAACGAATGTTCTAAAAGATAAAATTAAATTATTTTGAATAAGTGCGCAGTTAAGTGCTTGAAGTAAACAACATAGTAAAAGCCATTTTAGTTTATTTACCGGTGGTTGTAAAAGTTTTCAGATTTCTGTTTAGTCGACTCAAAATTAAAAGTTTTTTTATACGAAAAATTATTCATAAACTTTTCTTTGGTTTTAAAACTTGAGCGATTTTAAAAATGTTCATTAATGCTAAAAAGAAATCGTAAACTTGCGTTGATTACATAAAAAAATTATATCACTTATATTTGAATATATTGTATGAATTTTCTTTTAAATTAAATGTTTAAAAATATGTTCATAGGTTCTAGAAATATTTTTATTCAACTGATGTAAAAAAAATCGCATTATTTGTAAAAATACCTAAATTTCAATGTTTTTCTTGATAAATTTAATTTTAAAAAACACTTTACAAAATGTTGTAAAACTTCTAAGTTGTATTCTTCTCTATTCCTTTTGTTCGCTTAACATTCCCCTTAAAGAACTGGAGATTTCCAATTATCAAACAAACTTCAATACTTAAAAAAAGTATAAATAAATATGTTCTGAACACCTTGTGAAATATTTATATTATTCAGGATTGAAAATATTTATTTAGAATTGAAATAACATAAAAATGTAAAAAAAAACAAAAATTTCTTGCGTTCGATATAACTTATTTCTTACGAAGTCCGAATTTCACTGAGAAATCCATTAGTAACAAACACTCAAAAAACCGAAGCTCACACTTCAAAAACCGAACTTCAAAAACCAAATTAAAATGAAAAAGCCCACTGCATCGAAAAACATTTCACAAGGACTAAAACTCAATTCCATTCAAGCAGAAAAATATTTAAAATCCGCTATCTAATTCCGTTCTAGTTCTTTCCTAAGTACTTCCTCACATTTTTCCCAAGTTACCTATCAAACATCTCCGATAACAGCCTCCAATTACCCACCGAATTTAAATATTCTGTGAGAACCCAGTGGAAAACAAGCTTTTGTTCGATGTTATAATATAGCACATACGCTCTTTTCCCGTTAAAGTACCGCGGAAAAACTGGGTGAAATGCAAATTCTTACCGCATTCCTGGGGTACTTTGGAGCCGTTCAAATAGCTGGTTCTGCTGAATTTTTTATTGTCTGCTGAGCAATTAATTTAGTGGCTGAAATGAATGCCAATGTTATCGTAGCGGGGAACATCGTAAAATAGTCGTCTGATAAAAAGAAAGATTCGGTTAATTGGTAGCTAAAGGTTAATAGAGCATGGATCGTAGTTTAATGTATCGAGTAAATTTGTCTTGTTATTTTCTAATACTATTTTTTGCTATTAAAATACAAAGATTCATTAGTGATATTTTTTCCCTTCTAGTTTTGTGAAAAAATAAGGAACTTTAACCAAAGAACTGTAAGAACTAAATTATGAAAAACATTTCATCAATAATATTCTTTTATCTATATTATTCTTTTTTATCTTTAATTTTTTTATTCTTTTAAAGATTAATCTTTCATTCTTATATTGATAATATTTATTATTTTTATCTTTATTCTTTAATTATATATTTATTCGAAAATACCATGAATCAGAATATTCCAATATTTTACATAATAAAATTGGATTAGAAAGTATAGTTTTTTTAAACTAATTATATTTATTTAAAGAATTGAACTTAAATATTATGCAAATTTTGGTACGCCATACAAAAAGTAGAGGAATAAATTCTGATTAGATATAAAGGTCAATCTTATATCGTTTTCTGGTTAAATTTTACCTTTAAGAAAACAGCTAGTTCTTAAAGTTAACGGAGAAATCCCAAGCTTTGTAAACATTTTGATACAGGTGATATTTATCATTGAAATGGTATGTACGTGTTTCGTTGCTATTTAAAAAAAAATATTCAAAATATATTTTTAAAATATTTTTATATTACAAAAATTTTGACTAAAATTAGTTCTAAAATGATCCAAAACTGCTATAACCAAAAATTTTAGCAAAATTTTCTTTCTCCTAATATATAGTATCATCTGCTCTATCGGGACATTTATGATGAAACATTTATACAATAAATACAAAATGATTATAAAAATAACGAAAAAAATTACACTAAAATATAAAAAAAACGTTTAAAATACTTTAGACATTTCAAACGGAACTATAAAAAATGTTTCATTTCTGTTGAACTGGATAAAAAAATATTACTGAACAAGAGCTTAACGTGAAGACAGAATTGTTTTTTGCCCCAAAAGATTTATGGGCGCTTTAACTGCAAAGTAATGGATGAGGTTCTGTACTCGCTTGTTTTATAGATAAGGTTAAGAAAGGAACTTTAGCCTGGGATATTCTTATAAAAAAAGTAAATACAGTTTTTTTTTGTAAGTACCTAGCTATGGCTTGTTAGATTCAGTTTTATATATAGAAAATACTAAGAATTGGGTTGGTTTGGGTTGGATTTACAAGTCACTATAAAGTTACACAGCTATTAGAGACTTGTTTACTTTTATTTTGAACAGTTGTTGAGTATTTTATCTTCATTGATTTAGTGAGTGCAATGACATGAATTACCTCTTTTTTCATTCAAATTTCGCAATAATATGACAAAAAATAAAACTTGTTTGATGATCCTTGTACCGATATGATTCTGCCATATTTTTGTTTTTGAATTAGAGTATGTAAACGCTGAAATATAATTCAAAATTGATTAATAAGAACCGACCTTAAAATTATTTGAGCTCTTAGGAACGAAATAACAAACGCTACATATTTCAGACTGCATTTGATTTTAACCAATCAAAGGACCTTTTGACAATCGCATTTATACATTTCATAAGGAATAAAAAAGTTAGGAACCAGCTTTTATTTATACAAGAAATTAGAAAACATAAAATACATAGTAAGAGCTACTTTTACAATGCTTCTTTTGACAGCAATTCCTTTCAACATAAAAAATAAAACATCGAAAAAGCACATGAACCGTCTCTTATTTATGCAAGAAATTAGAAAACATAAAACGTATAGTAACGGCTACTTTTACAATGCTTCTTTGACAGCAATTCATTTCAACATGAAAATAAAAACATCGAAATAACGAAGTAACGCAGCCAAATTCAGCGAGCGTAGTCGGCAGTCACGTCCGTTTACATCCCCGAAATTGTTACTCTTCCCCACTTCAGTTGGATAATTAGATGAAATATATCGATTCTCAGCTCCTTAACAAGAATCATATCTCCGAAAGAAAATCTACATAAATCAAGCGTGTATCTCCAACAAATATCTTTGCTATTTTTTCGTAACAAGAAACTCAATTTGTGTGACGTCAAAACTCAAGAAATCGATAAAGCAGGTCCTAATATTGTGCCTTTTTGAGTTTTTTCGTGTGAAAGAATCTTTCTACGATTTTTCATACTCGAGAATTTTGAAATGTTAAAGTAAGTATAAAATTTTTGAAATGTTAAAGTAAGTATAAAAATTTTGAAATGTTATAGCAAGTACAATTTTTTTGAAAAGTACTGTAATAGGAACTATATCCTTTGATATTTTATTTGGATTTTTATCAAAATTTCCTGAAATATCGATTTTTCAATGCTTTTATTATTTAATGGAAAGTTTTAAATGAAATTCAAATAGATAGACTAAGATGTGCTGGCTATAAATATTTCTTCCTTAATTTTGTTAGAAAAATACAAACTGCTGCATTTAAAATCACATCTTTTTTATATAATTATTTGAGTTTTACAATAGTAAAAAACTTTATCTTACGATACTGAAAAATTAGTTTTGGTGTTTTAATACTGCTATAATATTAAGATGATGTTATAATGTTAAGCTCGTGTCAAATGCTCTGGTACAGAAAAATATGTAATTATTTCTATACAGTTATAAAAATAATTACGAATAAATGGAATAAGGACCATAAAAGTTTTTACACACACACATCTTTATCTATATTTTATTTATAAATCTATAACTGATATCATCTTACAATCTCTATACTTCATTTCTTCCACAAATTTTAAATTAAGTGTCAACGCTAAGCTTTTTTTAGGGGTTTTCTTTTTGCTCTGAAATATACTTCTTTAATTAAACTATTTTTGAAGAAAATGAGTGGCATCAAAATGAACTTTCAAAAATATCCATTTGGGATGAAAGCTCTTCTTCAGTTTTATACTTGCTTCCATTTTTTATTTATCTTTAATTAAAGTATCATCAGAAAGATTGATAAAATTGCTCCTTCAAATAGAAGATTTCTCACTGAGGTTTTTTAAGCTTAAATAAATAATTTCCTAGATAAAATCTGTCTAGATTAAATTTCATTTGATTCAAGGTGAATCTTATTATTTAAAATAAAATTTTATGGTACAGATTTATATTATGGAAATTTAGTACAATTTTAGTTTATTAGTATATTCTTTTACATTTCAGACACATATAAAATATCTATGATGAATCAACTTTGTTTTTCTTGATTACTCAATCTCAAGTTTTCAAAGGACATGCGTAAAAAAAATAAGACATTATTAAAACTGTTTAAAATTTCAATTACTAAAACTTTTTGATGATTCAAGTATTTCAACTTTTATTACTTTCATTTTTTTTTCTCTCAAACTTTTTTTATAGATTTTAAGCTATATATTTTTAAAAATATATTTTAAAAGTATATAGTATATAAAACATAGATTAAAAGTTTTGTTAAAGCATTTGATTTTTAACTAATGGTAAAGTAAAAAAACTTGATAGTAGGTAACGATTTCATATTACTTTATTAACATAATTTACATAAACTATTGAAAAAAATTTAAGTTAATAACTTCAAATTTCACTGCTTTTTGTATTAAAATAGTCAAACTGCACTTACTTTATTCCTTATTCTAACCGCTAAGTTTTATTGAAGGTAATAATTCACAACTTTTCTTATTTATTAAATTTTTTGTGGGATTACAAATTTCCATTTGCCTCAATCCCTAAACTGTTATAAATTATCTAAAATGTTAACAAAGAATTATTGGAAAGTCGTGAATGCCGAAAGTACTGAGAATAGGCTAATGTCCCTGAAAGATACTATGTAACATTGTGAATTTAAAGCTATCGTAAAATTATGACCTTTAAAAAATATTATTTGCAACCAGTTTCTTGAGTTTAAAAGTGAATAGGTTCTTTCAATAATTTAAATGCTATTTTTCTTTCTATAGTTTTAACTCGTTATTTATTTAAAACAACAAATAAAACGTGAACAATTGCAATTTTAAAAAAATCATTATCTACAAGGCAATTAGAGTAAACATATATTAGAAATCTTCCGGGTTTTAATACAAATTATAACTAATATTAATACACAATATAAAAATGTAGTTTGGGAGCATAACAAAAATATTAAATTCTGTAATATTTTTTTGAAAAATAGATGGTTTAATAGATATATAATAGACATTTTGATGAATATTGAATAGGTTTGTACGTACAATTATAATAATATACATTAAAAATAAAACTTACACAATTCCAATCGTCGTAAAGTCAAAATAAAAACAAGTTTCTATTTTTTGAAATAAGAAAAATTTTAATCTGTTATTTACAAAAGTAATTCTGTTACTGTAATTAAGACTCAAACGACTTCACGCTTAATACTCATTTCTTAATGGTGAATCGCAAGAACACTACGTTTTACAAACTAAAAACATAATAGTTAGCTTATTTAAATGTACAATGAGCTGGTTTTAAACAAGATTTAACTAGTAAGTTACAGATAGCATTCTAGAAAAATAGGATTGATAAATTATGATGTAACTAATATAATTGATAAATTATGATGTAACCAATAAGATTGATAAATTATGATGTAACTAATAGGATTGATAAATTATAAATGTAACTAATATTTTTAATGTTTTTAAATGCAAATTTTAATATCTGATTCTAAACACTAGTTTTTTTGCAAGCTACAATAATTGTATATTTATTATTTTTTACAGTAATTTTTTAGAATTTTTTCGATATTACGGTGTAAAATAATCCTTTATCAGAAACATCTCTACACGTTATTTCAATTTGTTTCCTTTCTTCAAATAAAACGCATTCTATTCAATGCATTACATCAACATACCTCATCTTCTCAGATATACCGTTTCGTTTCATTATTACTACCACCAAGAAAGAAATTCTATTTTGTTCACCCATACTCAATTCCTCACTTACTCTGTTGCTTCGAAGAATAAAATGCAAAGCAATGCACAAGAAAAAGAAGAATTTCAAAGAATTTTTTTTTTTCAAAACAGTTTCCAAGAAAAAAAATAGGACGTTGTATGTGGAAAAATCTCCTTCACAATGCGTACTTTGTACCGAAGAGTTTCTTCGCGCAGAGTTAACGTATGATTTAGAGCCCTCTGAATACAAATTATGCCTCGGATCCTTTCTTCGGAAATATCCACTGAATCTCCCCTGTGGGATTTGATCCTGGGGCTTTTGTGAGGTACAAGTGTCAGTTTTACAAGGTGGTATATGACTTTTCTATTGATTTTGATGCTAAAATATTGGTTAGATGGTGTGACCACAGTTGAAGAGCACAGGAGAAGAATCAATCCTTAAGGTAGGCGAATACCCAAAATTCTAAAATTTTTACTATTATTTTAATCTTTTCCAAATTTGGCATAGTGATTTCAAATATTATGAGCAATGCTATTTAGGCATTATTTTTTATTTAAATATAATTGATTTATTTTAAAATGTGTTTTTCTACTAAAAAAAGGGGTTTACGCTAACAAGTCTACCACATTGAATTTTCCTCCTATAAACATTAACTATGTGTTAAATTATCCGTTTTGAACTCATACGTGCAATGACCTTCTAGAGTTACATACAAATGACAAGAAAAGAAGTTATTAAGAAAAATTTCATGAATTAAACTAAAAAAAGATTTTTTTTCCGATTAACTTACAGTTGAAAATTTAAAAAAAAACTACTATATTTGCAAAAGATGTTAGAGGTTCATGGCACAGATATATATTGAAATAGCATCTGTAAAAAATTTCAGGTAAATTAATGTAAAACTTTTTGTGCTAGAAGTGTTGGCGTAAACCCCTTTTTTTAGGTGAAAAACACCGTTTAAAATAAATCAATTATATTTAAATAAAAAAAATGCCTAAAAAGCATTGCTCATTCTATTTGAAATCACTATGCCAAATTTGGAAAAGATTAAAGTAATAGTACAAATTTTAGAATTTTGGGTATTCGCCTACCTTAACTGAGAGAGCCCGGAGGACCGAGTAGTTAGGACCATAACGCTAGCAGTCTGCTCGCTGTGTATGGATTCGTTTCCAGCCTTCGCCTCGTGCTTAGTTTACTTTCTATGTGACAGTTAAAATTCTTTCTGCGTCTGACTTACTTGATGAAGACTTAAATAAACGGGTCTTTGATCAAGCACACAAGCTGGAATATATATGCACAAATATATATGCTGGAATATATATGCTCCCCCCCCCCATGGAATAATTTTAAGATGCCTCAAAATGGAATTTTAGCCAACAAATCGATCTTTTTTTTTTTCAATGCAGTGGGCGATAAAGACATTATCCTTACGCCTTACAGAGATAAAATAATACAAAAAGGAGAAAATCTGTACACGAATTTCAGAAACACAAATCGTCAAAACATCAAACACGGGAACTTAAATAAGAAATAGAATATTAAAGCGGGGAAATCAAAAATTTAAATTGTTTATAAGGTTTCTGACTACCCAGTAACGGGAGTAGATGCAGTTCTAACAAATCAATCTGCAATTACAAAAAAGTAATTTCAATTTGGTCATTCTAATTGACATGTATAGATAAAAAATAGTTTTTGAAAATGTGACTTTCTTATTCAGTCACGAAACCTCAAACGAAACATAAAAAATGGTGGTGTTCATTAGGTGTTCATTAGGTTACGTATTTAATCGATAAGTAACGAAAGTAAATAGTTTAACGACTTCATGTCTAGCGTGCCTTTATAAGAGAAAATACGGGCTTGATAATTACAAATTTAAATTACTTGTCAATATTTTTATTCGCTTTTCTTGAATAAAAGTAAAGTATTTTGAATTACATTTTATATAAAGTTAATTAAAGAAACTAAAATATTTTAACTACGCTACAACTCAATAGAAACCAATTAAGACAGAAAAACTAATACTTGTTTAAAACGTATATTCTTAATTGAACTGAAAAACTTTTTTAATTCAAAAGAGTGTGTATAATCATAAGGGGGGGGGGGGGCCTTGGGTAGCCTAGTGTTTAAGGCATCGTTCTTGGAATTGGAAGCTCCCTGATCGAGTTCCGATGCCACTGTAGACCCACCGAGTATATGCGGAGTACGTGTTCGTTAAATATGTATGTCCTAAACTCATGTGGGTGGTCATGGTGCAGTTTCTTCTCCACGAGTAAAGGTCCCTGGAGACTATTTCCCTCACATTTTAGGACATGTCTAAATAGCGGAGAAGGTGATAGATGGCAGCATCTGTCACTTATGAATGTGTGCGTGTTGTGTTTGTCTTCCTTGGTTTATAAGCGGGTCGCAGACCAATCACACAAGCCTAAAAATATATGTATTCCAACCAAAAAAACATCACACACTCTAAAAGTATGAAAATATTCAACCCGGTCATAGGCGTCTTTGAATAATCATAAATTCAGTAGTACGAAGCTACCCATAAAAGGGCTTATGTCTTAGTTATATTCTGAATACTTATCTATCTATGTGAATTTTGCAACTTAACTCTTCACTTGCGTACCTGTAAAACACATATTTGACCAAATAAGACTTGCATTTTTGTCAAATCAATTCTGCTAGGTTACAACTTTGTGCGGGAAAAAACCTCATTTGTAAAAGATCTAGTATTATTGACTGCTAGGTAACTGGAACTTCAAAGTGTTTTTCGGCACAGAATGTAAATATACAAGATAACTTTTCTGCTGAATTTTATGGTTCGGAACATCTTTAAAAAACTATTAAAAATACTTTTTTAATAAAATTTTAAGCTTTCTTTCGAAACTTATCGTATAAATTATTTAGTTCTACGAATAAAAAAGTTATCTTTTACTATTGTTCTTGTTATCTTTATTGGAATATGAGTGATTGTAAAGAGAGCTTGTATTTAACTATTAAAAAGGAATATTAACCGGCACAGTGAAATTTTCTGATGCGAAAAGAAATAAAAGAAATTCAAGTTATAACTATAAATTACAAAAATTTATTTTTAATCATATTAAGATCCTCTAGTTTTGTTTCAAAATTCAATTATTTCAATGGTAGTTTTTATATTTCAGCCAAACAGAGCAATATTTATTAGATTTTGTCTTAAATTCTATCACTTTGACTTAAGCAGTCTGTGTTATGGGCTGATTTTGCTATGAACATTTCAACTTTGCTTTGAATAAATTTTAGCGAATTCTTAAGCTAGACTTTTTTATTCAAAAAAATTATCGATTTAATTTTTATTTTAATAATTAAATTTGTAGATAACGATCCTGAAGTTTGAATAAACAGATAGTTAGTTTAAATAAGTCTGTAAAGTACACAAGGATAAAAAAAATGTTTCAGTATAGCAAAAAAACTCCCCTTTCATAAAACTTCAAATACATAATTTAATCCAGATTAAGTATAACATGAATGTCATTAAAACAAACATGCCAAAGTTAGTAAATGTTGATTTTTACAAAAATAAAAAATTATAATAGAGTTTAACTATCAGAACAATTTTTTTTCGTTCGAGAATTTATTAAAAAAGTGAGCTAGAACTTTTCTGCCCTTTTTAAAAACAAAATATTTTTTGGGAAGTATAAAAACAGATGTCATATTATAATCTCTCCTGATTCATTTTATATTAATTTTTTTCTTCTTTTAATGATAATCAAACGGTTTTCATTTTGCATCGTTTTCAATGCCCAAAAATTGTCATATTTGATTTAATTTTAAAACACTATTCTGTTCTATAAAATTTAAAGCATTTTCGTCTTTTTTATAGACTCCACACTGACGTAAAAAACGAATCATACTTGTTGTGTCTGTCTACCCGAGACCCACTTTCGTAGATCGAAATACATGCCACAGATAAGTGTGATACGTTCCACAGATAAGTGTGATACGTGCCACAGATAAGTGTGAATGCCACAGATAAGTGTGATACGTGAAATTGAAGCAAAAATCATTCTATACTGCATTCTAAATTTCAGTAAATTATTCTGATTAGGAGTTTACTTAATCAAAAAAAAAAATTAAAAAAATTTAAAGCTTTTTAAATTACCATATGGTTGGTTGGTATAAACATATATTTTCAGGCTTGTGTGCTTGGTTAGAGACTCGCTTATAAACCTTCGTCAAGTAAGACATACACAACACACACATAACAGATGCTGACATCTATCGCTACCTCACAATTAAGAAATTTCCCTGAAGGGGAGGGAAATAGTCTACAGTGACCTTTACCCATGGGAAACTGCGCAATAACCGCCCACGGGACTTTCGGACCCACAGATTTAACGAGCACGTACTCCGCATATACTCGGGACAAGCACAAACATCCATACCGAACCTAACCGGGACTCGAGATCGAACCCAGAAACTCCAACGGCTAGCTTCCTAAACGTTGTGCTGCCGGGTCGGTCTTTGATTGAGTATTTCCACTCTTGTCACTTCATTAAAAGCACGAGACATTTGATTCATTTCAAATTTAAACTCGAAGGAATATTTATATTTGCGGCATAAATCAAATTGAAATGACGTCATAGTATGGATCGCCCAGATCACAAAATAATTCTTATGTGTGATGTAAGTGCATGAGGTTCATTATATGTGAAGAAATTCGCAGCGAGAATTCTAGTTTCTTGTATAATTAATCTGGTAATTTTAAATTTACATTTCAACTTTAATTATGTAAAATTGTATAAGAGGTCAAAATTCAAATTATCAAGTGTTTGTTCGAAAACTGTTAAACCAATGTTTTAAAAAAACTTTTTAGGTTAAATGATGTTTTGATACATTTTTTAAATCATTTAGTAATTATAGTAAAAATTATTGTTGTTCTGTTAAAGTTCTTAAACTAATGTTATCCTAAAATTATTGATAAAACCTTGGTTCGTATCTTTATTAATTATTCAAAAAACTTATTTCTTCTTTCCAATTCAGTATAAATTTTATAATGAAACATTAGTCCAATGCCTATAGCAAACAACTTGATAATTCTTCTTAAACATTAAAATTTAGAATAATTTTAAAGAAGCATTCTGAATATTCTTCATTTAAAGGGGAACGGGAGCGCTGGATCGCGGGTCTCCAATGCAGAGTACAGCATTGTTAATCCAATGGAGAAAATATTTCTGTTTGCCACATTTCTCCGGCTGTATTGAATAGTTTTACTAACGGATTTTTTTTATATGGTGCATGTAGCTGACTTACAGGTCCCGACAATCTAACTTTTTGAAATAGGTTAGAATATATATGTGATATATCATAAAAATATCTATACAATTATAATATTAACCGCACAAATAACTGTTCTTAATAACTCTCATAACTCTCAGTTAATGTCTTCCCGATCCATAAAACAGTTCCCACGCTTTAATTGGCGTCAATGCATTCTTTCCCATAGAAATTGCTGACGCAGCAGAATTTGTTTTGTCTTCTGATCCACTCTTCTCCCAATCATTAAAAATACCGTCACTTCTTAATTAGACCTCGAGATGTGTGGTTGTGTGCTTTGGCGGCCTTTCTCGGCCCTCTCTACTAGCCGTAATGGCTACATTCTAATACTTTAAATATTCAGTATGAAATAATAAAATCATCTTTGGACGTCCAATCTACCTTCCTTTCTGAAGTTAATTTAAAGAACTATGAAGTAGATGTTATTATATTTTATATATATATATTTTTTAAATTTTCAATAAATAATTTTGCAAAAAGTATTCGAAGCAATTTTAAAAAGTGCAATCATAGAGACCTGTAACTTGTCTACATTCATTATTTAAAAAACCATTAGTAAACATATTCAATAGAGCCGGAGAAATGTGGCAAATGAAACATGTTTACCATTGGATTAACACTGAGGCACTTGAGTTTGGAGACCCGCGATGTAGCGCACCCATTACCCCTTAAGTAGCCTGAGCCTCAAAAACTCCTCGATCAATATTATTACGCAGTTTAAGATTCATAATGAGCTGCATTAATTCTCAATCAAGAAAATCTTCTTGGAGGGTAAACAACTTTCCAATATTAAGAAAAAGGGAGAATTTTGGAACTTGCATATATTAATAGGAAGATCAAATAATAATTTGAATACACTTTCTTTTAGTCACCCAATACTGCAATACTATTGATAAAGTGTGCTCAGTTGCGAATTGATGAAGATTTTGAAACTTTTAATCTGATTATTGACATTAATTAAAGGAAACTGAGATGTTACTTGTATATATATTTAAGTATATTTGATAGTGTATTTAGTTTGTATTTCTAGTATACTACCTAGTATCTTTCTATGCGTCAATATTAGAGAGTCTTTGAGATAACAAGATGTATGAAATTACTGCTAATAAATAAAATAAAAGTATTAATGCTCGGAAAACCTACTGAAAATCTTACTACATGAAACAAATAATAAATGTAGCAGATATTTACAACTTGAAACACTTAAGTAAGTGTTATTGTTAAACTTCAAAGTATCTACTATATAGATTAACTGACAGTTTCCTTGCACAGAAGCCACGACGATGGGCGTAGCTATGAAACGCGCGGAGCAATTAGACGAAGAGAACATTTTAGCAATTTCATTTTGTCTTCATCTGATTGTTCCGCGCATTTATAGCTCCGTCCATGGTAGTGGCTCCAGTGCAAGAAAATTATTAGTTTAAGTTTAGTTATTATTCAGTTTATTTCCTTATCAAATATAACACTCTGTGAGAAACAGACGTATAAACCCTTCACCTGAACGACAGGTTTTTCAGCAACACACAAAATTAAATGTATATATATATAATATTGTAAAATCCAATAATTCCCTCAGTTTTAAAAATCTTAAGTATGAAAGAGCTTACCAGCATTTATATCTTCAGTAATATAATTTTAAAAATTAAGAAATTAAATGTATAACATTAAAATACATTATCATGAAGTGAAGACAAGTTCCACTTCAGGCAATTCGCTTATCCCTAAAAGGGTTCAGCAAACATCAAAGATACTGAATTTTCCGAGTTTCACTCAATAATGATTCAATTTCCTCAAGCTATGCAGATGCAATTTATTACCATAAATTATTATTTGCCATTATCACCAGCGATACTGAATAGCATTAAAGCGTCTCACTTGAATCAGGAATGTGGGACCGTATCATTAGTGACCGTTATAAATCTTCCTGAAATAACACATTGCAAGTGTTTAACAGGCGTGTCTTAATAGCGTTATAGAGGTACTCCAAATAAGCGCGCTTTAAATGCCTCAAGGTTTAGGATATTAATAATACTGTAATGTATTTTCCTTACAACTTAACAATTTTAACTCTTTCGATTACAACTTATAATTTTTTTTATTATAATAATCTAAAATTTGTGAAAAATACACAGGTTATGTATTCAGAATGAAATGATGAAAAGCAGGAGTGGAAAAAAATATTTTTTTTAACTAAGATTTACGGAAAATAATTTCGGAATAATAACTTTTGAATAAGTAATAACAATAAGTTTTCTGAAACAATAGTTGTTAAGAAAATAAGTAAAATAATTTTTTAAAAATTTAAAAAACCAAGCATTAAGAATTTAGGGGCAAATTTATTTAATAAAATTATTCCAGAGCGAATATTTTTACCATGTTTTCCATATTTTCATTTAACTGCAGTAAACAGTATTTAATTCTTCAAAAGTCATGATTCTTCGATCTAACGATAAAAAAAAATTTCTGGAAAAATAAATGCAGAACTAAATAGAATTTATTTGAAAAAAGCGTGGAAAAAAATCGTAAGCTTGATTAATCCAAATCGAATCATTCATCGGAATCAAATCATTGGGAGTGAACGTGTTAAAGGTTATAAGTACATTCGGTTTCTTTTAAATCTATCAGGCTTGCGTGAAATTATGCTTTTTTTCCTTAATTTGCCTTGAATTCAAAATATGATATATTATTTTAGAAGACGGTTGACATTTTTTTAACTAAGTTTGAATGGTTAGCTTTTAAAAAACATCCAAACTGCTATTCCTAACGATTGATTAAAAATTGATAAAATAATCACACGAATTAATACGGGCTATTAATGTTAGATTTCGTCAATTTTAAAAACCATATTTTATTTTGTAATCTTTGTAGCAATAATTCATATACTTGAATTACAAAGTTCAATACCTTAAACTATTCCTAAAATTTGGATTATTGTTCCGTTAAAATCAAACAGTTTTGGATATTTTACATCGACGTACCCTTCCGGATTTAGGACATAAATCATTTACACACCTACTATACACCAACTATCCTTGAATAATAAAGTTATATACACGATTAAGTATACCTAAAATTTGGATTATTATTCTTTTAAAATCTAACAGTTTTGGATATTTTGCTTCGACGTACCCTTCCGGAATTAAGACATGAATCATTTACACACCAACTATCTATCTGGAGTAGTATTATAAAAGTTGAACACACTCCCTCAAACTCTCATTGTAAATTTGCTTGTAAATTTAACTTAACTCCCAGAATAGTTGTTCATTTGACATTCAGTGAGCTTGACTCACTGATTCTATCGACTGCAAATAAGTCTTTCAGTCGTAACAATGTAAAATAGGATCTGAACACAAAAGTAGACAGATTGCTTTGAAAGCTCCCACAATGAACTCTATTTGAAGCCGAAAGTTACACAATAGTGAATATTTTGTTTAAATTTGTTAATTTGGCTTTTTAATGTAAAATTACCGTTTTGTTTTAATGATGCTCGTCGAAAACATGTAACGGTGATTTAAAATAGGATGCGTTTGTGCAGTTCTAACTATTGAGACATTTTTACTCTGATGTGATCATTGCAATTGTAATATTATTTACTGTATGCAGTTTTGTTAGGAATATATTTGCAGTTTTCTAAGAAATACTCAAGCATAGTATATTGTTTTATTAAAATGTGATTTTAAATAAAATGTGGTTTTATTTTTATTTCTTATATGTTATTTATTAAATTTTATCCACTTATTTAAAACAAAATCAAAATTGGTAAAAAAAAATTGAATGAATTTTTTAGAAACCGGTTTTTACAATGAGAATTACTTAAGTGAGAAATTTTAGACCAATTAATTTTTTTGTTAACTGCTATATGCTCACCAGCAATAGTCATTAAAAAAAAGAAAAACACACGATTTTTTTCCCAAGCACATTCAACTACGTATAGTTAGAAAACCACCACCCAAAGTCTATTTTATCAACATTTTCCGATGGTGTAGATACTTACTGTTCATTTCTTACTCTTTGCTCCTTATTTCTCAAAAGAAAGGGTAAATCTTATTTTATTTTTCCTATGGGAACTTCCCATAACATCTAAGGCTTCATAAAAAAGAAAACACGAAGAGGCTTTCTTTGAGGTGCTTTATTCAATTGTCTGTGGCCCTCCAATAAAGGATTTTCGCAAGGCAGAGGGTAACTTCGCAAAAGGTCTGAGAAAAAGAAACACGATGGCTTGTATAGAGTGTATATAGTCCATAGGATCTGTAGAATCCCAATAAACAGTTGACCCGGTAGCACAACATTTAGAGAGCTAGCATATGGAGCCCAAGGTTTCGGGCTCGAATCCCGGTAAGGCATGTACGTTTCTGTCCGTCAATAAATGCTGTTATTGGTCAATGTGTTTGTGTCGTCTATTTTTATGTGTGTCTCGTATCTGTTGAATAGACTTGAAGTAGCAGTGCTTGGCAAACTTGCTCCTCACCAAGAAAGTCATAAGTCATCCCAATAAACAAAGTCAATTTATTCTTGGCAATATTAGTTAAGTAAATATTGAAGAATACCTACCATGTCGGAAAAAATATTGGCATTCAATACCAAAGGCACAATATAATTCCGTTAAAAATAACTCAGACAAATTTAGAAAAAAATCAAAGATTTCCTAAACGAATACGCTGTTTTACTTGAAGTTGTAGGAATTTGTGGCACATAACATTTTGGAAAGCCTGCGTCGAAATAGTTTAACTTAAATAGTATCTTGACGGGTGGAGGTGTAAAACCTATTTTGGAAAAAAAATTCGTAGTTACGTCAAGAAAGATACTACCTATTAGTACACTCAACGATAATACAACAGGTTTCGCAATAGTTTAAAATGGTATAAGCTTCACGAGTGATACCTATAAAAAAAACCTTAGTATTCAAACAAAATTTCACATGGGCGTTAAGATAGGGATAATTAATGAACGAATTTAACGACCAGCTCACAAAGCCACCCCTATCTCCTTTGTCCCACCTCATTGCAGAAGACCATTTTCATAAATACGCTACTCACATCGTTATTACCGTCAAATTGATTTCATCATTTACCAAAAGCTTTCAGAAAAACGCCCACCTAATAACAAAGAAGAACGAAACCGAATCATAAAACACGTATTTTTTCCATTAGCCTCGCATCTTCCACGCCATTACTGTTCTTGACTTAATCGATTCTTGAAAAGCCGATTTAATCGATCTTTGAAAACGATTTGCACTTCCACGCGACAAACCCTAAAATGTAACCATGTACCAAAATTAATCAAAAGGGGTAGGGGGGGATTATTAAAAAAGTCATTCACTAATCCGTTTCGGTAAGCATTTTCATCCGGAATCCGTTCAGAGTCTATCGATTTTCCCATTTCGACGACTTCAATGGTTTGAGATAAAGAAATTCTTTTTTTGGGCTAAAAGGTACTCCTGATTCTTCCGATTTTGTTCTTTATTTGTGCTCTTAGAGAACTGCAAATCTCTTTTAGCTGCCTTTAGGGTTGATGCAAGTTTGCGTCTTTTATTTTATGCATCGGAGTATTTTCTGAGTAAGAAAGAATTAAGTATCTACTCTGCGAAAACTTTGGCTTTTAATTATTGACTTTGGTCCAAGCTCAAAACCATACTAGGAGAATTCATATCTATTTTTAAATAAAAGGTAATCATATATATCTGCATTGCAAATTTTCAGTTATATATTGGGAATAAAAATGTATTTATTCCACAACGAGGCTATTTTAGACATATGTGGCAATCACTTTTACTTCTGTCTGTTGAAAAATCTAAAATGAATTCAGACTGTACCCTTTTTAAAGTAATTGTTCTTGGTTTTAATCCTCTACTCGACATTTTGCGCAAATTCCTACTAATCGTCTTTCATTTGTCAGTCGTCTGACGTGATATCCAGAATGGTGCAATATTGTAAATAGCGAGAATAGAGTTGAAAATTGTCGTTAATAGCTAACAATTGTCGTTAATAGCTATAAAAAATATATCAGTCAAAGGGTCAATATGTTATGTAATAGATTATGAAAGACGAAACCCACTTCAAGATATGTTCAAATAACGAATTTCTATTTAAATACTTTTGAAGAGATAGGCAAGTATCCAAGAATATATATATATTAAAAAAAACTAAAAACCCATCAAAACTTCTTAGGATTGTAAATAACGATAAATCGAAAAAAAATATTAAGTGAGAATTCAAATTAAGTATATGGCCTCAAGGTATAATTTGTCCAAATCTGCAAATAACTGGGATACCATCCTCGAAAAAAAATTTTACCTTAACCAAGTTGAAATTCGTATATTTAGTTGTCATAGCAACGATATTTGCTGAAGCTTACACTAATAGTTATCATGACTCCAGGCTAGGTCTGTCTACCCACAATATTAGTTTTTTGTACAGATTTGGTAACGGTACCCGACACAATTTTTATAAGAATTTATGCTTCAAAAAATAAGGGTGGATGAGGTTGTGCTAATGATGGAATTCGGTTTCTAAAGGAAATATTCCCGAAAAAATATATTAATTTATCAAGATTATGTAATGGTTTTTAAAGTAGTGGAACGAAAAATGCTTCTTGAATTTCCAATTTGCATGAAATTATGGCTGTACAGCAATAACTTTCAAAGTGTCTAAAACTTGTTTTGGAGTGAATTATTAAATTTTTAACCGCTAACATGTTTTGAAAGCACGTCGTAAGCAATTTTCTATGACTTTGATCGCAAGGTACATTTCGTTTTTTTTTTTAATTTGCCACTTTTTTAAAAATTCGAAATTTTCTTTCAAAAGCTTTTCATTTTAAACAAAAGCTGATCCACTGATTCAAAAGCAACAAGCCATTCAATAATTAAATTACTGCTACTTGATACAATCATTGATTAAAAATAAAAATAATACTTTAAAGCTTTAGCTTAGCAGATGGGAAAACTAGAATAAATTTCTAGATTTTTATAATGCACGCTACGGTTTGAATAGAAAATATGCGTATGAGTCAATATTAGGAAAATATTCAATTTACATCTTTATCAATTTGTTTATTTTTTTAATAATTCTGAAATAATATTCCTGTGCATACTATGACAAATGACAGTGATTGCGCCCTCTGGAAGGGAATGGCGTAGGCTATATAGCCCATTACCTCGCTCGCCAGAAGAGACAGTCACAAGAGACACACAAAGAAGGACGCCACAAACACATATACAAATAACAACAGTTATTTGCAAGCACAAACATCCATGCCTTTACCAGGATTCGAACCCGAGCCCAGCAGGTGCATACTATAATTTTTGTTCAAACTTTAACCATACATTAAGGGACTTCTAGAACCAACACCAAATTATTGCTCCACAAAAAAAGACGTTATATAATTTGTTTATAGTGATCCTGATAACAATGACCTTTACTGAAAATGGTTAAATTAAAGTTTTGTTGTGATGGTGAACTCTCATTTTGTACATATATTTACCCATTTTATGAGTATACTGTTCTTAGTTATTTTTGCTTTCAATAAAACGTTCATAAGAATAACAAAACAGTTTTTGGAGGGGGATAAATACTTTTGAAGAATATTTGGAAAATTTGCCATATTATTATTTTTTTTTCATTTCAACATGATTGAATTCAACCACTTTCTGCGAAAAAAAACTATTTTGCATTTTGGAAAACTACTAATGCTAGTTTATAGATAAAAGTGCAAGGAAGGCAGTGTTATTTTCTTTGATGAGGATATATAATAGCAAACAATATATTATCAAAAAGAAAAATCTTGGATAGTTAGACCCTCTCTTCTACGTATTTTGGTATTTCAAGCTTTTTTAATATATGTCTCTGAAAAATATATTTAGTTCTTATATCCTTAGAGTTTTATTACTTCATAATTTACCAAAGTTTAATAACATTAATGAAATTTAAAATATAAAACTAACAAATATATCTACAAACATTTATTTTTATCCCATTTTTTATCAAAAAAGACAAGACAAAAGTACGCTACGTTTTCACAAGACAAAAATAAATAAACTACTTCTAACTCCAAAAAATAAATTATCCAGCAACAGGTGTTGTAGCATATGTTTTATATGTCACAACTTGTTTTCCGGATGAAACTGTGAATACACGAAGTGACACTTATGCAAAGCGAAAAATGTCTTTCCCAGCATGCGATTTTACTTAGGAAAAGCAATACTACTCTCATAGGTTTAACATGGAATAAGCACCACTTTCACACATATGGTTTAATGCGGAATAAATTATACGCAGTTGTGCAGTTGTCACATTGTGGAGATTTTATTATTTAATTAAGAGTGCAATGAATATAAAATAAGCGGCATCGTAGTGGTTTATAACAAATCGTACTAGGCTTTAATAAGGCATGTGTAAGTGGCTACAGATTAGGAGAGAACAACTGGTTACTTTTATTTTTAATAAATGCCCTGTAAGATTTATTTACAATCTCTCGTTTCTGGTTTTTGATACATGGGGGCTAATAAAACTTAAAAGACTAAATAACAGGTGCATGTTTAATGTCAGTTGCGTTTAAATCTCCCAGAATTGGTATTTAACCACTCAGCTATCAAGATAAAAGTAACCATCGAATAAATAATTAGGGATTTGCTTGGGTTTTGAAGTTATTTCAATACAATTCTTATAATTGTTATAAAGTATTGCTTTGATTAAAATGTTATTTTTTAAAAAAAAAAATTATAAAAGTTTAATGCAAATTACGAATGTTTGATATGTTTAACTGTATTTTTTTCTTTTATAATTACATTTTTGTACAATTCTATAGTACATTTAATTTATTTTAATCTTAATATTATATCAATAAAAATTTGTTAAAGGCATGCTTGCTTAAAACTGTAGTAAAGAAACATTTCTGTTTGAATGCTAAAGAAACATAATTACAGCTAACGAAAAAAACATCGATCCCCTTATAAATAAAAACTTAAATGCAGATCGATATACAAATCGAATATCTATCACTCAAGTTTTCGAATATAAACTCGATTTCAATAATCGGATCGATAATTACGACATTCCCGACGCAGTCTTCCAAAAACTCATTAAGCAAATATGCATTGTCTGTCAAGCTCACTCTAGATTAAGCTCATTATCTGCAATTACTGACACTGGACACGGTATATGGTCCCCTCCAATTCTGATATGCCTGAAATCTCGATGGGATTTTTGATTATCGATTCCATACCTGAGATGAAGTGCTCGTGGCTGTGATGGCATATCATTACGTCTGAATGATCAGTTGTGAGTTATTGCATGCGGGAGGCAATTAAAAATTAAAATTAATCGATGCGTAAATTTACGTTGTCCATCAAGCTTTGTTCTAGTTTTTATTTTAGGTATTGTTTGGTAAATTTGATTAAAGTCATATGAATAATAAGGAATAGCTTATAATATGGTGAATAATTTCGCACAATAAAAGCATTGTAAGAGGCCCAGTGGCTTAGTGATAGTGATTCGCATTGCCACGCCACAGGTCCGGGGATAGAGTCCCGGATTGGGCAAGGTTGACTCAGCCTCTCATCTCTGAGATGGGTTGATAAAATGAGTACGAATCATGCTAGGGAACTAAACACTGGGAGTCAACGCGTTACACTGACTACCTAAACAGGCACATATGCCTAGAATCCCAGAGCCCTTGGTCACGAAAGCTGAATTGGTCACGAAAGCTGAATTGGGCACGGCAGGCCTTGGCAAAGAAATAGGCTGTTTAGTTTTTTTTAGCATTGTAAAGCAAAGAGGAGTTTAGTTTTTAAAAACATTGTAAAAATTGACAAGTAATTCAGAAAAATATTAATTATCTGCACCATGAAATGTTTTCGTAAAATAACTCTTATATATAGCTTTTTGTATTCTCATTTTTTTTCCAGAAACATAAATATAATCATTTAACATGCTCACTTGTTTGCAATTCAATATGTATTGTTGCCATGTCCGTGACGCGTGGTAAGTGTGGTAAGCAGTTTTGCAGTGGTTTAGCGAACGTATCCAAAGTTTGGAGAGTGAATCCTTTCAGATACCAAACAAGCATCAAGTATTTGAGAAATAAGTAAAAATAATAGTGGTACTGCCTTGCTTTGTTCATCTAAAAGGAAATTATTTGACATATTAAGGAAAAATACTGGTTTTATGTGGAACTGTTTTTAAGGAACGTTACTGATATATTCTCGGAATATTACTGGAAAAAACTGTGCAATTCAGCTGCCCAAAATTTCCCTGTAACGTTCCTAATTTTTTTTACAGTGTAGGTATGATGAATTAAGTTGGAAGTAAAGATAACTTTAAAAAAGTAGTTCTCTTGTAACGGCATTTGTTTTAAAACTTTCTTAAGTCAACTATAATTACTAACCACTCTCATGTGTTCAATAATTCTCCTCAGATTTCCTTTTACAGTTTTTACCCAAGTTTTTCTATAAAAAAAAATCTGCCAAATTAAAAAATTATATCATGAAACAAAATTACTCCGATTAAAAACAAAAACAATTGAATGCACTATGGCAAGGAAGCCTAAAAATCAATAAATATACTTCTACAGCTAACGGTGAAATTTAATTTGTAATCAAAATTTATGCAACATCGTCATCATAACGGATTTTTCGTCATTTGCTCCCTAAACGAAAAGTACTCTTATGTCCCCACCCAGCCTAAGATAACAAAAGTGCGCAATCAGTCAGCACCTTAAATAATATTAAAGTTAAGATCCCTTCGTTGTTACTACCTGATCTCAAGCAGAAGACTACTTCTGACAACCTCTAAAAATAATTTCATTCCTGAAATATTTATTCACTAGTGAAACAGTTTTATTTTCGTAGAAAACTAGTAAACAGTATTGCATAATAAAAGTTTGCCTATTATTCCTAAGCAATACATAAAACTGAGTGACATAAAATGAAACAACTTATACAAACTCAATTCAATAGCATCTTCTCTTTATAGTACAACAAAAGCTTAAACCAGATTACTACTATTTCGAAATAACTAAGTATTTACTTTTAAACAATCCGTAGTTTCACTTGGTTTCGAAATATCTTTATCATTAGAGTGCTTAAATATTTTTATTAATTTACTAAATTCTTACCGAGTTATTAGGTTTTGTAATGCATTATGACTCTTATCTAAAGAAGATATTGCAGATGAAAAACTAAACCCAAGTGAAATCCCTTGCACATCAAGCAGATAAAATGATTAATCGACAAAAAGACGGTTATTCACTGTACAAAATAGGGTAGAACATCACAAGACTTTTAATTACCACTTAATAATTGATATTTGATACCAAAGTATCGGGGCCCGGATGGCCTATTGGTTTGAACCATTACGCTACCAGTTTGCACGCTGTAACGGGTGTGGGTTCGATTGCCGCCTTTGGCCTGAGTGTACTTCCTTTTGTTTCTGACAGTAAAAATTCTTTCTTTGTCAATCTTACTTGACAAAGGCTTATAAGCGGGTCTCTGATTAAGCACACAAGCCGAAATATGTATGTACATGTATATATTTGTAAGCCTTCGTTAAGCTGCTAGTATTTGAAGGGATTTTTTTTTATGAGAATTGCATGGGGGGGGGGGGGGCGCCCCGGTGGCTCAATCGTTACGGTGCTGGCCATTGGAGCTGCTGGGGTCGGGTTCGAATCCCGGTCAAGCATGGATGTTTGTGACCGTTAATAAATGTTGTTATTTGTCTATGTGTTTGTGTCGTCCTTCTTTGTGTGTCTCTTGTGACTGTCTCTTCTGGCGAGCTGGGTAATAGGCTATAAAGCCTACACTCTCCCTTCTAGAGGGCGCAATCACTCTCATTTGTCATTGTCATTGCATGGAGGGGAAGATATGCTTATAAATTGCGTTTCATTTGTAGAAAAATATATATCTTCTTATGGTACGCCATCAGTTATATAATTCATTTAAATATGACATCATACATACACATTAAAACTTTTTATATTTGGTATAGTTTAAACTCCAAAGTTACATTAACAAAACAATTACATGTTCAAAGATTAAATTCAATGTTAATACATTTCAATTTTAAAATTTCAGAGTTACATGCTGTATTAAAATCAACAGGCTTCAAAAACCTAAACAACCGTTCTTTAGAAACAACCTAGCAGCCAAGTGAGGCGATGCGTGTATTCTTACTCCATTTACCTCCCAAATCTGAATAATTAAATCGGGCCAAAGTGAGTGCCTTGGCGATGCACATTAAAAGCGTCCTGTTACTCCGTCGTATGCTGGGGTCTTCCGGGAGGGTTTTCTATGCAAATATGGCGACACCTTAATGAGCCAACAGGACACCGATGTTTGTCAACGATAAAGCGTTTTAAAAGTCACTATTACGAGTTAGTCGCCATTTGTTAGGCGGGGAATAGGGTATCCTGATTAGGACAGTGAAGCTCTATCAGCATGAATATTAGCTATTTGGCTTTTAACCCTTTCACTCCCAATGATTTTATTTGGAATCACCAGCTTGTGATTCGTTTCTCAGTAAGTTAAACTCGCACAACTCAAACAACTTTTGTTAAAATTTCCATATTTTTTTCTATAAAGCTATATTTTCCTTTTGTAATCAAAAACCATGAATCATATTTTTAAATCATTTCTTTTCTTAATCAGCTTCCGATTTTTTTCCAAATAATAAAATAAATAGTTAAAATAACATCTCAGAAATATACCTGTAAATTTTTAGTATGGAACTTACATTATTTATTGATTAAAAACTCATTTATTCATCGATCAAAACTCATCTCGCTTAAGCTATTTTGGCCTGTAACTGAGCAATCGACTCTTATAACATGCTTCTTAAATTTCTGACCCATGAAGTCTATTATATGGTGAACTAATGAAGAACTCAAGGAGTAAAACTAAGATCACGAATGCTTAGAAAAACTTCTGTACAACCCTAGAATAGCTGACTTGTTAGTAAGCCACAGACTATAATGATACAGTTTCCGTGTGTCAAAACTTTAAACACGTTTTTTAAAACTATATTTTTAATGGTGTGCAAGATAACTCAAAGAGTTTTCAACAAATTCTTATGAAATTTGGCAGGTGTCTTCTTTACAGTATTAGCTTCTAGTTGAACCACAAAAATGTCAACATTTTTTTAATTATCGTTTTTTACCCAAAACCATAGAAAATAAGGGTAAAAATACGAGCTTTTTCTTTCTGAGGTACGCCAATTTACGATTTTTTGGCTTTTTTATGTATTATTATTTGTTTAATATAGAAAATGTATGTTTTATAAACGTAAAAATCAAAATTTTTGATTTCTGATCACTGTCGGAGACACTAGAATGTACGCCGATTAGTGCTTTTTGCCACGTGGGCCTCATAAGACTAGTTACTAAGGCAGCCATTTTAAAAAATCAATAACAAAAAATTCTCATTCTTGATTTTTTTAAAGATATTATGAATAATCATACTGAATTTGAAAAGGATCAATTTATTCCTTCTCTTTTAATTAAGCCTCTGAAACACGGTCAACAATGAGGTGGTTACATGTATTGTCCCCCTTAACGCTATCTAAGAGAAGTTTAGCGACGTAACGCAGAAATATCAAGTCATGCATAGTTAACACATATAAATCTACAAAATAAATTAGTTAAATTATCCGCAGAAAATATTTTATGTGCACTTTTTCCCCAAAAAAGTCTTTAAAAAAGTAATTTTGTGGAAAGTGTTTCTTTTGACATTAAATAATACAAAGATATCAGATAAAACACAGTCCTTGTCAAACTCAAAAAATCAAAATTCTGGATCAAAAGATAGTTAACAACTTAACAAGTCTTAACAACGTCACTGTTCATGTTAAGGCGTGAAAAATACTGGTTTTAAGACCTCTTATGTGAGCAAGGACGAAAAAGACCCTTAATTAGGGATGTCTTCGCCTGGCTCTAATTACCATACTTGATAAAAGATCTCGTCTCCGTAATGAAAAAGATAAAAGAGAATAGATGGTTGGAATGCCTAATTTATCCCAGAGATTCCACGCTTGCTTAGAAGGGATTTTGCACTAATTCCGTTCCTTAGTGGAAACTCTAATAGCAAATCTGGGCGAAGTCTATGGTCGATATAAGAGTTTAATTCGCAATTGGATTTTGTATTTAGAATTATTAATCTTGGTATCTTACAAATTTCCCTCCCCTTTAGTTTCTTTTTCAAGGAGCAGGTCTTTCGATTGGTGGCATCCTATGCTACCATATGTGGTTTGTTGAAAGACATATATTTTTAGGTTTGTGTGCTTGGTCAGAGACCCGCTTATAAAAATTCAGCAAGTAGGACAGACACAACACACACACACACATATCAGTGACAGAAGCTGCATCTATCGCCCCCTCCGCAATTTAGACATGTCCCTGAAGGGAAGGGATTGTCTCAGGGACCTGTACTCGTGGGAAACTGCCCCATGACCGTCCACAAGACTTTCTTACCCAACTATTTAACGAGCACTCACTCTGAATATACTCGGTGGATCTTCAGAGGTATCGAGATCTTCTGATTTTGAGACGCTAACCACTAGGCTACCCACGGCTCCATCTGTGATTCTGAAGGGATATTTTAGTAGCTCATTTTGTAAGTCCTTACAAACTTTCACCAATTTTTATTATGAAAGTGGAGTTTGAACCTCCACATTCCTGAGAAGGTTCAAAATTTATACGAGACCCAATTTATTCCAGACTCTTAAAACAAACGAGCCATTTTACCTCAGTCTGAGTAAATTTTCACGGGATCTCCACCACAGTCCCACACGTTTTGAATTTGAAATTTGAACTGAGGACAAGTGGCGCAGATGACACCAGAGCTTTCAAAGAATGAACAGTCGAGCTATTTGAAAATACAGTTCGATGAGAGTAAAAAGTTAGGTGTATGTAAGTTGTATCAAATATATTTTCTTCCAATAAATATCATTAGTACACTCCTAAAACGAACGAGTGAATTTAACTCAGTCTGAGTTAATTTTCACTACTCTCCAGTGTCGAAAATGTACTTTTCCTATAGGAGTGGATTTCACTATTTTGTTTTAAGAGTGCAGGCCCATGGAAGTCATATAGATGTGTCTTCTCTCCCGCTTTTAGTCACGTTGACAGAAACAGATAGAATCAATTGCATATGAGACACGGGAATTCAGCTTCTTTACTTTGAAAATGAAAGAAACGTTTTCCAACTCATCAGAAACATACCATAGACATTAATTCTCTTATATATTAAGAAACATTTCAGTTGAAGTAAAAAAGGTTCGGAAGTGTTTGTAGTACGTATAAGGAAAGCACACCAATCAGTATTTTTTTAATTATCATATGTCTCTACTTCAAATCTTTTATGAAACAAAATCTATTTTTCTCCTTGTAAATCGAGAGACAGTTGCATTTTTTAATACGTAGTGTACTTGTCAAGAAGAACATTTTAAGCAATAGTTTGGTGAATTCAGAAGCAGTTGAACGCAGTCCTGTAGCAGCTAACGATGACGGATATCTGAAATAAACCAAATGTCCCTTAACATGTTTTTCCACTCAAGTTTTCCATTTGCCTTGTTTTCAAGAACTATTCTTTTGGGAGTATAAATGTGTAGTATTACTTAGTAAAAAAGGTACCAGACCCCCAAATGTTTTGTACAAAATGGTTTGAAAATACAAATTGCAACAATAGTTTATGTCGATCGAATAACTTAACTTTAGTTCGTCTTCGTCGCCTTTTATATTATAAATAATTACTGAAACTTGATGACTTAAGCAAGAAATTTTAAGAAAACTCCCTATTAGTATGCGCCTCTCCCTATTTAGTATGTCAGATACAACCATTTCAAATCATTCCAGGAAAAAGGCTTGTCAAGAAATGCAAAACATATGTCTTCGGAGACAGATTGCTTGAAATTCTTTTGATTGTAAAGAAGAAACGCCTCACATGCGACCATTTTTGGAATTCTTTGAAATTTTCTAGATGAATTACGTTTTAATTGGTTTAGTTTCACGAATTGTTTAATTGGAGTATGAATGATGTTAAAATAGAAGGCATTTTTAAGAAGAGTTGAGGGAAATTTAAAATAGTTTGGCGTTTTATTATTACCAAACGAATCAAACATGCAAGTGGTGATTGAATTTGTACGAATAAACGTTTCGGCAAAATATTTTGGAAAACTTTTATTTTAAAACTAAAAACATCTAGAACAAATCATTGCATAAAATGTAACAAAGAAAAATTAAAAAATGCAAATAAAACTTCGAAACAAATAAATTAATTAATCATTTAAAGGAGTTTTGGGGCTAAACTAGTTTTAAGGAACTATTTATTTACCCAACACCACTCATTATTGTTTTATCACCAATCTATGATTTAAAGATACATAATACTTGAACAGCTTAGTTTAAGAACGTAATCATTTGTTGGTTTTATGCAATGGTATTATTGCAATATTATTGCGTATAGTCGGTAATACCCATGGTAAACGGGCCTAATGCAATAAATTAGTCGCAGTGCTTGGCGATCTTGCCCCCCACCAAGAAAGTCATAAGTCATAATGCAATAAATTTATTATCAATCCCAAAGAGATTATCTATCTAGTGGGAACACGCGCTAAGTGACATTTTTGAAAAAATTTAGATTTGTGTGTCTATGAACATATTATTAACTTATTGAACGATAACAAGTTTCCGCTTTTTACAAACTTTAAATATGGCATAATTTTTACGGTTTGCAAGCAACATTTCTAACAGATCAAAGTGCAAACTAAAAGCTTTAAAGCTAATTTTCTCAGTTTCACCTTTTTGTCACTTAGCACTTTTTTCTGCTGAACCCTTCACTTTACTCGAGACATTATTCTTTGTTTATCAAACATCAATTACTTGAGTTTATTTTTTAAAAAAAGGCCAATGCAAGTCAATGTCACTCGTAATCCTGTGCTCTTCGAATTAAATAACTCCATCATTCTCTAATGGGATATCCATGTTTCGTCAAAAACAAGGGGCCTCAAACCCAGGACTTATTTCCAAACAAAACAAGCTTATCTTTAAAGTATACACAAATCGACAAGACTTGATGGCACTCGACGAACGGATTGAAGTCATTTCCTTGAATCATCACAGGACTATGTCTTTACATTTGCATAAAAAACTCATTCTACCACGAATTTATTTTCCAAAATGTAAAGAAAATGTCCATTTAAATGCAACGATAAAACATCTCTTCAAGTGTCTCTCTTGCTTTTATTTTGTGGCCAGTGTGTTTTCTTGCTGAGGTTGTGTTGTTTTTTGTATTCCTTTTTAAAATAGATTCGAACATTTCCGAGATGTTGTGCGGTTTTCTTTGTTTTTAGAAAAGTATTTTTTGTGATTTGGACTGGAAAAGTCAGCGTAACTTAAATCGTTTCTTTTTGTCATTAAAGTAACATTTGATATTGCACAAAAGTAAATTACCTGAATGATTAAGAAGAACAAAACGGACACACATCATCCATTTCACAATAATTTTCTAACGCATTCTAAGCTTATAAATGTAATTTTTTGTGTACATATTGACTACTAATTAACAATGAATGTTTAACTGGCGTGGTTACCTCTACAAAAAATTTATGGTAAAAGGCTTGATCAAATTCAATTTAACTAGTTTAGAAAATGTGACCGTAACAGAAAAAATCAATTACAAATGATCATCATTGTTTTTGAAACATTAACGTCAATATACTCTATAGATTGTCATTAATCTCTAATAATTACAGATTTAATGTTAGCTAAAAACAAAAACTCCATTTTAAGAAAACTAATTGTTTTCATAAACCGATTCAAACCGAAGATTTTTAATTGACAACAATTTTCAACAGACAATTTTTTAATTTACAAATGTAAGTTAATGTTTCTTTAATTAGCACGCTGAATTACAAGCCCAATAATGACCTATCCCCACATTAATTCTACATTAGGCTGATAATTCAGAGCACTTAAAATGACCATTTTTTTAAACTAATTTTTAACACATAAAATATTACTAGATTTATCATTTCTTTATCAAATAATAGAAAACTAAATTGCAAAACTCGCATTCTTCATAGTAAAACTAAGATATAGGATCCGGTCCATGCATTGTTCACTATCAAAAGTTCAATTGGAGAAAATCGCCATGAATACACCGTTCTCTATAAATTAGACATATTTTGGAGAAATTCAACTTTGCAACTAGAACCTTTAACTTTTACTATTATTTTATAATGCACTTATAGAATAGCGATGTAACGATCGAAATTGGAATACAAGTTTGAATATCAAAGCAATACACAACTTTGTGATCTACTGACTTGTGCTGGGTAAGAAATGTTCAATAAAACATTTCAGCAACTAAAAGCCTTTTCTCCCAACAAAATGCTCAAAAATATTAAAATCAATTTCACGAAACATTGTTTACCAATCTGTCCCTTTTCGACATTAAATGCAATATTTTATCTCCGCATTCCACTCCATAAACGCTGGAATTTCGTCCATAAACTAAGCAAGGAAAACTTGACGTCTCGTCACATTAAATATTCACAACGGAAGTTCCATACCTCAAGCCTGCTATGGAGTGCGAAACCGTTGTAAACCTATCAACTTCCACAAGTGAGTATACATACACGTCATTGGGAAATGAAGTCCAATAGCGTGTATACTGTTGCATAGGCGCGCTATAAAGGTAAGAGATACGAAGGAAAGTCATAGGTAGTTATTTTCTACCTGATTTTGAAATAAAATGTGTCCATAAATTTTTTTATTGATAAATACGTTAAAATGCATGTTATTGAATATGTTAATATATATGATATTGAACATGTTGATAAATATGTTGATGTATATGTAAATACATTTGTTAATAAATATGTTGATGTATATGTTAATGCATTTGCTAATAAATATGTTGATGTATATGATAATACATTTGTTAATAAATATGTTGATGTATATGTTAATATATTTGTTAATAAATATGTGGTAAAAATGCGTTATGTAACTTTTGCTCCGAAAAACTGAATAAAATTTAAATCCCTTCATGAATCTCACATGGAGCAATTCAACAGAAAATTTATGGAGTTACATTGCACAAAAAATTGCTCGTATATTATTTTTTGTGTGATGCTAAACCCAAAATTTGGTGTGAAGTTACTCCATAAATTTGCCGAATTTTCTCAGTATGGGAAGAAATTTTAATATCTAACAATTCTGAGCATTACTTAGTTGGATCGCGATTTGCTGAAATAAATCCGAGCCAAATTTTTATTGAATGAAAAAAAATTAGTATGTTATGGATCATATATATTCCAGCTCGTGTGCCCGCCAAAGTTGTTGCCCTATCAAAGAAACAAAAAGTATTTGATAAAATAACAGCCGTTTTCTAAAAAGAGCTCAACGTTGCGGCCTATGTTGAGTTAGTAGATATCTTTAAGGGTGGCAGGGATGAAATTAGATTTCCGCTAGTGGATTCCTCAATGCTTTTATATGGGTTCAGCAGGGTTTACGGCTGGCTATTGGCCGCATCTGGCCGCTCTGATGTTGTAAGGGTTAAAATAATAAAAAAGGACCTGTCGGGAGTTCTTCTGATATGCTTCATGAAAACGAAAGATTATTGAGTATTCTGGTAATGGATAATTCCCCGGAAAAGATACGGAACATAAAAGGGGGCTTCTGAAGCAAGAAAATAGAACAAATTCTGATGCTGTGAAATTTTAGGAGAATTGATGAAAATAGAATTTCAAACGTGATATATGTTTTGAATAACTAAGAAATACTTTACTCTTGCAGTAAACTAAGAAGGCAGGAAACTAATAACTCTTGCAGGAATTACTCTTGCACGAAACTAATGTCTAAGAAGTACTTTAGGCTCCGAATACTCTTGCAGGAAATTCAATGAATTTGTTAAAAAAAAATTAAAGATATTCAAGAACAAGATTTTTTTCAAGTTATATTCATGACGATATTTCTGTAAAATTGGTTTTAAAGATTTTAAGCTTCGTGATGCCTGAAATAAGGTATTCAAATTGGGCAAGCTGGCTGTTATATCCCTTGCAAATTGTATCCATTAACCACTGACAGATTACTCAGTTTTGTATTCTTTTTGCCAGTTAAGGTATGTCAATTTATCCATTCCATAAAGTAATCTCCATCATAAAGATGCACTCTTTAAAATGAATGCTCAAAAACGACGAAATTTTCCTTAATTTTGACGATTCCATATCTGGCAAATGCTCCGAGTTTTCGTTTCCTCAAAGTGAGGAAATTTGAATCATCATTTTTATGAGGATTTGAAAGTCGTCTAATCTAAAGAAATATTTCGTCATTTTTGAGCATGTGAGTACAACAATGAGATTCAGTTTCCTCAAAATCAAGGTACAGAATCGTCAAATCAAGATCGTAAAAGTGAGGATTCGCGTTTACTCAAAAGTAACGTGATAGTTTGACGAAACAATCCACAAAATTAACGAAATGAGGCTAGAGGATTCATGAATCGTCAAAAATGAAAGTGTTATTTTTGAGAGTGTGCACATATGCTAATAAAATGTAAATTAAAGACATCATTTTTATTTCTACTTTATCTTTACTGCAAAACATATTACTAAACATTTTCATGAATTTTATTTTAACTGAGTATGACGTAATGTGTGTTATTGTCTCATGCCTGTTATTTCAAAATTAATTTATTGAAACGTTTTTTAAATGTACGTTATTACAAAGCCTAACCCTTTCCAACTGAGCTATCGTATCACGATAGTGCGGGTATTAAATAGAATGTTCAATCTCTTCAAAAACATCGATACCGAAGCAACTGACTAGTACCGTTCGTTATTTGTATTAAAAAAATGACTATTTTTTAAGGAGTTGCTTGCAATGATGCTGTTTAACGCATTTTTTTTCGATAAAACTCTAAATTTAGTCTCATATTTGAAATCATCGCAATTTGACCGCAGGTCTTAAATTGCATTTATTCGTTCTGTTACATATTAATATGCATTTATTATGACATGGGGCATTTGCAATTGTTTTGGCTGAATAACTTATGATTAAGACATTTCAGGCAAAATATGTTTCAATCTAAGGTTATACAAAAAAGAATCGAATTGAATTTTCCAAAATATAACATTATATAAGCTCTTAGATGTGCCTGTAAACGCCATGACAGAAAAATAAATTCTCTCAAAATATCGAATAAGTAAAAGATACAAAGAAAACTTTTTTTTATATAAGAAACGTAGATCTTTTAAGAAGCCTTGCACACAATACCCCCATGCAACAGCGCGTTTCAATACTAAAAGAAGAAAAAAACAAATATTTTATTTTTAAAAAAAATATCTAAAAAGCATATCTTTGATATTGATAAAACTTCTACTTTGAGTGTTTCAATATGTTCCCAAAAGAAATTGAATTTCAACTTGTATACAAAAATGTCTTCAAGCAAGATTCCTTTAACTGTAAGCAAGAAGATAAATATTTTTTCAAAAAATTGAATTGAACAAGAATGAATTTTAGGGTTTTCACATGATTTTTTATAAATACAGTGTAAAACTTATGGATAACTTTAATCCTTAAAAGTAGAGGCCCAAATTGCTCTCTCCAGTTTTACTGAGTAGCGTACATCACAAATATATGTAGAATTATTTCAAAGATAAGCAATCTCACAACGCAAAGACGGAGTAATGTTACACCAAAAAATTAGTAAAAATCACCACAAAGCTATCTATAATAATAAAAATGAAGTTTTGTATGTATGTGTGTATGTCTCTCTGAAACTCACAAACTAGACGTTTGTTTGCCTCGTAAATGCGTAGTTCATACTTTTGTTGCAAAATAAGAACTTTCAGAGCTCAAAATGCTCTATTTTCAGAGAAAATTGGAATTTTCTGGAAAAACTACACCACTTTGGCTCAAATCCGATCATTTTTTTACTTTCCTGATGCCATCTGCTGAAAAAAAAACTTTCAACGAAAATAAAATTGAAAATGTTTATTTTTGTGTTGCCATTACTCTCAGAAACTAAATTCTTTATTTGAAAATAATTGATATGTTTCAAGTGACGTATTTCCGACCAGTCTTCATTCCAGGTTTAGTTGATGATTTTTTCATTGATGGTTCTATTGATTGCAAATATGTATATTTAGAATAAATGTATAGTTACAACTGAAGTTAAGCTATTACTGAACTGTGATGGTTAATATATGTTTTTATTTTTTCGCCAAATACGTTGCCAATCTCGCCAAATTACTAATTAAAACTCGCCAAATGGGAATAATGTTTTTAAGCTATTGCTGAATAATGATGGTTAATAAAAGCCATCGCACTATAAGCTGCATATAAGGGTTTTATTCTTTATTATTTCGCCAAATATGTTGCCAGTCCCGCCAAATTATTTATTAAAACTCGCCAAATGGGCAAACTGTTTTTTTTTTTTTTTTTAAATTTATAGGCTAGTTGGTTGTGCTAAGGTCATTGCGTTAGAGCTGTATGATGGGTATGTTTGTAGCTATATCTATTTTCTACAAAAGAGCCAAAAGGATTTATGTATTTATGAAGGAATTGTGATGGCATTTATGAGTGCATTTTACAGTGTATTTTTGATTTTAGAATATTAGGGCAATGAATCGGGATTGTATAATTGATAACGGAGCGAAAAGAATAACTTAAGTTTATGATCTAAAATAGGTTATATGGTGCACATACTAGGATATATTTGATTTTTTTTTAATCCGTGCGAAGTACGGGTATAAATTTGCTAGTATTAAATAAACCACAAACATATATAAAATTCTTCGTAATTAAAACCAAATTTGGAAAAAATAATAATCAAACAAACAATAAAGTGACATAAGGAATGACTATATCAAAACGAATTGCGTTTTACCCTTTAAGCTTACGAATTTAATTTAATCGCTATTTCCTTCAAAACGTCCGATGCCAAACCTAGATTTTATTTCTAGTTTGATACACAAATGTGCAATTGAGATTTCTTCAATTTAGAAACTAATCATATCATTTGAAATTACCTTTTGTAATTAGTAAATTATTATGCTTAATTTTTATACAACACTATTCTTACATTTCCTTCATCATATAAAAATAACCGTCAATGATATTTGAGGTTCTTTTTATAGAAAGACAAAGAAGCATTTTCTCTTTCAAATTCTACTAAATTCAGACTAGTATAGTTTTAATACAGTATTGTCTATTTTTATAGGTCATCAAACTTATACTGCACAGTAAAACAGCTTGAGATACGTGCGCTCCAAAGGGACCAATCTTCCATGTTAACACAATAGGAGATCAGTCACTTTTCCACACGCTCTACGATATTTAAGTTAAATTTCAGAAGAAATATTTTATTTTCTCTAGAAATCAATAAAATCTTTTGAAGAATTGCTATCTTCCCTTGTATTATAGATACATAAACAAAAGATACATAAAATAAAAATACCTATGCATTTTTCAGCTGCAAATGTATTCCTACAAATATAAAACGTATACATGTTTTAAGAAGATTAAATTTCTTTCAACTGGATATGATTTATATAAAAGAACTTTTTTTATACAATGCTTCTGTTACCGGTGTATATTAAAGGGAAGTGTTTTATTTAAAAAACTATAGATTTTACAGAATGTTCATGTTTGGAAAGTAAATGTGCAAATTCTAAACAATGCACAACTTTGTCTACACTTGTATCCAAACTGACATTTCTATGATAATATTTATTCTAATATTATCATAGAAATGTCAGGAGAACTATTACTTTTTTATATACAATGCTTCTGTTACCGGTGTATATTAAAGGGAAGTGTTTTATTTAAAAAACTATAGATTTTACAGAATGTTCATGTTTGGAAAGTAAATGTGCAAATTCTAAACAATGCACAACTTTGTCTACACTTGTATCCAAACTGACATTTCTATGATAATATTTATTCTAATATTTAAAAAAGGTATATATATTCATAAAAAAGGCATATATATTCATAAAAAAAGGTATATATATTCATAAAAAACGTATTTTCAACAAATAATTCCCGTAATTGCAAATTTCAGATTTATAATATATATCAAACTATTCTTGAGTTAACGGAAAACATTGTTTAGGTTTAAAAAGGAAATATTAAAATAATAGGAATAATTTAGTGCAAAATTCCCAGACATTCAAACTGTGTTAATTTCACAAGAAATATTTCAATTAATGAAAATCCCTATAAATATTTGTCCAAAATATGTTCATTCAAAACACAAGATAGTTTATAAACTGGTTTACTGCTTACGACATATTTATTGATATCAAAATACCAGACAAGCATCAGACACATTAATAAGTCGTCGCCTATATAGAGACTGTATATATGTATATTTAGCATTGCATTGAAACTTATCTGTCTAGAGCTGAGAGAAGTAACTAATCTTAACTTTGGAGGAAAGGTCATTTTGTATACTTTGCAGACTTTCAAAATGTATGGTAGAATATTTTTTTCATACCGCAGGTAGAAATGTAAAGAAATTTGTTATACATTTGAATTTTTTTCTGAGAAGTTATCTGTCTGAAAGGTTAAATTAAATTATTTCATAACCTAACTTATCTGAACTTGTAATTTGCTCTTAGGTAGGTTGGTGATATGTGTATTACATCACAGTGAAAAAAAATTAAATTGTGTGAAAATTATTTTTGTCATTATGACAAGTTATGTTTCATTATGACAAAAAATACCAAGAAAAAAACTCAATTTGAGGTTGAAAGGTCTTTTAGAGGTTTAAGGTTGAGGCTCAATTGAAGTTGATGGAAGTAATAACTTACATTTTCCCCCTCTTATTTTATCTCCGTTCTATTTCGGTAACTTGAATATTAACCATCAACTCAGCATATGTTTTTAAGTTTTTGAGTTTAGTTCGCAACATTTATTCATTTCAATTTAAAAGGGCATTCCATGTACTGTTTGATATTTTAAATTGAAAAACTACAACGTAAAAGGAACTTCGACTATGGTACATGTCATTGTCACCAGATTTCAAGCGTTTACCACAACATAAAAATTTCAAACTCAAACTCCTCGAATAAAAGAACTTGTGTATTTAAAAGAGCAAAAAGAAACCTGTGAAACACTGAGACTATCCTATATTTGCCAGTATATCATGAGGTTACACAAAGTTATAGAATATGAATACAGGTACCTTGCATTAAATCAAATCCTTTTACCACAGATTAGCAAATTCCTATCCTAAATAAGTGCAGTAGTGCACTTCTCATTGAATCGGTCTTTGCCCTAAATCAAACTCCAATCCTCACTCATTTATTATATTTAGATTATCTTCATCCAAACCAACATTATCGTGTGACTACGGAAGTCAGTTATTCACGGATTGACACAGGATCTGAATGAAATGTCATCAGAAGGGAATTATACACAGCAACTCTGCTCTACCAGTAAATATAGCAGACTATTGAAGCGACCACATCTCCCTATCTATAGGGTTAACATGGCATATATGGCACTTTTGCTTGCGCAGTTTGACCTAATCATCACAAGCCTGTGTTGAGGTTTTTGGTTTGATTGTTTCAACACAAGGATTTGTTTTCTGGGTATGGATTTGTTTGCAAGAGTGGGACAAACAAGAGTGGGCAAGAGTTTGCAAACACTGTCTGGGTCCATAACAACGCCTCTGATCAATAGCTCTTCTTTTTTTGGAGAGAGTCATAAATTTCCATCAAGTTAATGGACTTTAATTGTTTAGCATGTTAATAACTATATTCTGAGGGAAATGTTTCCTTATCTTTATTTAAAAAGCGTTTTGTTAAAAAAGCAGTCCATACATGGCCAACTTCCGACTTTAAAAATGTTTTTTTTCCGCTAGTGAATTTCTTTGGTGGAGGGATCCCATAATTAAATATTATATTACATTTCTAAAAATATATATTTAAATGCGAATTTTTTTACATTGAATTTATCCATTGAGTTAAAGTGACACTAAAGCGGGTTTGATACCAAGACAATTGTTGTCGTTGAGATCGGAAGTTTTTTTCGAATTCCATGTCCACACTACGACAATAAAAACAAAAACTGACAACAAATGCGCGCGCATTCACATGCAATTCGTACAGCCATGCGCGCCTACCTGTACAAATTGTATATGCATGCGCGCGCATTTGTTGTGAGTTTTTGTTTTTATTGTCGCTGTTACGGGTTTCTTCTTATAAGTTGAGCAGAGTAACGCATTTACGTAAATAAATGTTCGAAGCTTTAGTAAAAGTTAAAGTTTATTTCAAATATCACAACTCACCGGTCAAACATACTTTGCTTCACCAAACACAAATAGTCAAAACAAAACAAAGTGACTGCTTGGCAGTCAAGAATATTGCTTTACTGCATGGTCTTAAACTAACAACCCAAAAGGGTACCGGTGGCTTAAACTTACATGATAATGAATGGTTATAGTCAATAAAAGTGATCTTACATCTTGAAGAAGAAGAGAAAGACTTTGGAAAACCGGCTGCTTATATACTGAGATAATTTGCATAAGTTAGAAGAGACGATGCAGTTAAGCATACAAAATTTACATAATATTAATAGAAAAAATGCAAGCTGGAATTAATTCAAATATATTAATTAAGATAAATAAGCTACTTATTAAATTCCCAGATTAGTTTAATAATTATAAAACATAGAAAAACAGTCAAAATGTTTGTGACTGAGAAAATTAACTAAAACAAAACAAACACTCAAAGATCTGAACTGAAAAGAGTGGTTTGGTTGTTTGTAAACATTGCCGGAATTTTTCGTGGCAAGTTTTAATAGCTTATCCAAATTTTTCGTCGTGGCAAAATTAAACGGGGAAAAGTAAGTAAAATTTTAATACACTACTTTTTCCTAACAGTCGCATTGTGGACATAGCAAAAGTTTAAGTGCGCATATTAGCTCTGTTAATATGGAATCACGTAAAGGTCATTGACGACATACTTTACAAATGCCGAGAAAACTTACGAAACGTTGAAAAAAATACTCCGTGTTCAATTCTAAACTTTTGACAGTTTTGAATAATAAAGAAAAACTTATAAAACGTTTTTCAAAGCTTCTCTGAGTGTACATAACCCCATAACATTTGCTTTGTATCTCAACGATGGTAAAATAAATAACCATTTAAAATTAAATTTATCTGGTTATTTGTATTTTTTAGCCTTATATTTGACCATAATAGCTTAACCGGGTTCGATTTATCCCTAAAAACATTAAATTTGATAATTATTATTATCGAAATTTCACTATCATTACAACATAAAGATTTTCGTTGCATGGGTGTTAGCTTTTATTATTCCTTACTATCTCACCGTAGTTCAGAGTAACGAAACGTAAGTTCAGATCCTTATTAATCTAAAGGCATATTGATTGCAATAAAAATTAACTTCACTGTATTACTATTTACATAGAATAATCACATCTATTAGATAATCGCAATGGAGCGTATTAGTGAGTCATTAACTATATATACAGTACACGTTCGCTAATTCTAAGGATCCTTTGGAGCACTAAGTCTTGGTTTACATTTAATCTAAGCTAAAATGTCCGGTGAAAGTGCTTAGTGGACGGTAAGGAATAGCGACGATAAGCTAAGTGAACCAATTGTTGGAAATCCAACGGGCTTGGACACAAATACTTGGGATAGCCGAATGTGAACTTATTAGTCTTAAAAGTCAACAAGTAACAACTAATCATAGACGAAACGTATCACCTGTAGTTTAAGGATAAAAATTATTTTATACACAGTTGAGATTCTGTAAGAAACTTTTGCATGTTTGTTCAATACAATTTTTTTTCTTTAAAATTTAAAATAAAAAAAAACATAAGTTTTTATTTTAATAAAATATTAATTAAAAAGCAGTTTTACAACATCATTCATAAACGAACCAAAAACTCTTAAATTTAAATTTGCTATAAAAAGAATGATTTGCCACAACCGAAAATTATTTACCAACGAATAAAAATCCATCATTCATTCATATTAGAGCTTATCAGAACCAAAACAAATATTGAAATGTGAAGGTGTATTACATGATACATTTGAGCTTTGTTTAAGTGAAAATGTTTTTCCATATATTTGGTCGATATGTAGGTTGTTAAACAGCAATAAATGATTACATTTAAACATTATATACAACTATTATTTACAACTTGTTAATTTCGGTTAAAAGAGCTGATGGAATATATTATAACATTGTAAATCGTCCCTTTACTTGTTAAACAACGCAATACCAAGTTGGAAGCAACTAAATGCAAATCTAATCTGTTTTACTGTGCTGTATTTGGGAAAGTGACTCTTCTACCATGTTTAATTAATGAAAAATACGTCACTTTCCGACGAATTGTTGGCTCTAGGGAGGAAGCTGACATCCAACCGGAATTCTCATTCAACATTAGTTGGGGAGTAATTAAAATACTCGGTTTCGTTTCGAACACGTAACTTTTGGGAAGGTCATAATGGAATTAGTCAACTCTCTTGGAGCCTAACTTAGTGAATGCTCAATTACAATTAAACAATGATGTACTATTTAAGGGGGAATGGGCGTGCAGGACCGGGGGTCTCCAAACTCAAGTGCCTCAATGTTAATCCAATGGGAAAAAATTATTTTCTTTGCCACATTTCTCCGGCTGTATTGAATATTTTTACAAGCGGATTTTTTTATGTGATAAATGTAGCTGACTTACAGGTCTCTATGTTCCCACTTTTTGAAATTGCTTCGAATATTTTGTGTAAAATAATTTATTGAATATTAAAAAAAAATATTCGTACTAATTTCAAAAAGTGGGAAGATAGAGACCTGTAAGTCAGCTACATTTATCACATAAAAAAATCCGCTTGTAAAAATATTCAATACAGCCGGAGAAATGTGGCAAAGAAAATATTTTTTCCCATTGGATTAACATTGAGGCACTTGAGTTTGGAGACCCCCGGTCCTGCGCGCCCATTCCCCCTTAATGAGAAGATTCATTTGGGTTTATCCTATACGCAGTTAGAACTAAAAAGAGCTAGAGATAGTTGGTTCTGCCAATTTGATTTGAAAGGTTATAATATACAATTTAAGTTAACGTAATTGTACGTTATAATTAAATGAAGCGCCAAGTTTGATGGTAAAATAATGATCATATTTACAATATATTTTAAACATTGCCACGAATATTAAAATTACTTTTAATAAATCTACATCGAATAAAACTTAAGAATATTTCAATAAAAGTAACTGTGAAAGTTTAATTTCAAATTTTCTTTTAATGATACACATACACTTTTTAAACTATAAATGTATATCTTGCTAATACATAAGCATAAAAGAAAACAGATAATTTGAAAACTTATTTTTTTAAAAACTTATAAAACGCAGCATGAGTGTAAAAAGAAAATGTAAATTGCAAACCTACTATTAAAACATTGTATTGTTAAAAAAACAAGTTTATTTTGGATAGTTTCGTAAGTCAGAGTAATATTTATACATAAGCAAAAAACAATATTTTAAATATGTTTTATGTTGTTGTACACGACAATATAAATAATTAATCAATTCAATATGTATTTCAATTATTCTAATATACGACTAAAATATATTAATAAAAATACCTTATGCCTAAATAAGTTTGTTGGAGAGATCTTTTTTTAAAGAAAATATTATTAACACTTATAAATAACAAATTGTAAAACTAATAGAAACTGTCAGGTAAGAAATTTTCTAGCAAGCTAAAAAATAAATTGCTTCGTAATTGGATAAACCTGACATTTTAGAAAAAAAACTTCTTAGTTGACGCATGGAGCTGCTAGAACTTATAAAAATTATAAAAATAAAAAATATATATTATTAGTTTATGAAACTATGTTAGCTTCTAACAACTTAAGGATCCAAAGCCTTTATTACTTTCACAAAAAAAAACACCAATCAAGAAACTTCGTGTCCGACTTAATTGAAAATGCACTTATTATTGATTAAATTACTAAGTGCGGTTAAAAATTAAACTTTTCATAAATGATTTTTTCCGCACGATAGAGATAGTTTTGTTGAAACAAAATATTGATATATAATATTAAAACCAATTTTAATTGTAATATCAGTCCCATGTTACAATGTACCATGTTCTTTCGTAATAATTTGTGTATCATAAAAGCCAATTAAACAATTTTCTTTTAATTCTCTTTAAGCAAATAGTTTTTTTGTCTTTTATAAACTACAAGATTGTGTACATAAATTTCAACATTAAAAGAAGATTTTATTAGCAATTTGCAAGCATAAACATACTGTTAATATTCGAACAATAATTTTTGCTGTAAGAACTGATTGCATAAAACAATAAAAACGCAAATCTTAGGATTTTTTACTAAATGTAGATAAGCAATGTAACACATGACTAGAAAAAAAATTGTCCATGAATATATGGAGATTAATTAATATATTATATTTACTCTGATTGATGACTCAATTTTTAATAACAGTAAACCAATGGTCTTTCTGTAAATTTCTGCACCAAAAACTTGTTTCCATTTCACAAAACTCAAGATGCGGTAACATTAAAATTACAGGATGTCCGTAAAAGAATGTCCGAGTTTCAAATTGTAACAGTATCAGTTGTAATCGTTCGACAGTTGTGGGTGAATCATCGAATAAAGAATAACTTTAACAGTTCCAGATAAGCGCATGCGATTGTACCGCTACATCGTTTCACAATTGCAGTGTCATCCATTCCCTTTCTCCTGACTTGCTATAAACAGTATGGTAAGAATTGCATTTTCCTTTGGATATGTGCCGTATCAGTAAAAAGGCTCTTACATTGAGTACTAATAGAAAAAAATAGGTTAGTTTTCCTTTAATTTCATGTATGATTTGTTATATTTTGTATAAAATAAACTCCTGTAATATACCATAAAACTCGGACATTCTTTTATGGACACCCTGTATAATACATTTAAAAATCAAAGCACAATGGTCTTTTTTCAATCCTATTCCGTTTTATAAACCCAAACTGTAAACATACTATCATTGATTCTAAAGAAAAAAATGCCCTTTTTTTTCAGCAAAAGTATCGGACAAGAATAAAGACTTTGTCGCTTGCCTTGCAAAAAGACCCAATTGTGTTCCTGTGTCCGGGTGAGAAGAGCTTCTGTGGTTGAGCAATTATGTGGAAACTATCAGGAAATTATCGGAGAATTTCCTGTTGGCTGAGGCATCGGATTTATCGGAAATGGATATTGAAGTAAGTTCTGTATGCCGCCATTATCGAAATAAATTGGAATATTGAAAATATAGTTCACTTTGCGGCTCCATGTATGTTAAGAAGCTGCTGGAAAGCTTGTTAATTTTCGAACTCTAAGGAATAACTTAAAATAAAAACGGATTTGACGCTAATTACATGCAAAAAATTGACGGTTCTACTTATTGTTAACAATGACTTTATGACTTATGACTTTCTTGGTGGGGGGCAAGATCGCCAAGCACTGCGACTGTTAAGTCTATTGTACTAAGCCCCAGAAATGACACAAGCACAAGAGACACACAAAGAAAGAGACGACACAAACACATAGACAAATAACAACATTTATTGACAGTCACAAACATCCATGCCTGACCGGGATTCGAATCCGACCCCAGCAGCACCAAAGGCTAGAATCCTAACGAGTGTGCCACCGGGGCGGCTAACATTAACAAACCATTCGTTATAGCTTTTTTTTAATCGTATGCATTAAGTCTTAAAATGTTAACGGCAAAAACACTGTCGTTATCGAATCTAACTAAAACTACAGGGCGTCCGTAAAAGAATGTTTCAGTTTCAAATTGTAATAATATCAGCTGTAATCGTTCGACAGTTGTGGTTGAAGGTGACGAATAACAAATAAACTTGGTTGGTATACATACATTTTCAGGCCTGTGTGCTTGCTCAGAAAGCCGCTTATAAACCTTCGTCAAGTAAGACAGTCACAACACACACACTCACATGCACACATATACGTGACAGCTGCTGCCATCTATCACGCGCCACCTCCACAATTTAGACATTTCCCTGAAGGGGAGGAAAATAGTCTCCAGTAGGCTGTGCCCATGGGAAACTGCTCAATAACCGCCCACAGGACTTTCGGACCCAACAGATTTAACGAGCACGTACTCCGCATATACTCGGTGAGTTTTCAGCGACCAGGACTCGATCGCGGGACCTTCCGATCCGTAGATCGAGACACTGACCACAGGGCGCCTCACAGCCTTCAATAAACTTTACTTACGCATTAAATTTTCGTCAAGAAATGAAAACATAGTAAATCACAAATTTCAATAATGTCTTAGTACATTCTATTGCAATTAATAAATGATTTTACCACATTAAAGCATTGTAACATATATAGAATTCATAAGTTTTTAAACGTTAACTATCCCATCTTGCCCCGCAATTTCCTAAAAAAGCCTTTTTAACTCATGTTTTAGGCAAAATTGCACTTTACGCATTCTTTATTTTTGGTTTCCATACAAAATAAATGCAAATAATAAAAGCCTTTTAAAATATAACTGCAAGAAATGGAACCCTGTTTAAGGGAATTGTAAAACGATTCTATCGAAAATTTAAACAATTAAAAAAATTCACTTTTTTAAGTTAATCGAAGTTTCAAATTCAAATAAATGAATTACGATCCCTGGCTAATAATAAAAACAGAAATACAAAAAAAAAAATTCTAAATCTTATCAATTTCATCCTCAATTCAATTCACTTTCGAATGCATATTCCCTTTGTATATATTTTTGACCCAGATTCAGTGAGCATTGATAATATTCTAATTATTTCAAGCAGGAGAATTCAATTAATTTCCCGCGCAGGAGTTTCTGAAAATAAATCGTTTTAAATGGCAACAATGTGTTGGATTAAATTCTTATTCCTGTCATTTGAGCTTAAATCATTGCCCTCTTTACTTACCATGTAAGAGGATAACATGTATAACTATTTAGAAACTGAAAAAAACTTACTTTTCTGAGGACAAAAAAATAGGGTATTATTAAGCTCGTTAGGGGAAAATTATCATTCAAAATGGCTTTTTTCCTCCCTTGATATTATGTTTCATACGCACTTTTAGCATTAAAAAAATGTTCTTTCAAAACTATATAAAAAATGCAATTAAATTTTTATTTTTGACTGAAATTCTAATGAAAAAAAAACTGCATTAAATTGGAAATAAATTATGATCTTGAATTTAAATAGTGTTTGCGTTTTATCTGTAATAAATATTACTGTGTCATGCTATGCTATAAAAACCTATCTTAAAAATTAAATGAAATACCCCATTCTTTAAAAACGCAATAGTATTAAAGGTTGCATTGTTTTCTTACTTAATTCTTTCAATTACCTATTTACATGTAGTTCTTATGAATCATACAGCATTAATTAAGCCAATAAAGCTTCAATTAAAACATATATTATTGTTCTCATTAAGAGATTCAATTAACGTTTTACCAGATAATTATAAAATTGTTGCTTATTAAAATAAAATAATGCTATACCAGCCGGACCATTCATCCTAAGGGATTCGCTTCACATCTCAAGCAAATAAAAATTGAAATCGAAAACAATTATAACTATGATTTTGCTCACTAATTAGAAAACAATTGTTATACAAATAACGTAGTTTAATACGCATTAATGTATTTTTAAAACTCTTGTGTATTGAAAGGCATGTCACATAAATTATTTTTAGTTTTTTCAAGTCAGTAAAGCATAATTGTTACTAGAATATTTAATTAATTATCTTTGTTCAAAAAACATTTCACATTATTTTTTTTATTTTAAATATATATTAAGAAAAATTTGTAGTCTATAGTAAAAAATGTATTTGGAGCATTTTTTAAAAAATAAAACTTAATTTTTAATGTAGTTAAAAAATCAAATAAGTCATTATCTATTTATTCTTGTTGTGTTTTGTCCAAGACGTATAAGCATTTATGTTGTGGTCAAAACGATAAATTTGTTATCATCATTAAAAGTAATCATTCATTTTCATTTATTAATCAGTATTATCAATATTATTGACTCATTTTTATTAATATTGACCGATTACTGCTACAACCCCTGGCAATAAATATGGAATCACCTTTCAAAAAGTAAAACAATCTTTATTCAACAGTGTGTAGAAATTTCATAGTTAAACCAAATCAAACAAAAACATATTTAATTGAAAGTAGACGATTTAAGACACAAGTTAAAAACACAAACAAGTTGACTAATGTGTAGTAGCATGAATAATGTTAGTTATTATTAACCCAACTGGAGAAATATGTAAGGACTCAGTGACGACACGAGAAAAAAGTATGGAATCACCATGCATTTCCTGTCTTGAAATCTGGCAACAGGTATGTTTGCAAATTATGCAAATTAATCTTAACATAAAAGACGTGTTACCGATCTCGTGTTATCATTTGACGAAGTTATTTCAGTGCAAGAATGGCTCCGACGAAATAATTATCCGATGAGGTCAGGCAAAGAATTGTCAAGCTACTCAAAGAAGGACTGTCAACCAAAATTGTGGCAAATCGAGTAAGCTGCTCTCATACTGCAATAGCAAAGATATGGATAAAGTTTAAACTAACCGGGACTCATTTAAAAGCAAAGCGTAAAGGCCGCCCAAGGAAAACAACCAAGCGAAACGATCGAAAATTAGAGTCACTTTGCCTTCAGAACCGCAAACAAACTTCAACAGTGTTGAAAACGAAATGGGCTGAAGCGGGTGTTGATGTTTGCGCCAGGACAGTACGAAATCGACTTCGCGGGATGGGATTATCTTACAGTAAAGCCAAAAGAAAGCCGGCCCTGACAACTGCCCAGAAGAAGAAACGTCTACAATGGGCTAAAAATAAGACAACGTGGACTGTAGATCATTGGGAAAAGGTAGTATTCAGTGACGAGTCACGGATTTGCGTTGGTCATTTAGACGATGCAGGAACATTCGTTTGGAGACGAGGAAACGAAGCTTACTCAGACGGCTGCATTAAGAAACCAGTAAAGTTTCCAACTACCGTTCTGATCTGGGGTTGCATGTCAAGTAAAGTGCCTGGCGAAATGGCTGTTGTTAAAACAACTGTCAATTCGCATGTTTATATTGACATTTTAGAGCATTTCTTGATCCCATCCATTGAAAATGCATATGGAGATGCAGCTGTCGTGTTCCAGGACGATAACGCCTCCTGCCATAGGGCGAAATGCGTAAGAGATTTCCTTGCTGATAGGCAAATTCCTACCATGGATTGGCCTGCCAATAGCCCAGACTTGAATCCAATTGAAAATATATGGTGGAAACTAAAGAAACTCGTCCAGGAGAAATCTCCTCTTTGCAAGGAAGATCTGATAACTGCCATTCGCAAATCTTGGAAAGAAATTAGCACTGACTATTATCAATCATTAGTAACATCTATGCGTGCAAGGATTAGGGCAGTTATCAAGGCACGTGGAGGTGTTACGAAGTATTAGTACAAGGTGGAAATGGGCTGAGTCTATATTTTTTTCCCGCGTTGTTAGTGAGTCCATACTAATTTCTTTGTATACTTACTGTGAACTGCCCCTATTACGCACCAGATGATGTTTTTTGAATAGTTTATGTTTATTACCTATAGTTCACATCGTTTACTTTCAATAAAACAAGTTTATGTTTCATCTGATATTACTTTGTTATTTTTATATGCTTTTAACTATCGACAACGTAATTTCTTTTAAGGTGATTCTATATTTATTGCCAGGGGTTGTAATATGAACCAATCACTATGACAAACCAATATTCAAAAATAGCCTTAACATTTCGTTTGATAAAATAAATTATTTAACAAAAATGTTTAGTTTAGTTTTTCGAACTACAATTACAAAAAAAATATTTTATTATTCTAATTAAAAGTTAATTGAACGATTTCCATTCTTGATATTTTTGATTCTTCTTATAGAACTTTTTTTAGAATTTTAATGGTACATTATGCTAACATAACGTTACTTCGAAAAAATAATCTTTTAAATTATGCAGGAAAAAAATCCTTTTTCTATAATGTTTGTAAAAAAGAATACACGGTTTTATTAGGAGTCAATCATAGTCATCAATGCAGCAAACACATCTGATTGAGAACTCTGGCTTTTAATGCAAAGTAATTGTTAAAAAAAATTAACATGTTTCCAAATCTATGTCTGAAAAGTAATCTTGCGACGTAATTACTTCTAAATTACTCGAATGTTGACTTGCTGTCTTGCAGTTTTCCAATAAATAAAGATTATCATGTGTATGTGTATCCAATTAACTGCCTTAATCAAAACCACTAGTTCGACTCGTCTGATGTTAGTTTAAAAATAAACGCAATAATTGGTAATCAGATATTTAAGCTGAAGTATAACTTAGGTTGGATAAATTATTCAAGGGTTTATTTATTTCACTAATTTGCAGATTAAAAGCTACCGAAATAAATTACTTTTTCTGTCAGAAAATGTTCCTTAATTATATTTAGACTCAGATATGGATGTTTGGAAATTATCGGTGCATTAAACAAAAAAAATATCTAAAATGGAAGTCATGTTCTCTCAATAGTACAGAAAATGCATGCTAATATAAAAAATATGCATTCTACTGTTTTAAAAATGCAATAATTAAGAGGTAACTACATTTTTTTCATTAAAAAAATAATCTGTATAACTAAATACCTTGTCCACATAAACTAACAGCCTTTACTCATTTTGTTTTGTAATTATTGATAGGTATCATTTTTTTCTATTTGTAAAATCCTCAAAAAACAATGTTTCACCACAATTTCGTAATTGAATAGTTTACTTGGCAATCATAATAGAAAAAAAATTATATTGGACATTTTATTAATGGGGCGAATATAACAATACCAGTAATCAAATAACGTGTTTCAAAATCATAAATAGTGAAATATTGACAATTTTAAATTATTACACAACGTTTTATTGAATATATATGTTTTCAAAAAAATTTAATAATTGATTATTTTTATTTTAATATCTCAAAGAGTATTTCATAAATCAAAAATTATATAAGAATGATTGCGTACACGAAAACTATGATAACTTGTCATTTTTGTGATTTCATGTGTACATTGCGATACTTCTGTTCCTCTATAATTTTATTTACACCATTTTAATGAAAATAGTGCTATTCATTGGTGGAGAGGATTTTTTACAGCACTATTCATTATTGGAAAGTTTTAACAGGGTAAAAAGAAGCTAGATAGAGTTATCTTGATATTAGACTTCTTAACCCACCTTGGCCGCCCCTGTCCCGAATAAAAATGTACCTCTGTGCCTCTGAGGTAGAGATTTTTCGTTGATAACCCTCTCAAAGTCTTATCAATATAAACTTATCATCAACGATTCAACACAACATATGAGAAAAAAGATAAATAGGTAGTTATGATGGAAGTTAAAACATCATCAAAAAGTCATCAGGAAAACCTATTTTCGGCCACTATTCTTATGATTTTCGTAGGAAATTCGGTGGTTATTTTTAGCTTGAATATTTTCTAACTGTAATTTATGATTTTCCGGATTTTATGGGACTTTGAGAAGTTTACTTTACAAAGGACCTCGATTTTATATTTTTATTGCGAAGTCATAGAAAATCATTTAGAAATGATATAACACCCAATTATAAATTAGGAAAAAAGTAAAATATCACTTATAATTTTTTAAAACCTAAAATGGTTTTTGTTAAAAATATCTTTTATATTTTGGTAATTGGGAGTTGTCTGAAATAGTGCATTACATCGTTTTACTTTATTAAAGAGCAAAAAAACGAAACAAATTAATTTAATTAACATACTCAAAATGTGTAGATCATTTATCACTTGCAATCATTTTTGTATTTTCTTAAACTAAATCTGCAACATTTTACAAGTCTGTAGCTAAAAAACACCTACATAAGTAAAAAAATAATGGTTTTGGCAAACAGTTTGATAATTCAAAAAAACAACCATTGTAATATAATGCATTTCCCTATTATGTTTTCCACTATCACGCAAGTATGAAAATTATAAACAATACTGTTTTGTTTATAATAGGAGTATTTTAATCAGTCACTAGAAGTTTTAAACTATAAATAATCTAAGTAATTTATATGCACAAAAGTTTGTAACGCTTTTTTGTATTTGGTTAAAAAAAACTTGTTTGATACACGTAATGTTTGTAATTAAAGAAGCATGAATACAGCATAAGCTTCGTCTTTCATTCTTCATTTTTTATACTCAAACCTTTTAACTTAAAAAATATCTGTATAGATATTTTTTCTTCTTAATCTTTTTTTCTTAGATTAAGAAGAAAAATCTAAGAAAGAGATCTTAAAAAATATCACGAAAACTAACACCAAAAAAATTAGCTAAAGAATGGAGATACATGCGTTCAATGAAATGAAAGATTTCTAATTTCATTTTTTTTTCATAAAAATAGGAAAACCACCATTTTCTTTGTAACAGTAAATTTCAATTGTTTAACATTATTATAGAAATACTGAATAAACAACATAATAATGAGATGATACACAGTAATTAAATAAAATTATCACTTACTTGGAATTTTCTTTTTGAAAATGCATATGAATTCCACGTTTTTCTTTTTTACATTTTTTTTTCAAACATATAATTTATACCACTATTTATAACTAAGTAAATTATTCTATTTAAATGAACTTTTAGACTATTTGTTTAAAAAAGCATTATAAATAATAAAACATTTCAAAGATAAATGTAAAATATATTTTTTTGCGAATGAAACAAGGAGATTAAATTAGGTATAACTTCAGATTTTAATATTTTTCAATTCTGACAACCATGTTTTTTTAATTATTAAAGAATAGTTATACTACATAACTGATGATGACGGCAGTTGACACCGTAAGAAATATTTCATCTGCTTAGAACTTGATGAAAAATTAGTATTTTTGGGAGTTTTTGAATCGAATTAAAAATGAAATTGGTGTATCTATAACACTTTGAGAAGCTGCCACTTATTACAATAAGAATGCAACTTTTACGCCAGTCTATTCTTGTCATTCAAAAACGTCGTTTCATTAAATGTATGCCTCATCATTAAATTAAAACACTTGAATCTATAATTGGTAGTAGACCTAGAGTTTTTTCAGAACTGCCCATGTTAATAGTTTAAATCAAAATATTTTTTGTCGGTTCCTTCAGAAGCTCAAAAAGTTAGTCTTCGGCAAAATTCTAAAGCATTGGAATACTTGGACATATATTGCTACCTGGAAGTCTAATATACATTAAAAACGGTTGAAATTATTTAAACAAGGTATTATAATACCATCCCAGATTACTTATTGGTAATAAGTTTTGAACCGATGACATGTTGTTATAAACTTATACTTCTCTTAAGTTTTACAAAAATATACAAAAAAATTGAAGGATTACATCATCTAATGCATTAAAGTTGCTAAACAGTTATATATTCGTTTCGATATTAAAATTCTAACCAAGCACTTGGCATGCTTTTTAAAATCTTTATATTGAAAGCCTCAAAACCTCAACAAATCAAGCAAAGTCATTACAATCAAATGAAGCTGCAACAATAAATTATGATAAAAACAACTAAAACAACTTGTAGACATACACCTAGGCAATTAAAATAATTTTTTTTAAACTTCATTTATTTTTTTAATATATATTAAATATGCCATTTATGTTTAACAAGCAATATAAAATTTAAAAAATATTAAATGAACAACCTGTTGAATACAATTTTTTAAACATTAACATAAAAATTCAACAACAAAAAACCAACCAAAAACCTCTAAGGGATACGCAATTTTGGCTAAAGTGTAATCTTGTGTTTACTGCATGATACTAAATATTTTTTTACAAAATATTTGAAAATTTAATTTCTTTAAATTGTTTTAAGCTATTTATGTAGCAGATGATAATAAATATCTAACTACTTTAATTTACTCTTTTAATTTGGAATTTAGTTAATTTATAAATATTTATGTTTATAAAAAATATTCATGTTAATGGAAAACCTGATAATCAGGTGAAAGATTTATGCATCCATAAGTCTCAGAGGGTTAAAGGGCCTATCAACAAGTCATCAACGGATCCTTACCTGCGTAGATGCGGTGGTCTTCCCCGTCCCAGGCTGCACCAGCCTCTCGCAGTAGGAGCCCTCCAGCAGGATGGCCCCAGATGGTCGGATGGCCGCCTCAGTGTCGTAGTAGAACAGGAGGTTCTGGTAGAGCACGAACCACCTGAGCTGCCACTTGTTGGTGTCCGAGGTTCGCTTGAAGAGGTAGCCCCTCTTGCACGAGTCATGCAGTGCCTTCTCAGCAAGGTGCAGTAGCTGGATCTCGTTAAAACGCATTGTAAAAACTTAAGGTTTCAAACTTTCTTGATGAAATAGCTACTTAGATTAGTTTGGTTTATGGATTGATTCGGTTTTGTAAGTATTATACTACTCTAAACTGCGGCTAAGTCATGTCTGGGGTGTGGGTTTTAAAGGTTTCCATCACCACCGACCATGGTGGAAAAGAAATATCGGGAGCGAGCGGGATAGACTTCAGAGGCTTCTTCTTCCGGGTGGTAAAGACGAACGAACGATTTCACGATCTCCATTCTATTGCTTAAAATATTTTTTTGTGAGACGATATTCGAGAAATATAGAATGGGGGGAATAAAATTATATCCCCCGGAAAAGCACGAATCCTTTTTTATAAATAAAACGTACGAAGAATAAAAAGTTGAATCTTCCGGCAGAACCGAAAACTCAAGCGATTCCACAGGTTATCCTGCTGCGAGAGAGTGAAGTGAAGAAGAGAGCATCCGAGAGAAGAAAAACGGGAGAAGTAGTTTTCCGGGGGAAAAAGTCGGGAAAAAAAGCTTTTCCCGATCCAAATAAAATGGTCGATACGCGATGGGAAGCGGGAATTCGGTCACAGGTAGAGAAGGCGGGAGAATTTTATTTAATAGTATTTTTTAAAAAACCGCGGCTACCTGTGGAGTTTGGAAGCTAACTACTGCGCTTGCTGAAGGTATCTGCGGCTCTGATCCCGGTTCTAAAATCCCGGAATGTGTGCTGCGTTCCGGAAAGATCCAGGTCTGGCGGAATATCGACGTTTTGGCGGGGGAATTTGTTCACTTGTGGAAAGGGGGCTATTTCAATTGATTGGTTAAAATAACGGTAAACAGGACAGATGTTTGGCTTGTTTGTTGGCTGAATGATTGAATGATGAGTGAAGTGTTCACAAAAGGATGTGATAATAACAACTCTAAAGTAAATATCTACTTTAGGTTTTAAGTAACCTTGTAGACTCCCCGACAATGTATGGAAGGATAATATTACAGCTTATGTCTTTCGTTAAAAGGGTCATTAAACACTTAACAGATAGTAATCATGTATTTAAAGAAACAAAGAAAAACAAACTTCACTCGATTATTTGATGTATGTATAAGTGTGTGTTTCTTATTCAAAATATCTACTATGTTTTTTAATTACATTCTCAAGATTAATATATTTAATTTTCAGACGTTGTTAAAAATTAAACAGCAAACCAAATTGCAATGACTTATTTTGCATTTTGTTTATCTTTCCCATTTTTAATGTGCTAAACAATATATGAAAAAGCTTCAAATCTTAAAACCTAATTCCGACCACATAAATAGACAATGTGAAATGTTTTATTTTAGACCCCATAAACATTAAGCAAAAATTCAAAAATAAGCGTAAAGTAACTTTTATTTTTTGTAGTTGTTAGTAATTATAAGATGTAGATGATGTAGTTGTTAAATCAAGGAGATTATTAAGCAATACCAATTCAGATATAAATATTATGCTTTAAAGTACATTATATATTTACATATGCCAACTACAATTCATACTTAAAAGTTTTAGTTCTACTTCACCCTTTGTTTATCTGTTGGGTTTGTAGCCTTAAATTTCTATTTATTAAGTTCATAGCCTCACAATGATAAACTCAACTACTAACTATTTATTTAGATAAGTATACATCTTATGTAAAAGCGAGTAATTATTTAAGGCTATTAATAAAGAAAATAATCGTGATAGTGCTACTGCAAACGAAAGAAAAACGACTTTTAATTGCCAACGTCACATTTTGGTATTACAATTTTTTTATATTGTAAAAAACTGTAGTTATTTTGCTTTTAGAGAAAAAAAAAGTGTAAACTATACCAAACCTCTACGAAAAGCATCGAGCCTTTAATAACTTTTCCTGCAATCTCAACTACTCGTGAATTAAACCACGGACATTGCACTGGTACACTGTAGAGTCGTATCTCAAAGCCAACCAGTTTGTATCAACATCCCAACAATCCTATCCAACCAACAAACATCCCATCCCAACCAATTTATACAATTATCCCATCCTTCCTTGTACATTTACATATTTATTTTACTACCCTTTACTCCCTCACCCCTTTTCCACTAGAATGCACGCATCTAGAGTGGAAAGTTAAAGAGTAACAAAGCTTGAGCCAAAGCTTCCCCACTTGGCCTACCAAGTTATTCTGATAGAGTAAGTCACTCCCATCACAATGTTAAGTCGCAGTTTTCCAATTTGCTGTATTATTTTTGTTTATTTTCTATCATTTGCAAAAAATCAGTGCCATAGTTAATCAAATAATAAAAATAAAACTTTAACAGTTCGTGCATTAATTTGCTCGTCCAGACGTGCTCTTTTAAAATCTTTAAACGATATAACATTCGTACAATATTTGTTTTTAATTATAATATATAGATTAAAAACATTACTTTATCAGTTTCCATTGTTTAATTTTTCATTAATTATCACAACTAAGTACAAAATTGTGCAAATTTTATTTCCAAATGGATCACGAGCAGGAAAAATTACCTTTCAAAACAAAAATGTCTTTAAAAAAATGGTTTAGAATATATTATTTCTGTGTGGAATTTCCAAATTTTTGAATATAATAGAACATGTAACTTTTAAAAAAACTGTACTATTTTGGCACACAGATTGTCAGGAAATGATAAGTGAAATTCATTTAAAACAATCAACTAAGTTAAAAATTTAAATTTTTGATTGGCGCCTCGAATCACGATCACTGCCAAACTTTAGTGGCGATGCACGCGCAACATCATGTAAAAGAATATGATTGGTTCGAAAAAATTGCAAGTACTAGAAAAAAAATTGTAACTGCAGAAATGAAGATTTCTGTTCAGAATTACTAAAAGTTTTCCTGTAAAATTGGCTATTTTTGCAACAATTTCTGTATGCTTACAGTATTTTTTTCTCAGTGATCCACATTCCTTATAGAAACGTACAAAATGGTGTTCCATAAATGGGTATTTTACGATATTTTTATTAACTGAATCAGAAAACTAAGACCATTTTTTAAGAATTATATTAACTATCCTATTAAAGTTTTTAAAAAAAACGGAAGTTATTTTTTAATTAACGTCAATACACATCGTTCCATTTTCTGCAATTGAACATATTTGTAAATATAGATACATTATGTGTGTATAAAAATGTTCTTCAGTTTCATACGTCATTTTTAAGGTTTCCTAATCGTATTAATTTACTAAATTTATGAGATTTTGGGCTCATTTTGTACGATTCTTTAACTTAATTTAACAGTCGACTGATTTTGGTCAGAAGATTCTTAAAATTACAATGTCCTTCTATTTCACGGAACATTCAATTCGTTTTATCTTTCTAAAATTGAATAATTCAAAAAATCAAAGCAAATGGCAATCATAATAAGATAATTCAAAGATTTTTCATTAAAAGAAAGCAAATAAAAAGGAGCAATTTAAAAAAATACTTCAGTTATTAAAAGTATATTTTTATGTTCATTTATTTATTAGGAAATACGATATGGTTTTCGCAATTTCTTGAATATTAAAGAAACTATTATTGATTTAAAATTTTAATATATTTACGTAATTGTGTTGGCAGTTTAATTTGTAGCATCGTATTACTTATGAATTACATTTCAATTGTAATATAGATAAATCTGGATTACATTTCAGTTTCCTTTCTACGTTTATAACTTAAAATGTAACGATTTTATAAAGGATATTGTCCATCCTTGGGGCCCGGATGGCTGAATGGTTTGGACCATTACGCTACCAGTCTGCGCCCTGAAACGGGTGCGGGTTCGATCCCCACCTTCGACCTGTGTGTACTTCCTTTCCCTGTGACAGTAAGCATTCTTTCTGTGTACAAATGCTACACACAGAACTACAAATGCTACAGACAATTATGCAATGTCAATAAAAAGCATATCATAACTAAAATTTATTGAAATTCTCATTAAAAATCAAATTAGAAGTTTTTAATTAAAAACTGTAATATTTAATACCCATTTAAGAAGCATTGAAATAAATTTTCTAATGCTTTTAAATCACCATTGCCACTCAATCATCTGACGATAAACCTTATTTTTAAAAGTAAAAAAGGAAATTTAACTTTTTTGATATAAGTCAGTTTTGAATGGCCTTCATATTATTATCAGAATAGAATTATTTGATAGTTCACATTATTAGTTTAGAATGAGGCAGAAGGTGTTCTTATTTGTTTAATTTAAAAAATCAAAACGAAATTTTTTACATTTAGATTTAAGCATTTATTGATGAATAATGTTTTAACACTATTTATTCCTTTTGATGATGTCTTTTTGTTATCTTTTATCGAAAAGGATATTTAAATATGTTTTGAAGGTGATAAATTGTTTTAATGTTGTTGAATGTTTCGATATGAAATGTTTTGCTTCTACATATAAAAAAGAACTATTGAAAGTTTATTCATCGAAATATAAATACATTTTGCTAAGTAATAGTCATTAAATGTCTGAAAGAAAATAAATAAAACTAGCCTAATGTGACCTCTAAATGTTTAATATAGAATTAAATACTGTGTTGGACGATTTTTTTAATGCTAAACACAAGTGTCACGTGAAAGCTGTCTTAGTCATGGACTTTGTTACAAACATACTTGTTTCATTTCTTTCTGGTTGGTTGGTTGGTTGGTTGGTAGATATATATATTCAGGTTTGTGTGCTTAGTCACCCGCTTACAAACCTTGGTCAAGTACGACCGACACAACACGCCCACTTATGTAAATGACAGATGCTGCCATCTATCGCCACCTCCGCAATTTAGACATGTCCATGAAGGGGATGGAAATAGTCTCCAGAGACCAGTACTCTTGGGAAACTGGGCCAAGACCGTCAACAGAACTTTCGGACCCACGAATTTTACAAGCACGTACTCCACATATACTCACTCTCTTTCTAGTATTACTTATCAGGTAAAAATATAGGAGAATACTACCATGCATGATGTGTTGCACCTTCCTCTTTCTTATTGTTCACTTTCTGACTTATTAGCTTAAAACTTTCAAATCTGAACTATTCAGGTCGGATTCCATTAACAAGGAATTGGGGAAAAGGATCAATTGATCGTTACCGTGAGCTAATAACTCTAACAAGTTTAAATAAATTTTAAAAAAATTACGCCGTTAGAGAAAGTCCTGCTTTGCTCGTAAATCATAGTATGTATTCCATTCAAATTATGGAGGGGAAAAAAAGGAATGACCAAAAATCGGAAACTCTAAAAGCCTTACCTCAACGCGCAAATCTGAAAGAAAATAGATCAATATTCTAATTTTAGAACAAGTTTCCTGGAAAAGTCTAGCGGTCCATGAAATCTTAGAGTAAATTAAGTTGCCATTAATTTAACAAGTTAAAAAAATGCTGAGGTAAATTAATTACTCATGTATATTCAACATGTTTTCAGTCTCATATTTTTGTTACATGTATTGAAATGCATTAAAATATCTGTAAAAAAACAGAAGAGAAGCCTGTGAAATATTTTTGTAATTTGTCCTTTCGGTTCTAATAATATTAGTTATATTATTTTCAATAATAACAATCTTTACTAATAATATTAATCTTTAAAAGAATATGTTAAATCTGATATATTGATATCGTAAAAACTCAATATTTGCACGCGCTTAGTCATGAATTTAAATAAATTAATTTTAAACTTAATGAAAATCGAAACCTAGTGTAGAAAATAATAAAAACAATTCAAATTTCAATTGAATGCCAGCAACAAACTAGTTTTTCATTTTAAAATACTATTTATATATTTTCTTTTAAGCTCCTTCCAATAAAATAGCTTCAAGTCAATTTTGCTATGTTTTTAATTATTTCAAGATCTATTTATAAAGAGAGAAATCCAACAATCAATTGTAGAAAAATCTTGTTGTAATTACTTTTAGTTATTAGCTTTAGATTTTTTCCATTATTTCTAGATTTCACCCCACAATTTTAGCTACTGTGTTTTAGTCACATTTGATTTATATTACTTTATATACTTTTTAATTTACTTTTCGTTCAGCTTGAATTTTTTTGTTCCCGTTGTTAAATAAATTTATCGTTTCCTTAATATTAATTTCCAATAAATTTATACTTTATTGTTTATAAATCTTGTAATTGTGATTGTTTTATTTTAAGAGCTGATTTTATTTTAAATGAAACTTCTTTTGCCTGTACATGAAGTTTGTAGTTTTATTATTAAAAACACATTCATTGTATCTTTTATTCTTGCACGTAGGTAAATTTCTTTTTATCCATGCATAATACAGTTTTATTATTTTTTTTAATTTCATGTAGCCGGAAGGATATCTGAAAGTATAAGTACAATATACTTGTAAAATTGCCTTGCCTTGCATTGCGACTCGTCCCGCCTTATAGGCCCATGAGGCCGCAATTGTTGAAATCCAGTTCCTCCGGTTCAGTGCGGCCTCCCTGGCAACAGCCCAGCTTGGCCAACCAAGATGGTCTCGCTCCTTCAAGATGCTTCTTTGCCACGTCAGTCTTGGTCGTCCCCTCCTCCTTTTACCGTCTGGCGACCAAGTTAATGTTGGATTTGTGGTTGGTAAATAAACTGAGGCAGGAGTAAAAACAGAACAAGGGCAATTATTACAGTAAAAACAAGATATATAGTAGTCACCCTATCGGTGAATAACAGAAACTAAGCTGATTTACATAATGAGCGTTATCTTCTTCAACAATCCCCACCTGCGAATTATGTAAATCCAGAAAAAACAGTTCTTATAAAACTAAATTAAATTAATTTCCTTAATACAAAATAGCAATTTTTCAATTGGCAAAGCTTTCCGTTCATTAGAATCAGGGCTCATTCTTAGTACATGGTCGACCCAATGCCATCTCTTAATCTTTATGTCTGTTTTCAAGGTTTTGTCAGCTGTTTTAATATATAGATTATGGTTTGAAATTTTTTCTGGCCAATAAATTTTTCGGATATTTCTTAAAAATTTAACTTGTAAAATTACTCCTTTGAAATTTCTAACAGCACATCGATTTAAAAAAATGGTTATTAATGTGGGTATTAAAAATAGAAAGTTTTTTGTTCTTAATTATTTAGTTACAAGTTCATCAGTTTGATTAAATTTTAAAAAAAACGTATTTAGCGAAGATAAATTATTACGTTAAACTTTATATTTTATGGCACTAATTTAAAAATAATGATTGGTAATAAAATATGCTAAAAGGGAATTCTTAAATGAAAAATATTGAATTCCTCATTTAAGATTAAATCTTGATCTTTATAAAATTGCTACCGATACTTATCTCTCTCTCTCTCTCTCTCTCTCTCTCTCTCTCTCTCTCTCTTGTTGTTTAGTTGTTAGTTTTTTTTGCCAATATTTACTGTATCATATCTGGACTTGGACTTCTGGAATAATGCAAATGTTTCTTATAATTTGTTAATTTATTTAACATTCATTGATTGTCCCGAAACTTTGTGTTTGATTAATCTTCCTGTAAAAAGTCGTGTCTTGCATAATAATAATTTATTAATCGTACCACTCTGTAAAAATAATTATCTAAGTAATCATTCACCTCACAGATTTTATCGTAATTTTAATCTTCTTAGTAACTTGACTTATTTTCAACTTCATCATTTTAAAAATGAATGTAATATCAATATCTATGTATAATCAATACATGTCGCAGTGTTCGGCGCACTTGCCCCCCACCAAAGAAGTCATAAGTCATAATCAATACATGTTCATTTTTCTATTATTATAATTTTGTTGTAACCTGTTGTATGTGTTTTTCTAAATAAATGAATTCCCATGGGCATATTAGTTTATTGACAACGGTTCAAGTGAGAGATAACAACAGAAAAAAAATTCGCCAAAAATTCTCATAATCTTCGTTTTAATTCATCAAAAACAAACACTTACGGCCGAATAGGCCTGAGTTACCGCGGGTTTATTTATGTTACCGGTGTTTGTGTTTCAGTAACGGAGTGTTTAAACAGTATAAGCAAAAAATGTAGCTAAGATTGGAAAGCCAACAAAGGTATTATATACAGTAGAATATTTCTATTTGATAAATGTTGCTAACTCAAAGATTTCTAAAATCCAACTTTTTCAATTGGTTCGAATATTTTGTGTCAAAAATATATTTTTTTAATATTCGAACCAATTTAAAAAAAAAGAGAAATATAGAGCCCTGCAACTCCGCTACATTTATCATTTAAAAGACCGTTTGTAAAAGTTTTCTATACAGACCGAGAAATGTGCCCTGGAATATATTTCCTCCATTACAACACAGAGACACTTCGGTTTGGAGACCCAGGGATATTCAGTCTAATTTCCCTTTAAATGATTTTTATGCTACAATATAGTTAATTTGTTGGGGTTTAAAATCTTATGTAGTTACTTTTATATTTTATAGTAGGTCCCGCCTTACTGGGAACCCGTTAACTTCGCATTGCTTCCTTTTAGAGGCATGCTTACTTGTGAAAATGGGGGACAATCACGGCCATATCCACCTGAGCTTCAATTCCAAATCGCTGTGGTAAAAAAAGCGGTTAGACAGGTTAGAGCAGTAGGAAAACATTAGCACGTGGTTCGAGGGCTGTATAAAATAACATTAGCACGTATTTCGAGAGGTGTAGGATAACAAACTGCGTGGCATCACATGAATGTTCCCCATCACTCAATATTTAAACTAAATTCAATTCGTGTTGGCGCATAAGCAAGAAAAAATCAAATAATAACATAGAATGGCGTCAAGCCCCCGTTTCGACCCGGTCCATGTATTTTCCGGCCCTGTTATGGTCCCGCACTCTCACGTGGATGACGTTTTTTGAAACTAATATATTAATTAAAAATCACAATCAAATCTGAAGAAACTAAGCCTCAGGTGCACACGTAGGTATTCAAAGTAATCGGTACAAAAAATTTCGAATTTTTTAGAGCAGTCTAAGTAGGTCTTTTGCGATTCACAGACATACACACAGACAGACTCCTTCTTTTATTATAATAGATTATTTAAATGCGCATGTACTGAAACATAAACATCAGTGACATAAATTAATACTAATGTCTCTCACGTGGATGCACTCTCACGTGGATGACGTTTTTTGAAACTAATATATTAATTAAAAATCACAATCAAATCTGAAGAAACTAAGCCTCAGGTGCACACGTAGGTATTCAAAGTAATCGGTATAAAAAATTTCGAATTTTTTAGAGCAGTCTAAGTAGGTCTTTTACAATCCACAGACATACGCACATACTCTTTCTTTTATTATTATAGATTATTTAAATGCGCATGTACTGAAACATAAACACCAGTAACATAACTTTATACTTATGTGGTATTACATAACGAGGGTGTTTACGAATACTAAGATGACTGTGTTGAAAAACTTCCTAATAACATCAAGTTACCTCTGAGGGGATAGAGGAAGATGCATATATATTCCTGATTGTGTGCTTTATCAGAGACCCGCTTATATAAGCTTACGTCAGGTAAGACAGACACAGAAAGAATTATTACTGTTACAGAGAAAGGAGGTACACTCAGGGCAAAGGCGGGCACCCGTTGCAGTTACCTCTGAAAATGTGGGTTTTATCTGGCCATTTCCAAATGGCACAACAGTGTTTATAAAATTCGTAAAGTTACTCAATATAAACGTGCCAGGCCTTTTCATTTTTGCTTATGTTTTTTCCTGTTGTTTATGGTTTGTTATTAGATTTTCAGAATTTCTCAGAAACATAAGGAAAACTATTTAAGGTACATATTTTGTGGGCAATATAATACCATATATTGTTTACAAGGAACCATGGCCAGGACTCGTTTCCGGCAGTTATGAAGTGGTTTAGAAAATGGACCTAAGGTTTGGTAAATCGAATCCGGGCAGACACAAATCTGAGCAACACGTAGTAGTGAATGAAGTAAAATGAACAATGACGATATCCCATTTTTCGCATACAAAAGGAAAATTTTTGACATTTCCAGAAAAGTGAGTGGCTTTATGCGGAAATATTTAAAAACTTAAGGTAGGCGAATACCCAAAATTCTAAAATTTTTAATATTACTTTAATCTTTTCCAAATTTAGCATAGTGATTTCAAATATAATTAATAATGCTTTTTGGGCAATTTTTTTATTTAAATATAATTGATTTATTTTCAACGGTGTTTTTCAACTAAAAAAAGGGGTTTACGCCAACACTTCTAGCATAAAAAGTTTTACATTAATTTACCTGAAAATTTTCACAAATGCTGTTTCAATATATATCTGTGCCATGAACCTCTAACATCTGGTGTAAGCATACAAGTTTTTTTTTAAAAAAATGTCCATTAGTAAGTTAATCGGAAAAAATCATTTTTTTGTGGTTAATTTATAAAATGTTTCTTAATAACTTTTTTTCTTGTAATTTTTATGTAACTCTAGAGAGTCATTGCATGTATCAGTTCCAAACGAAGAATTTAACGCATAATAAGTGTTCATAGGATGAAAATTCAATGTGGTAGACTTGTTGGCGTAAACCTCTTTTTTTAGTAGAAAAACGCTGTTTAAAATAAATAAATTATATTTAAATAAAAACAAAAGCCTGAATAGTATTATTCATTATATTTGAAATCACTATGCCAAATTTGGAAAAGATTAAAGCAATAGTAAAAATTTTAGAATTTTGGGAAATTTTGGGTATTCGCCTACCTTAAGCGAAAGTTGTTAGAAAAATTACTTTAAAAAATATTCTGCTTAGCTGTCCAAAATTTCTAAGTATGTTTCTGATTTTTTACGGTAAAGTAATTACTATCAACCATCAATCATATTTCGAAACTACCCACCATCCTTTTTAAAAAATCGTATAAAATTCAGTCCTTTTATCAACCCGTAGAAGTTGTTTCTCCTTGCCTGTACTTTTTTGGTAAAAAAGCAAACTCACAGGGTGTAAATATTTTTCATTTCTTTGGGTCCCTGGTTAATCCTGCAATGCATAATTTTTTTTTCATCCCTGAAAAAATATATTTGTATCTTTAATACTCATATATTATGGGAAAAATACTTTAAAAAAAACAATAGAATATAAATAGTTTCAATTTTTAACATTTTTGCCATTTTGCAAAAACCAACTACAAAATTCCAATTTTGATAAGAATGATTTGAAAACTAAGATCCGTTTCCATTTTAAAATAATCATCTTGAACTATAATTATTTTTTCTGCACAATTTATTTGTATTTATTACTAATATTATTATACTTACTGGTACTAATATTATAATAAATGCTGCCAAAGACGTAATTTCGCAATAGTTGATAACTTCACTCTTTAATTTTGTATACACTTTTACTACTGTCATCTATGAGTGTTATTAGTAACTAAAACTTCAAAATGGAATTTAATAAATAAAAAACACAGATTTGTCGAGAGAAGCTCTACTTTAATAGAATAAAGGGAATTATGTTGCTTTTTAGCATATGGCTACAGTATGCATAAGAGGGTTAAATTGTTTTAGTAAAATGCAAAAAAAATATGTCGAACGTTGGATATTTAAAGCTTATATAATACACCATACTATCTACCGCTATTTCTTTATTTCAAGTATGATTCTTTATAAACAAGTAAAAAAATCAAAAATCAAATGGCTGAAAAATTACGTTTTTCAACAATCCTTCTTACATCTGATGGATAATCACTCATAAAAAATAAGTCTAGCTTTCTTTTCTTCACAAAAAGTCTTTGTAAAGAAGCGTCAAGCACGCGAAAAAGAATATGAAAAGAGTTTTGAAAATTAGAAGACTTTATATTCCACGAAGCTAGGGACATTCAGCCTCAAGCCTAGAAGCTACTTTACAACTCCACTCTGTCGGAATAAAGCTATGTACACTTTGCAAATTGGCGATGGCAGCAGTGCCCTCATTAATCGTTGTCGTTCGTTCTATTTGTCATTTTCTTTCCCAGACGCCATTGCGGCACAGATGAATTATTACCTAATGGCTCTTACGCTCGGACAGTTTGCGAAACTAGATACCAATGAGAATTTTTTTTAACTAAAACTTTTGTTCGGCTTGATTTTGATTGATTGTTGGTTTAAATTAATTTGATTTTTGATAATGATATTTAAACTAACGTATAATGAGGTGAGACTTAACTTAAAAGAGAGTAGTGTTATATTAATGGCAGGATATATAATATAATGATGGCTATTTATTAATGAATGTCAGTAAACAGAACACACCAGCCGGTCCACTGGAGCAATGGTTAGTGTACTAGCCTTTGGAGCTGCTGGGCTCGGGTTCGAATCCCGGTAAAGGCATGGATTATTGTGTTAGTCAATAAATGTTGTTATTTGTCTTCTATGTGTTTGTGGCGTCCTTCTTTGTGTGTATCTTGTGACTGTCTCTTCTGGCGAGCGGGGTAATGGGCTATATAAACTACGCCCTTCCCTTCTAGAGGGCGCAATCACTGTCATTTGTCATTTGTCAAACAGAACACACCTCTAGTTCTAAAATAAAGGATCTGATAGTATATTATTCATTAATGTTTTATTGTTAGCAATGTAAAGCAAGATTGGTTTTACAAAAAAATTATATTTGTTACGAAAAAACAATTGAGCGTTAAAATTTATCAATGTGGTCGTACCAAATATAAATTAAAATAAAACAGAAATTTTACAATCATATATGCTATAAAAGATAAAATGAATCCTGATACAAACAATTTTGTCAGAAATAGTACCCTGCATTTTGATAATGACCAAAATTCATGTAAATCCATTTCTTAAAAAGTATGGCTGGTTTTAATTGCTTTGTGATCATTAAAATGATAAAAGGTACTAAGAGTATCGAAGTTATTAATTCCATGGGCATGTGAAGGCCTTTTCATAACAATCATTAAAATTAGTTTGACTTGAAGTAGATACACTCTTAAAACAAACACTCCCAATTTACCTCAGTCTGAGTGGATTTCACTCCTCCAGACTGGAAAATGCACTTCTCCTTTTGGAGTGGATCCTTTGTGTGTTAAACCTCCGACGGGATCACTCCAAACGAGTGATTTTAACTCAGTCTGAGAAAATATGCATGCCTTTAGGGTGTCGAAAATGCACTTCTCCAACTGGAGTGGATTTCACTCTTCTGTTTTAAGAGTGTATGATTAGTATGAGTATTTTGTAGAAGACATAACAGTTTCAACTTCAGTAATCTTATTCACTCATACATGCACTTTACAGTAACAAAATACGTATAGAGTGCATCTATTAGCAAGACTAATATTTTCCAAAGCATAACTGATATATGTGTGCGGTTCTTTCATTGGCAAAATGTAATGAAATGTAATCGTTTCCGGGTGCCTATTTCTAGTTTCCTTTAAGAGCTTTAACACAGCCAGTTGCAATAGCCAGTAATACTTTTTTTCCTTTTTTAAATACTTTTGTACGATTATTTTTACGCACAGATGGATATCTGTCTACCTGTCTATCGAAGAACTACAACTACACATTTTAATTAGTATTGAAATTCAATTTTAACTAATTTCAATAGCTGTGGCCTCATCAACAATTAAATTGTAACATGAGAAACTTTATTTAAAATTAATAATGTAATTAAAATTCAGTTTGTCATGTGAATCCATTTGAATGGCGCCATAAAAAATATTTAATTTGCGAAAGAATATAAATGAAAATGTCAAATTTTGGCTTTTGAAAGATTAAATTACAATCAATTGAATGATGGTGTTTGTGTATCTTAGCTTGAATAATTCCAGGGGGCAGTTACAGTTACAAACCTTCTTGTTTTTCGATAATAATATTAGTATCCAAGTAACAAGAAAGTAGATTATTTTAGTTTGTTTAGAACTCCTTGTTTGATAATAAATCATCCTTTAACAAGAAGCTAAATAAACAAAATTTCTTCCGAAAAATATACAAATTAACTCTAATCACGCACAGATGTTTCGTGTCCCAACAAATTAACTGTAATTTTGATTAATTTACTTGTATAAAACAATCCAGAAAATTCATTGAAATTAGGAACAAGATATGTGCAAGTAGATAAGTACCTAATTAAGTTTATCTGCATGTGCAATCGTAGATGATTGTTCTTCAAAAATTACGAAATTATGTGTAATCGTTTGATACATCGTTAGGATACATATGTTATAAAAGTTTTGACTTTAAGCAACGCATTTATTTCAATAACCAATAATAACAAAATATTTCAGTAACTGCTTATGGTTACTTACCATTTTTAAAATAATTGGTAACAGCCATTACATATTTGGTAATTTAATCTTTTCCGGATGTCTATTTCTAGCCTCCATTAGGAGATTTAGCAAGCCAATTGTGCTTTGTAATTAAGATCAGTGCTCATGCGATGAAGTAGATACCCGAGCAGGCACCAAACAGAACTTCGATCGTCTTCGTACGATAAGCCCCGTCGACTCAACAGATTTAATGAACATGTGTATATAAGTATACAAGGTGCGTTCGAAGAGTTCGGTGATTGGTTTCATAATTAAAAATCAGCGCCGGTTGGGATCTTGCACTGACGCAGACCCAGTGACATTCTCTAGATGGCATTTCTCTTACTACGTCTGGTGAGTGCAAGATACTAACCGGCGTGGTTTTTTAATTATGAGACCATTCACCAAACTTTTCGAACACGCCTTGTATTAGGTTGTTGTAGTAAGAATTTGTTGAAATATTTCGGCCAGTAGAAAAGAAGTAACTCCACCGTTATCGAACCAGTGCCAAACGCTTGCTATCTAATATGGGCTGATACCGTATCCACTACTGTACCAACTAGGCTACCAAGCCCTACGTACTTAATACATACGAAAAATATTTATTATAATAACAGAAATAACGAATTTCAAGTGTTTACTTAATGTTTTTATTTTCCGAAATTTTACCACCGGTGAAAAAAATCCACGAAAATTGTATTAAGTAAATCGTTTAAGAAAGTAAATCTGTTACAATATAATTTAACAAATAATTATCCATTAATAACTACTAGTACAGCACAAAATACATTTGGCTTCTTTAAATTCAAATTCAAAACCTAAGGGTCGCTCTAAATTTTCGCTAAAACCCTTATAGTAGGTTGTTCACCATGGGACAAAAAAAATTCACAAGGGTATTTCGACGAAAGTAAATATGTCATTTGTCAACTCTTGCAAAATTTCAGATGCCGGGTGCAGCAAATTTTTCCGCAAGTCTCGCAGTTAATCCAAATGGTTGAACGTGTTGTGGGTGCCGTAAAAGTAAGCGTGATGTGGAGTTAAAGTAGAACTCGAAACTTAATGCTTGTTGTGGGTTTCTCTTTAAATGGCGTGGAGTTTCGGTACATTCGCTTTATTTTGTTAGTGATGTCTAAAGAGTCTTAATAGGAACGAATGGAAGAGGCCAAAATTACTTTTTGCTCTACTGTTATAGGAATATAAATCTTATCTAAAAAATATTTTTTGTTAATTAAAATTCGATATTGCATTGATATTTGAATAGGCAGTGCATATCTTAATTAAAATTCGATTGAAATTAAAATTCGTATTTTTTTTGTTTAGTAGCACACATAATTTGTTGTTGTAATTTTATGTATCAACATAATATAACTTGGAATGCGCCCTCTAGAAGCTATGAGCTTAGGCTTTGTAGACCGTTGCACTACTCGCCATAAGTGACACAGACACAATTGACACACATAGAAAGGAGGACACAAACACATAGACAAATACAAACACTTATTGACAAACACAAACATACATGCCTTACGGGGATTCGAGCTCGAATCCAGAAGCTCCAAAGGCTATCCAGTTAACAGTTGTGCTGCCGTGTCGGCTAATTTTATGTGTTACGAATATTAATCCTTTCAGTCCTAGTGATGCCATTTGGCATTATCATTCTTCAAGTCATAATTAAAATATAACAGGGTTAACATCTATTGGGAATAATAAAGAAAATTTTCTAATTGAAGAAAGTTTGAAGAATCGAATGATGCGCTTTTTGATTTCATAAATGGCTATAGACGATCAGAAAAATTTCTAAAATGGTGATGCCAAATTGCTCATTGGGACTGAAAGGGTTAATTTAAAGTTAAATGATGTAAGCATTGAGATGGTAATTTTCTTATTTAAAAAACGTTTTGCATGTAGTTTTTTTTTAAATATCTCATTGCATTTCTTACTTACATATTTATAATTTATAAATGTTATTTTCATAATTTTTTTTCATGATAAAGTATTAAACATAAGTGCCTGTATTCACATTGCATGTTTGCTTTTAAATAAAATCTGAGAATTTCTTATATAGTAACTGGCAGTCCTTTATGCTGAAATTAAGCAAGTTTATTTCTTTATGTATGTAAAAAAAATTGACCCTAAATAAATAAAAAATATATTGTACTTCATTTTGTTAATAAACTAATTCATTGAGTCAAAGTTCATTTAGAAACATATAGAGCTCTACATTTATCATAAAAAAAACTTTGGGTAAGACCACGGAACACTACTTATGTAATTCAGAAAAATAATTCAGTTAAAAAACAACCAATCCACCAAGTTTTTAGAGGAAGTTTTCCCTTCACGCAAAATCGATCGTGTTATCTAACATAAAAAAAATCTCACTACACGTAGAGTCAGTTAGTCAGACTAGTTAACTATCTACTCGCGAAAGCCAATCACTTACTGAGGCTAGAGTAAGATGCTCAGTGATATTTTCTATTAAGAGACAAGCGATGCGCCAAATTGAAAGAGTAACCTTACACTAAAGGATTTAAGTAAAAATTTCAAAAGGATATGTGCTATTTCCTGAAATAAAACTTTAAGAATCTTATATTTACTTTTATTTAGAACAAAATTATTTTTTATTTTATTTTGATTGGTGATTATCTCATAATCATTGGTACATTTTTGTGCCGTTGCAAATTTTACATCCTCTGAAGTATAATAACATCTACTTCATAAGAAAGCATAATTATTCATTAATTCATCTACACTCTTAAAACAAAAGAGTGAAATCCACTCATATAGGATAAGAGCATTTTCGACACTGAAAAGAGTGAAAATTAACTCAGACTGAGTAAAATTCACTCGTTTGTTTTAAAAGTGTAGAAATGAAGGAATGTTGGACGTTCAAAAATTTTTTTTTGTTAAGATTTCAGTTAAGAGTATATAACGGGACGGAGTCGAGAGCCGCAGATCGGCCCGCCAAAAGAGCACACAACCTTACATGTCCGAGTCTAATTAAAAAGTGACCCTATTTTTTAATGGTTGTGAGAAGAATGGATCAGAAGTCAAAACAATTCTGCAGTCAAAACATTTTCTCTGGGAAATAATTTATTAACGCCTATTAGAACGTGGCAACTGTTCATTGGATCGACAAGACATTAACTGAGTGTTATTAAGAAAGAACTGAATATTAGAATATTATAGAGATTTTTGTGGTTAATATTATAACTTAATTGAGATTTGTACGATATACCATATATCCCCCATATGATAACCCTATTGGTTGCCAGACCGTTTCTATCTATTCTTACAAATACAATATAAGAATTTAAAGTTTTCTCTTTTCATTTATTGCAATCAAACTTTAATTTTACTGCAGATACATTAACTGACCTTACTATAAAAGTAAGTAACTAATAGTGAAAAATAAATACGAGCAATTCTTAAAATGCTAAATCCCGTATCTATATATAATATAAAATTGTAATTGTCGGAAGCTTGAAAGCCACGTGACTTACGCCGCTTCAGCCAATCAGAAACGTCAGAAACGCTGAAAGTAAGTGTGGCGATGTGCTTGTTTTGTGCCGGGGCTGCTTCAGGTTGCGTCTCTTGGCTTTGGTAGAGATCTTTGCTGAGCGCTAGAGTTACGTGATGCCCTGGAGCAGTCCCACGGAAGCTAGCTTATTTTTCAACTTTTGGCATAGGTCTTGAGTTTCCGGCCACGCATCGTAAAAACAGCCGAAGCCGGTACATCTTCCCATTTTCGTCTTGCGCACTCTCCGCGCTGGTCGGGACCTTTTAACTAAAATATCTTAGTCTTACATGTTTGTTTGCGGATCAAACACAGAGGAATTGCGTAGCATTTCTCGTAGGTGGGTTGGCGAGCGGTAGCGAGCAGGGGGCTTTGCCCCATAGTAATACAGTGTACAGTAATACAGTGTACATAGTAATACAGTGTAGTGTAGTGTAATCGTTTCCGGCTGCCTATTTCTAGCCTCAATTAGGAGCTTTAACACAGCCGTAATATAAATAATAATCCTCAAAAGTTTGTCAATAGATTAGAACCAGGTTGCTGGCCAAAAAATTTATTGGTTTACTTTAAAAGCGATTCACGACCTCATGTAGCAACCCGGATTTTGAGTCGAAGGCATTTTCACAATTTCTTGCCTCCCACCAATCATATAAAGCCCCACCGTGCACTAAAAAGCAATTTATCCGCCTCTTCTAACATAAGAAGGGTATGGATTTTTATTAATTAGGGCACCATCGTCTTTTACCACCTTCAATCTTGTATTCTAATTAGGTTTTCTTGAGCAAAGTAAAGTTTTTTTTATTGTTATTTATGCAAGTATTTTTATTCCCTAGATATTCGATAGATTTAATTTAGTTCTGGGTAGATTGCGATATCTCTCTTCGCCTATTTAATCTGTATCCTCCTGTTGAAGGGATTCAAATGGTTTGTTCTTATGGGGGCGTTTTAAAGGGGTTAAGTGCAATAAAAGTACTTGTTTAAATGTTATTCTGAGCATTTTTAGAAGATGTAAATGTTTCTTTAAATTTGAGCAGCGAGATTAAGTTTTAGGTTTATCGAATCAGATTATTGTGTTTCGTTTACCGTGTTATAACCTGAAAGAGTGTTTTAGGAAATACCTCATAATAACTATATGATTATCATTTTTTCTTTTTTGGGATTTGGCTTTGGTATAATTTTACATCGGTTTTGTAAATATTCAAGCATTATTTACTTATATTTCCCAATAGTTAAAACCTGTTTTAAAATAGCTTCCAACTGTAATAGATTCAACTATAAAATGCTTAAAAAATTTGATTTGGTTTTTAGTAGATTGAATGTAATGACGATAACTATTAACACTGTAAACAAAATCACAAAAAATTAAGTTTTATTTTTTGGTAGTATTTTGATAGAAATTGGCAAAATAATTGTTTTGTTTGATCAGACTCTGAAGAAGATAATTTAACCAATACTACTTAAAAATGAGAAAAATATATTATAATTTTTTACGTAATCTAAAAAAATTGAATGATACAACATTGTCTATTCACATTAATGGTTTTCGCCAATTGCCAATACTCAGTATTTATTTTAATTTTTTAAGTATCACAATTTTTTTTTAGTTACTACCAAGAACACTTCTTGTTAGCAAAACAGACTGTGGTGTCCTCTTGTATAACTTAAAAAATTATTACTAATTTTTAGCTAACAGATTTACAAATCTTGACCTTGAATCTATTTACCGAAATTCAAAACAACGACACCCGTCGTCAATAGCCCTTCAACAAAACCAATAAAAATATTTACGCATCGTATTGTCATCTAAGAATTCTGGTACATTCGCAATTATTTATGAAGAATACCTAAAAAAATATCAATTTCTTAACTTGCGACGAACACAAATTTTCTGTAATATGTTTGATCAGTATTAATAAAGTGTTTGTTTTTTATTAAAATAACTTTTCATCATTCCCCTTACACAACTATTTTTAATACTCTGTTGTAAAATGTTTAATTAATAAAATTTTAAAATGTGTGGAGGGGTATTTTATAACAATCTGCCACAGAAATAAAGTTTTCTTTTTTAAAAATCTGTTAAAAGGTTAAATTTTAAACTCACGCTGTGAAAACAAGAATACACTTCATCCAATTTGCTTATCCTTCAGAGAATCTAAAAATAGTTATGTATTTTCCGCTAATAATACGAGTCACAAAATTAATAAATATAAATATGTCTTGACGTTATTCATGAATACATGAATAGAGGACGCCAATAGAATTAACATGGAACTACAGACCCATTGGAATGGAACACGAGCACTAATGGATTTCTATTAGTGACAGGAACCGCAAAATACTCTAATAGTTATACGGACATAGCTCTGATAATCTAATTATACAAACGCGTACCATTATTAGTATCCTACAACAATCAGCTTAGAATGCTGTGTTCAGTAAAGAGAGAAACGCTTGAGGCAAAACGAACTTTCAATTACATAGTATGCGATAGTAAATAATTAGCTAACTAGGATGTATATGTACAACAACTTCTTTTTTTTTAAACTAATTCAATGCATCACTCGATATAATACAAGTAGGATAGTTTGGAAACTAATACTTGGAAGTGGGGAGGTTGTGTTAGTCAATTTATCTAAACATGGGCAGGGGTAGGTACATATATATTCCGGCTTGTGTACTTGATCAGAGACCCGCTTATATAAGCTTTCGTCAATTAAGACCAACAAATGAAGAATTTTTGTTGTCACAGAGAAAGAAAAGTACACCCAGGGTGAATGCGGGAATCGAATCCGCACCCATTGCCAGGCGCAGACTGCTGACGTAATGGTACAAATCACTCGACATTCCGGACCCCCCAAACATGGGATGTAGTCCAATTATCTAGTGGAAGTGGGACCGTATGTTCTTGCCCTCCTATAACTTGATGTATCACTGGGAGTTAAGTTTTTTAAACTATTTTAAGCCAATATTCGTTTAAAAACCCTTTCCACTAAAGCTTATAACAATTTGTCTGTAATTTGTAATGGTATCTCAGCTTTAAGTGACCTAAAATGAGGTATTTTTCGCTCATTTTCCAGTTGCCTTCTTGAGAGTGTAATATTAATGTGTCTCTGTATATGATATATGATGTATATGAATCTAATCGTAAAACGATTAGATCTTCTAATAATTCTTTCTAATCGTAAAACGTAAACCATTTTGAAACGAACAGCTTCAATCGTCTTTGTAGTGAAATTTTAAAAAAAAGGTTCATCTTTAACATTAAAAAATTCTTAATTCTGTATTTCACATAAAAGTAAATTTCTTTATATGGATCAAAAACAAGTTTCATTTCTCAAAACAATAAAATACTTGCTAAACCAAAGCAAACCTTTTTGACTTTCAAAATTCCAAACAAATTATAATACCTTTTATTAATGATATACTACATAAATATAATAATATTACATCACAATTATATTTGAAAAAACAAGTAACACTAATATAAAACCAAAATCATGCTGTTAAGACGAAAACCAATAGAAACGAAAAAATTACGATGGAATTACTGTTTCAAGGGAATCCCTTCAGCTCGGCTAAAAAGAATGAATGAATCTCAGGGGAATAAAGGAGAAATCAGCTACATAAATTTCTAGGTTGTTCTTGGCAAAACAAGCCCATCAACATAAGATTCCATGTATTTAACAACGTTCTTACAATACAATAGTAACTAGGATTAGGATTTATTTCGAGGCAGTCAACGGATAAACTACATTTATTTGAACCCAGACGCCATAATATTTAGAAACAATAGATTTTAAAAAAATAGTAACGTTGAAGTTTCATTGAAGTAATTTAAAACTCATTCCATACAAATGATCAACTCCTATAGGGGAAGTATATATTCGACACTGGAGAAGTGAAAAATAACTCAGACTGAGTTAAAATCGCTCGTTTGTTTTTAAGAGTGCTTATAGGATAAAATTCATTCATCAGAAAAATATTTGTTTGGGCTAAGAATTTTAAGTTTGAAATACTCATTTTCTAAAAACCTTCTTCTTCTTCGCTGACACTACAGCCTGTTACAGGCCAAGGCCGTCTCTCCAAGTCTCCTCCATCTGACTCTGTCCCCCCACAATGGCCCTCCCTCGGTGAACTCCTAACACCTTGAGGTCTCTTTCAACCACATCCAGCCATCTAGTTGGGGGTCTTCCTCTGCGCCGCTTTCCTTCCATCTTCGAGAAAGTTACTTTTTTAGTAGGGAAACTGTCTTCGTATCGAAATACATGTCCCAACCACCTAATGCGGGACGCCTTTACCACCTTTAGAATGTCGGGTACACCATACTTTTTGTATATTAGGGAAAAGTCAGTCCGGAAAATTCTTTTTGAGATTTCTTAATCGAGTTTTTTTTTTACGAGGCAGGGTGGTTGGTAATGCACTCAATCCCCAAACAGCCTACATATTGGATTAGTACATATTGGATTTATTCTAAAAATCTGCACATTATTAATTGAAACAAAATAGTCATTTAATTTACTGTAATGAAAATAAGTGATTTTTTAAGTCCTTCTTAAAGTGATTTCTTCACTTTGTCAAGGAGTGCGAAATGGGAAAGCAACCTGCAGTACATTCCTTTTATCTATGTGTTACTCAAAAAAAGAAAATAATACCATCTACCCTTAAAAGAATTTCAAAATCAAAGTTAACAATCATCAAATTTCGAATTTCAATACTATATTGGAGTTCGTAGAAAATCAAAAACTTGTTCGATCAATTTTCTCTGAAACACCCATTTTTAAAAAGTTACTTCAGTTTATCCGCCCTCGGCACAATTACCTTTTATAGTACTGCTTTATATAGAAAAAGCAACATGCTTTCTTCGAATTAGTCTCGCCTGAAACAGATAATACACATCATGGAAAAAAGCTAAATTTAATTTAAGAATTCATGCAAAAGAATATTTTCACCGATAAATCATGTGTCACTTTTAACAATTCCTGGAAAACCTAAAATCCATGTAACGCTAGACAGATGTACAATTCCAGGGCTTTTGAAAAAATATTCTCAAAAGGGAAGAATTATGACTGAGCAAGAAAAAGAGATGAACCATCGGATTTCCATTAATATCAATACAGGGCCTCTGACAATGGCCCTTGTTTGTTATTCCCGTTGATGTTTCCAGATTTTGGATTCCCAAATGTGCCACGGTATTTTCTATACTTTCACTGTATAATAATTTCGCTCGCTGATGTCAAGCTTTTCAAAGGGAAGAAATGCGTGACTTATTACCATTCTTGGACTTTTATTGTCGGGAAAGCGAAATAAAAATAACGAATATAATTATAAAGGATTTTTTTAGTTTATTTATTTGAGAATATTTCCAGCTGCCCGTTTCTAGCCTCGTTGACAGAGTTTTAACACAGAAGATTCGACTGTGAACTGTTTTTTAGCGTTCCTACCAATACGCAATCAATATATATTCACACACATATTACCAATTACAACACCATATATTAACATAATTTTAAAATAAAAATTTTATAATAAAATAACTGTAGCCTATTCAATTCATTCCTCTTCATGACGTTACCGCAACTTTATATCGCAAATAATATACTATATAAATGTACTTAATTCGTAATCAATTATAATCACACATTTATTATCAATTATTACACTGTCTATTAACAAATTTCTGAATAAAAAGCTAAAAATAAATTTTCGGAAGCAAATTCAATTCATTCCTCTTCAAGACGTTATCACAACTTTATATCGTAAATAATTTACAATTAAAATGTAATCACATCTTAATTAGTAATCAAAAATATATTCACACACCATTATCAATTATTACACCCTCTATTAACAAATTTCCGACTAAAAAGTTGAAAACAAAATTTCTGAAGCAAATTCAATTCATTCCTCTTCATGACGTTAGCACTGCCTTATATCGTAAATAATTCCATTTAAAGCCCCCAACAGAACACAGCACGTAATAAAACAAATCGAATTTTTCTTTTCGAACATCATGAAGAATGATTTGAACCTTTTGTCTTTGGCTATTCCCAAGGGTTCAGTTGGATTTCTCGGATGGCGAAAAGGGTTTGTTTTTCCTTGTAGTGGATCTCGTTTTTCCTGTTCTGAGATAACGTTTCACGGCCCTTTGATTTTTTCTGGGATTTAAAAAAGAACATGTCTTGTAGACCCAAAACTTTCCGGTTTAACAAAGAAAGATTGCGTTCGATTTGTTTAGGTCATTTTTTTTTTGTTAATTCTTTGTTGAAGCTTCGTTGAAGTCATTTAAAAGTCCTTCTTATTTATGTATGATTTTATTGGTTAAAAAATCACATAAAGTCTTTTAAACAAAATTAACAAGCAAAAAAAAGGTTTCACGAAATTTAACAAATTTAAAGAAAAAATACAGACACAAAATTTAAAAAGAAACATTTTTTTTGACCATGCCTAAGAAATGTTGATACAAATATCTGAACATGTTATCAGCGTTATAAAAAGATCCGGTTTAAAGATCTTTACAAATTTTAATCTTGTCATTTTTCCAAAACATTTAAAATTCAATTTTAATTAGTTACTATTTCTCAAATTTAATGTTTTTGATTTGTTCCATTTTGCCTTTCATGGGGATAAATATTTAACAAAATACCACTCTCATAATTTAAAAAATTACCTTAAGAAATCACCTGACTAACATAACGTCATTCGTTTTTGCAATGATACCAGCGAATTAACCTGTTTTAATGATTCGTTTCATTGTATTGACAATGTTAGTAATAATTAGATAAAATTGAACTAATCATTTGTATCAAAATTGCTAAACTTATTTTTTCTACGAAGATCTTTAGTGTGTATTTGAAGAATAACATTTCAGCAAAGAAACATATTTTTTTACACTGTTAAAAATTTTGTACTTGCTTTCACCATACTAATGGTTCATAGTAGCTGCAATGGCTGTGTGGTGAAGTGATTCACCATATTTTCGGTATTGGGTTGAACCTTTTCGTCTTAAGTTTTTGTTTCCAAAACTTTAAAAATGGTTCGACTGAACACCGGAATATGGTGAAACATGAATGAATGGGAAACGGAAATGCAAATGCTAAACGGATGGAAACGGAACTGGTATGGTATGGTACATATATATTCCAGCTTGTGTGCTTGTTCAGAGAACCGCTTATAAGCTATCGTCAAGTGGGACAGACACAGAAAGAATTTTTACAGTCACAAAGAAATGATTAACGCATAGACAAATAACAACATTTATTGAAGGTCACAAACGTCCATGCCTGACCGGGATTCGAACCCGACCACAGTAGCTCCAAAGGCTAGAGTCCTAACGATTGCGCCACCGGGGCGGCATGGAAACGGAAATATGGTGAAACATTTCACCACACAGCCGTTGCAGCTACTAGAAACCATTATTATGGTGAAAGCAAGCACAAAATTTTTAACAGTTTACCATAAATGTCGAATTGTAAAACTAACATCGGCAAATAGGTATTGAAAAGCTTACGACGTCACTAGTTGCCATTGCGTAACACAAACTATGTCGATGATTAGACGACTGTTGAAGTGGTCAAAATTTTAGCATTGCGAGGCGTCATCTACGTAAATTGCTATTAAATAACTCTTGATGGAGTTCCAATGCTTCATTTTACATACATATTGATACTCTCTCTCTCTCTATCTATATATCTCTCTCCCTCTCTCTCTCTCTCTCTCTCTCTAGCGTATTTATTATATGAAACTATGGCTAAAATATATTTCTGTTTTTATCATCATAGACTTCATTATAATCTTCTTGTTTTCAGGCGAATAATTTTACGTTTCATCAAACAATCCAAGTTCACAAAGTCCAAAAATTAGGTGGCAAAATATGGATTTTAAAGTAATTCCTAATAATCCTTCATATAAAAATTAATATTTATATTTAATTACCTAATTTAACTAGGTAAGTCGTGATTAGATAATAAACTGTACTAAGTAGCATTTATGCATTTTATACTTCAAAGTACATTTCTAATTAAAGGTGCAACTTTTAGTTTTTAATCATAATGTAATACTTAATATTTAATGTTTAGTATCATTTGAAGAGCTTAGTGGAGAACGTACTATGTGACGAAAATGTGAAAACGAGAAAATGCGCTTTAAACTTTTTCGTTTTCACTCAGATCTGTCTCAGATCTGGAACTTGTAAAGTGTAAAAAATATACCAAACTTAAAGTTGATGATAAAGTGGAAACTTGTTATCGTTAAAAAAGTTAGTAAGATGTTCATTGCCACAAACTTCTCCATTTTTCCAAACATGTCACTTAGCCCCGATTAGCTCTTCTGTAATGAATTGAACTCCTTCACACTACCCCTTAAAAATAACATTACCTATATCACTGTCATTACTTACTACAGTCTAAGCATTTAATATTTAAAAATGCACACTGCATCTTTCTAATTACCTGCTACATTGGCCATTTGCCACTTTGAGGAGGGCTGCTCGGGCATCGGCTTGAGTTGCCAAGCTCAACTCATCTGGGATTAAGTATTGATTTGCCCTGAAAGCTTTCGAGCATAAGCTTAACTCAAACCTGTTGCGAAGGGAGCTTGTGGAGAGAATAGTGGACTGCTGCTAAATAATTCAAATGAAGGATCCAAGTCACAGTTCGTTAATTCGTCTGAACTTGGAGTTTGTATTGGGTTATACTTTTCTAACATTTTAACTCAGACCTTTTGGGTTTATGAAATATTAGAAAACTACATTTTAAGTATACATTTTAGTATTGAATTGTAAAACGTAAATATCAATGGAATTTCATAGTTAAGTGTAATATAATTTTTCGAGAAATGACAGTGATTGCGCCCTCTAGAAGGGAGAGTGTAGGCTTTATAGCCCATTACCCAGCTCGCCAGAAGAGACAGTCACAAGAGACACACAAAGAAGGACGACACAAACACATAGACAAATAACAACATTTATTGACGGTCACAAATATCCATGCCTGACCGGGATTCGAACCCGACCCCAACAGCTCCAAAGGATTGCGCCATCGGGGCGGCTTGTGTTAGGTTATACTTTTCCTACATTTTAACTCGTATCTCTTGTGCTTATGAAATATCAGAAAATAACATTTTTGGTTAGTTGGTTCCGACTTATATTTTCAGGCTAGTGTGCTTGGTCAGAGACCCACCTATAAACATTCGTCAAGTAAGACAGACACACAACACACATACGTGACGGAAGATGTCATCTATCGCGCGCCACCTCCACAATTTAGACATGTCCTTGAAAGGGAGGGAAATAGTCTCCAGGCACCTGTATCCGTGAAAAATTGCGCAATGACAGCCCACAGGACTTTCGGACCCAACAGATTTATTGAGCACGTATTTCGCATATACTCAGGACAAACACAAACATCCATGCCTTACCGGGATTTGAACCCGAACCCAGAAGCTCCAAAGGCTAACATTTTAGGTACAAATTTTAGTATTGAATTGTAAAACGCAAATATCAATTTGATTTCGTAGTAAAATGTTAAATATTTTTTAAGTCCTTATAAGACAATCGTCTGCTTCTGTTAAATAACCAACTGAAACATCTACGTAACAATTCGATATGAGGGGTAGGGTATTTTACATATATATTCCGACTTGTGTGCTTGCTCAGTGAGCCGCTTATAAGTCTTCGTCAAGTAAGACAGACACAGAAAGATTTTTTACTGTCACAAAGAGAGGAAATACACCCAGGGCAAAGGCGGGAATCGAACCCGCGCCCGTTACAGCACGCAGACTGCTGGCCTGCGATGCTTACCACTCGGCCATCCGGGCCCCCGATATGAGGCGGGACTTAGAGTTTGTGTTTGTTTATACTTTTCTAACGTATGGTATGGTATGATACATATATATTCCAGCTTGTGTGCTTGTTCATAGAACCGCTTATAAGCTTTCGTCAAGTGGGACAGACACAGAAAGAAATTTTACAGTCACAAAGAAATGAATAACACATAGACAAATAACAAACATTTTTTGCTGTCACAAACATCCATGCCTGACCGGGATTCGAACCCGACCTCAGCAGCTTTAAAGGCTAGTACACTAACCATTCGGCCACCGAGGCGGCTGTTCTAACGTTTTAACTGGCATATTTTGTGTTTATGACGTAGGAGAAAATTACATTGTTAGGCACATATCATGGTGTGAGTGTAATAAATTGTAAAATGGAATAATTAATTTAGTTTCAAATTAAAATGTACTTTAAGTTATTTAGTCATTACAAGAAAATCGTGGACTACTTTGTAATAATTTAAATTAAGAATCTAAGTCGCAGTTCGTCAATGTGATAGCAACTAGAGTTTGATTTTGTTTTCTTAACTTTTTGACTCATGTCTTTTGTGTTTATAAAATAAGAGAAAATTACATTTTTGGTACACATTTTAGAATGCTTCAATCAAATTGCAACACAGAAAGATCAATTTAATTTCATAGTAAAATTATGTATAATTATTAAGTCGTTATAGGAGAATAGTGGACTACTGTTGAATAATTCGAATGACGAATCTAAGTCACAGTTCATTGATTCGACAGTATTAGCAATCAGCTTTTGATTATGCCTTTTTACTTCTTGTGTTTTTTGCGTTTAAGAAAAATAAATTTTTGTTACACATTTTATTGTGCTTGTATTATATTGTAAAACAGTAATACAGTTTAATTTTATAGCATCGTGTACTAGAATGTTTTAGTCGTTATACTATAACCATGGACTTCTTTTAAATAATTCAAATGAAGGATCTAAGTCACAGTTCATTAGTTCGTCAGAATTTGAAATTTGCATTTTATTATGTTTTCTTAACTTCTTAATTGTATCTTTTGTGTTTATCAACTAGGAGAAAATAATATGTTTAGAAGCATATTTTAGTGTTCTTAATTTACATCGTAAAACTGCATTATTATATTAATCCCATAGTAAAGAGCATTTTGATTATCTTAGTCATTAAGTTTCAAAGCAAAGGTTTCAAATATATTTCTATTTGTTTAACCATTACCTAAAGAAGCATGAAAACTAAGGAGTTTTAGGCACCCTAAGGAGTTTTAGGCACGCACACTGCATTAAAATATTAAGTATAGAATGTTATAGTATACGCTTGTATATAATTGAACTTTTCAAACGATTTTATACCAGGTTTATGTTGCATGCATTTGAACTTAAGATGTATATAAGTATGGAAATGACGTGTACATAAATTCTAGGGTAAAACTTTTCATAATTTTTGGACTACGAAACAAATAGAGTTGTCAACGATAGAAAAAATAGTACTTCCGTAGATACAAGAATTACTTTATCGTTTTAATATTTAATTTGATAAGTTCTTAGTAATCGAATACATTTGTGATATTTATTTGAATTTTAAATTTTTTGCGATGAGAAATTATACTTTTGTTTATGCTTACACCAACGTTATTCACATAAAGAAATTATGCTTTGCTTCGTTCCTCCTGTTTGGAGAGAAATTTAGAAAAATAACTTCTTGTGTCATTTTTTCGATACAAAAGGAATATAAATGCTTGCATGGTCAATTTCAGTTTCACCTATCATCAAATTCAAAGTAATACTCAACATTTTTTTACAGTTATTAGTTTATCAACAATTATCTGGAGAAGAAGCAAAAGTAGTAGATAAAAATTGAAACTTGAAATTGAATGTAATATTATACAAGAAGAAAACTTGAAATCAATTTTAATATTATACAAGGAGAAACTCTTGCAATGTCTTTCTATCGTTTAAAGACTCTATCAAAAGTAAAATATTTTTCGTGAATTCAATTCGGCATTTTTTCCTGCAAGACATCTAAAAAATACACCACTGATATTGACTGTATTGCACACCATATACCTTGTCATGTCACGTCTATTTTTTCCATGAAATGCTCTTTTTAAAAAAAAGAATTTATTTATTTCATTTGACAAGTTTCTATATCATTTTATTTTTCAAGTTGGTGCTTTAAAAGGAGGTAAAGAATCCCACATTCCATGGGGGAAAACTTCTTTCTGCAGTTTAAAATCTTATTTTTTTTTTAACTCTCTAACTTCTTGGCACCCTTTAGTTCTCGGTTGAAAGCCGCAGTAATTCAATTTAAAACCAACGTTGCTCTGCTTTTTCTTGCTACTGGTACGATTGTGCTTTTTTGAAGAGTAATTCTGAATCTTTGTAGAAAAAGGGAAGGTGTGCAAAGCTGTAATATTGGACATTGGTCATTTTTCTTGAGATTTGAAAGCATAATAATTGAAAAAGAAAGCCTATGTAATTGAATAAAATATTTATGGCTTGGACGAGTTAAGATGGATTTTTTTAAAAAGTGTTGCGTTTCGTTTTTTTTTTTTTTTCCAAAATGAATGTAGCATGGAGAACGTATATGCGTTTAATTTGCAATGAACAAGTTTCAATACTTTTTAATTCTTCGTTAAAACTATTTCGTAGCATCACTAGGCAACAAGTATTCTCTTATAGGTAATTGGGTTGTAAATTAATATGAGCATTGATTGCTGTTTTGAAATTCCTCGTTTAAAATGAAAAATAATATGACAAATTTTAGAATGTATGTAATGAAGATTTATCATTACATATGTCAGGGATCCCAAATTATAACGATCTTTTAATGCACTTTTTGGTTTCTGATAAGTAAAAATTCCAAAAAAATAGCTTTGAAAAATGGTTCAAAAGCGCTTTATTTAATGCTATTTACATGAGGGCATTATCATTTCTCTCGTATGTTTTAAAATGTATACCTTGATCTAATTTCAGCATGTGTTTGTTTTTCCAATATACTTTAATTACTAATAACTCTTTCTGCGTCATTATAAAGTTAATTAATTATGTTTTTTTTAAATTTTTACTGTTTTCCTTGAAATAAATTTACATTCAAATCCCCATTTAGTAGTTTAATGTAATGTAAATTTATTTAACAATGGCATGAAATCTTTAAGCAATACAAAATATAATTTCTTCTCGCAACACTGTTTTAAAATTGAATAGTTGAATAATTATTTGTTAGCAATTGTGTATCATTGTTGCGTTTTCATTTTTCTGGGACGCCATCTTTGTGAATGTGTGAACGTTTTTCGCCGTAGCTATTTTTAATTCGGAATTTCAACCTTAAAACTAATTCTTTGACTGTTCGGACAGCTAAATTTGATGAAGCCAGGTATGTAATGCCTCTCAAAATTTAATAATAAAAAGTACTTGAATTCAATTCAATTTTAATTTATTCAATTTTATAAATTTAAAATTCGAGACAAACACTTAATATTAACTTTACTTTCTGAAATGCTAAGTTTTTGTAAATTTATCTAAGTTTACATCGAAAAAGTATGATTCCAGTTTGCTGGTAAACATCTTGTTTTTTTTATGTTAGATGAATATTCAGTAATTAAAAAAAATGTATTTTTTATATAGTATGTGCCTATGATTTAAATTTTACACTAAAGGATAACTTTAACCAAAAACAATACATAATGCAATATTTATTTTCCTCTTAGCTCTTAAAGATGCCAACTGGCATAATTTGAATCGCCATTAAAAATACTTTCATATTAAACTTTTATATGGGAAAAAAGTTTCGAATACTGGTTAAATTTAAGTCTGGAAGGAGCAAAGGAAAGCATAAATTGTTCAAATAAAATTTATTTTTTATTATTCAACGTTTCTTTTCTATTTCGAAAAAATTAAAATGTAGTTTAAAATATGTAAATATGCAAAAATATGTAGTTTATTAAAGTAACTTAAAACTACTTCTAACTTGGAATGCGCCCTTTAGAAGGGAGGAGCATATGCTTTATAGCCCGTTACCCTACTCGCCAGAAGTGACACAGTCACAGAAGACACACAAATTAAAGGACAACACGAACACAGACAAATAACAACATTTATTGACAAACACAAACATCCCGGCCTTACCGAGATTCGAACAAGGACCCAGAAATTCCAAAGGCTAGCTTCCTAACCGTTGTTCCTCCGGGTCTTCAGTTTATTAAAGTAACAAGAAATTATACTTTATAAGTTCTTTTCTACTTTATAAGTAGTTTTTAAACCTGGGAATTGTAACTTGTAGAATAACGTAGCCAAATTTTCCTACCCTTCATTTTAATTAATAAAAGTGTAATTGATTTAATTTTTTACTATCAATTCATCCAAAAGAAATTTTAATTTATCATGCAGCAAACTGAGACAGACCAAAAAATAACGTTATTTATCAAACATATATTTTGCAATTGACAGTTTGGAAATCTCTCGAAACATGTAATAATATACCCCAGGATGTGGTTACGTGTATTTTTTAAAGCATTATATATTCATATTAAAAAACTTTTTTGATGTTTCAGAAATTACCTTACAGTGAATTTATATCAAATTAGGCGTAGATAACATAAAACTAACCAATAATTATTTGTAGTCAATACATATAAGAAATATTCATTTGTTTTAAAATTTATTAATGAAGGTTTTGTTCATTGAAGTTTTTAAATTCAGTTATTTATAAGCCTAAAATGATTAAAAGCACCAAACTTTCATTTATGTTCCGATAATTTTATTTTATAACTTATTTTAAACACATTTTAACAATTGCAGATTGTGTAACCGTTCAAGATTAGGGACACACATTGTTGTCCTAGTCAACTGTGTTAGCAACAATCAAGTGCTAACAATCAAAGTGAATAGAATTTCTTTTTTCAAGGATCAATATCAAGTACTAAGTTGCTTGCTATAGATAGTCTTCTAAATTAAATTAATTTCGCACTAAAATGAAGCACATATTGTATTGTATTCGGAGTCTCTTAACTTCATAGGTATGTTTTCTGTTGTTGTTTTTTTGTTCAATTTTAATACTAAAACAAAATATAAGGGAGAATTATCAACCTGCAAACGTTAAGAAATATGAAACACTGAGAGTCTTTTACTGTAGCTTTTGATTTCTAAGAAGCAAAGAGCAATAAAAATTAAGTTATTATTAGTTATTATTAGTTTAGACTCCTTTACATTCAGACGCTCTCACAGGAATGTTGTAATCCTAAAACTTTTATTACTTATGTAGATTCTATAGAGATGCCCGGTGGCTTAGTGGCAGGTTCTTCGCATTGCCACTCCACAGGTCTGGAGATCGAATCTCGGATTAAGCGAGGTTGACCCATCCTGACCCTTGAGTAGGTCGATAAAATGTGTACCAGGCATGCTTAGGAACTAAACACTGGGGGTTCCGCGCGAGGCTGACTATTTTTATTAGGACATATGCCTAAAACCCTAGGGCCCAAGGTTACGGCAGGTCTTGGCTCAGTAATGGGCTGTTGCGCCGAGGAGTTTAGTTTAGTTTAGATTATATATAATACAACAACATAAAAGCATTTTTTATTTATAATAGTTTACACCCATCTCGGCGAAACCATATCCATTTAACTACTTGATCTATGATGATTGAGACCTCCCTTTTTTTTTAAAACGTCTCCTCTAAAACTGCATATGGATATAAAAAAAAATCAAGTTACAGATTTGTATTAGTCTTTAAAATATGTTACTTATTTTACAAAGCCCACTTACCTTCTTATAATCTAGAAAAAGGTTGCATGTTTTTAGGAATCATTTAGTCAAAACTATTTATCAAAATTAGAAGAAGGGCCTTACTTCTGTTGAAAAACAGTTAAACGAGACTTATTCAAATACATTTTTCACTTCCTTGATAATATGTTTATACATTTATGGTTTAAAAAAGTCAACTTATACTACTCATTTGCTGCGGTGCAATGAGTAATAAGTGCAGTAAATTAAAGACTATTTTTACACATAATTTTTTTTTTAATTTTAGAAAGTATTTATTTCTGTCTAGCAAATAATAATGCATTTAAAATAAATTAAAACATTTTCAGGTGATAAGTATAAAAAAGAATGAAAATATAACACACGTAGTTGTAAAACAACCAAATTAATAAAAGTTTTACTCTAAATTCATGAATAAAATAAAAGTAGTCAAAAACCTCACGCTTTAGTTAGATGTGATGTTCGGATAAATACTCGGCTATTTGGGTACATTTTTTACCATGGTTGTTAAGAACAACTATCAAAGAAATTACGAAATGCGAAGAATGGTTTGCTATTAAACGTTATTGCTCCTCGCAACATATCATATACACCTTTTCAACGGTGTAAGCTCGAACTGCACCAACAGCTCGTACCAGTAAAGGACCTCCAAAAGTCGAATCTAAGACTGCGAACGGGCACATAATTAGTAATTACCAATGTATTTTTAAATTATTATTTTATAATTTATTAAATATGTTGCATTTTGAAATCGTGAAAATTATTGTGAATGCCATGTTAAACTTCCCGTATCCTAATAAATGTTGTAAAATTTTCACGTATCATCACTTCGTCGAACCGAATTGTTTCTTTATTAATATAGTTAAAAACACGTCTCGAAAACCCTTGTAAGCTAAACTAAGCAAACTATATTTGCGACATAAATCTGACGCAGTGTAGCAACTCGAAATATTAAAGAAACAGTTTAGGCTTTCTAATTGTCTTAAAAATGGCTCCACACTGAGTTGCAGAACGAAAAATAGAAGAAAAAATTCCTCATCTCCCAATTAAGCACTGTAAAACGGCCTTTACAATTGGCAACTAAAGTTACTGGGACCCCAGTTGCTAGCATCATTGATGAAAATATAACAAGCTGTTAGTTGTTATGAAAAGTGTAATATTTCTTACTGCTTGTGGCGCCATCTGATAGAGACTTTTAAGTATAAAAATTAACAGAGTTGAGACAGGAAGGAACCGGGTTTCGATCCGACGAATTATCGTTGCAAAGGTGGCGCATTAACACTGAGACACTAATACTGTACTGTTTAATAGAAAAAAAATGCAGATACACATTTTTTTATAATACATTTTCTATTTTCTAATAAATAGAAAACTGCTTCAGTTGCTAAGTATAAAAAGGCATTAAAATATCACACACGGTAGTAGTAAAATAAGAAAGGCATAAAAGTTAAACTTCCAAACGATGAATAAAATAAAGATCGTTACAAAGCTCACTCATTAATTTTGTAAGATGTAATATTTTAATGAAGTACCTTACCACTCAAAGTTGGCTAAGTTTTATTATCTGCTGCTAAAAATAACTATAGAATTAAGGAATTAAAGCTGCGAAAAATATCTATAATAATAAAAGAAAGAGTCTGTCTGTCTGTCTGTGTATACGTCTGTGGATCGCAAAAAGCCTACTTAGACTGCTCTAAGAAATTCGAAATTTTTAATAGAGATTCATTTTAATACCTACGTGTGCACCTGAGGCTTAGTTTAATCATATTTGATTGTGATTTTTAATTAATATAATTAGTTTTTAAAAAAACGTCATCCACGTGGGATTGCGGGACCATAACAGAGCTTGAAAATACATGAACCGGGCTGAAACGGGGGCTTGAAGCCATCCTCTATTAGTTTGATTGATTGAGTTTGGTTGAGATATGCCCTCGCCCTAAGGCTGCTTCATTCTCTATTAGTGTTTGTTTTTTTAAGTGAGCATGCGCCAACACGATTTTAATTTTTTTTTATATTTAGTGTATTTTCACAAGTAATCATGCCTCTGAAAGGAAGCGATACGAAGTTAACGGGTTCCCAGTAAGGCGGGACCATACTGCTAGTGTTTGTCATGTCTGAAAGTTATCGCTACTTTTCCACATATTATCTACACCTTAGAGAACGGCGTACTATTGACCTGTACGAGTAAAGGAACTACAAAAAGTCACATCTACGACAACGAGTGGACACAAGAGAAGTAATTATAGATACATCGTTAACTCCTCGTCTGTCACCACCTTCCCAAGGCAAAACATTTTCAATTTGTCAAATTATTGAGCATAACATTACAGTTTTAATATCCTTAAAAAATGTTGTTAAACCTATCACATATCATACAATCAAAACGCAATTTTGTAAGAGGAATTCAGTTAAGCATGGCTCTATAAGCCATAAAATCTAAACTAAGCTATTTGTAATCTATATACATAAAAGGCGACTTCTGTTTGTCTGTTTGTATAGGACGCAAAAACTTAAGAACCACGCAACAGATTGTCACGAAATTTGGCACAAAAATTCATCTCATCTCCAGAACACACATAGGCTAAGAATTTTTCGAATCGGACCATTCCTTCTATCGTTTTCGAACGTTTTAAGGGAAAAAATACACCACTTTTGCTCAAATCCGATCACTTTTTCTCTTTCGTGATGCCATCAGGCAGAAAAATTTAAATAAAACTTTTTAGAAAACAATTGAAATTGAAAATGCTTAATTTATTTAATATTTGTTCATTGCCTTCAGAAACAAAATTAATAATTTGAAAAAATAGTTGGATATGTTTCAAGTTACGTAATCCTACCAGTCTCCATTCTATTATTTTATTGTGTACATATGATTTTAATTATGAATTTTTTAAAAGCATAGTTAAGATTATCCTGAACTATGTTGTTTTTTGAAAGTCATTGCACTACAGATGCATATTATGGTTTTATGTCTTATTTTTTTTTCGCCAAATACTTTGCCAAACTCGCCAAGTTATTACAAAAAAAACGTACCAAATGAGCAAATTTTTTTTTAATGCTGGTTGTGCGAAGTTCATCGCAAGAGAACTGAATGGGTGTGTTGTTAGCCATATCTTTTCCTCGCCAAATTCGCAAAAAAGTGTCAGATGAGCTAAAAATATTTATTCGGGAAAATACGATGACTTCATCGGTGAATTTTAAAGCGTTTTAAAATTTTGATTTTTCAATGCAATATAAGTAGCTGGATTCTGTACTTTAATAACGAACGGTATCAGCAACACAATAAGCTTATTAGAAAGCAAATAAACTTATAAAAAATGCAAATCGTTTGCTGTTTGCTGGAGTAGCTTATTTTTAATTCTTACTGATCATTTTTTACATAAATATGTATTCTCTTTAATTTGAGCGTCCTATTAAAGGTATTTTTGAAATTAATAATAATCATTTCTATATCCTAGATGGGTAATTAAATGGAAAAAATTACTGGGTAATCTTCATATATTATGTAACTCAAATGAAAGAAAAAATTATTAAATTGACTATAAAATTACTTTTTCACCTCTACCCGTGCAACGTCGGGTATAACAGCTAGTGTAATATAAAACCCAGCAAAATCTGTACCTGAGACATTTTGCTGACCCATTGTAGCCAGTCGAGGTTCATTATGATAAAATTTTAGATTTTTTTCTTGTCGGACGTTTCTTTCAGACGTGTCTCCACACTAAGAGTTGTTGTACAGAAAAAAAGGGAAACAATTGTTCGCCTCTCCCATATAAATACCGGTATTAGGGGTAAGGGGGTAGAGGTAGGTACATATACATTCCAGCTTGTGTGCTTGATCAAAGACCCGCTTATATAAGCCTTCGTCAATTCAGACATACACAGAAAGAATTTTTACTGTCACAGAAAAAGGAAAGTACACCAAGGGCGAAGGCGGGAATCGAACCCGAACCCGTTACAGCGAGCAGGCTGCTAGCGTAATGGCCCAAACCACTCGGCCCTCCGGGATCCCACCGGTAATAGCATTTGGGTTCTGTTGGACTCAATACTTCAACAACAACTGTTCACTGGTTAGAACATAATTACCAAGTACTCGAGATTCCGGTACTAACTATTAATGCAATTACATTCACTGATGCACTGTCCAGAATTGATTGGGTTCTGACAGTTCAATGGCTAATGTGAATGTGAGTGCTCAAGGAGCTGCCGTCTACTACCGCTTGTGAATATTGAAATCTTTCTATTTAAACTGTGCAGGGATAATAATTAAGTTTTGCTATATGTACACTTACGACTTGGTTATTTACTACATAAAGAAATGTTCATTTCAAACTTTTTTAACACTGTTTTAACAATTACCCAAATAAAGTAGTAATTTATCTGAGTGCAGAAACGTTTTAAATTAGATAGAGTATCTTTGTGACCCTCTGTAGGTTTTAAAACTTTTCCATTTTGGGTTTACTTCAGAACACAAATTAGAGCTCCAAATACACCTAAAATTGTTTTTAAAAAATCCCATTTAAGTTAATTTCTCTAATATGAAGCTCTGCAATAAGCATAAACACAGACATTTTTACTACCAGTTTGGGGTCGCAAAAATCCACTGTCCACTTTGGAACTTTCCAATCAAGATACCTTTGAACCTAAATTGGGTTATTTTTTGTTCTATTTTTAAATTCCTTTAACAATGTAAAATTTATTTTATGACGTAATTTCAAGCGCATTGAAACATTGCTAGATCAAAGCCAGCTTTCAAAACTAAAGACATGTATTGTTGTCAAATTCACCTTTGTTTAAAACAACGTGTGCCAACAATGTAAGTGAACAAACTTTGTCATTTCAGGAACAGATATTACGTACGAAGTTGCTTGCTGAGGTTTGCCTGCTAAAATAAACTAATTCTGCTCCAAGCTGAAGCATAAATTGTGCAGAACTAGTCTTCTCGGCACATCGGTATGTTATATGTTGTTATTTATTTAAAATTGTACATTATAATAAAAATATAAATGATATTTATCAAACTGCATATGCCAAAAAATATCAAACTGTAACGTTCTTCTAATGTAACTTATTGTTCAGAACAGTAATAACAACAAAATCAAGTTAAAATTAGTTCATCGTATTTATTTGCTGTTACTAACACGTTACAATAATCAGACTTCTTTTTTGGTGTATAAATTCGAAATAACGACGAATGAAATGAAGAATTATAAATAAACTCTTACAAATTTAGAAACGATGTTGCAAAAAAAATCTCCTTTGCGAGCAATTTCTAAAGCAGCATACCCAAACTGTTTTAACTTTATTCGTTTTTATAAAAAAAAAACTGCTTTCTTCTTCGGAAAAAAATTGATATTTTGTAGATAAAGGTATAATATCTATATTTAGATAATATGTCCTTCAAAATTGATAGGAATAAAACAAAAATAAAGGTAGATAATACAAATACAAAAATAAATGTTCGCCTTCGAAAAATAATACTTTTGGTAGATAAAGATATTAAAGTATTTCTTCAAAATAGATGAGAATAAAAAAAATACAAGCTTAACCTAAAAAAACTGTGGGAAACATGTTCTGATCTTATCTCTTCATTTATATAAAAAGTAGCGTATAAGTGTACATGAGTTAGTAGAAAAAGTACACTTTAGTTTAAATTTTATATTTATGATGTAAAAAACAAATATTTTGTTGGTATACGTATACCATTTAGAACTTTTTTTATTTTCCATCGAAAAAAATTATAATTTATACCAACGCCATGTGTAAGGTACACATAGACTTATAAGTGTACACGAGTTAGTAGAAAGAGTACACTTTAGTTTAAATTTCATATTTATGATGTTAGAAATAACTATAATATTTTGTTGGTATACGTATAAAATTTACAACTTTTTTTTATTTTAAATCGAAAAAAATTATAATTTATACCATCAATAAGGTACATATAGACTAAGTGTTTTGAGTTCAAAAAATCCGCTTTGCCCAATTAATTGACTGGTTAATTAATTGGATAAAGCAATTAGCATGCTAACTAACCTTAATTGAAAACAGTGATTCCGGACATTTTTACTTAGAGAGCTAATTCCTGTTGGAATATGTTTGTTGAACCTCTTTCTATGTTATAGACTTCCAATTAATTCTTAGTTCAATTACAACGTTTATATGAATTTGTTTTTGAGAACACTAAAAAAAAATCTGACTATTTTTCAACTTTCTGAGGGAAATAGTTTCCAGGGACCAGTACCCGATGGAAATTGCTCAATAACCACCCACAGGAAACTCGGACCCAACAGATTTAACGAGCACGTACTCTGACAATTACAAACATCCATACTTTATCGGGATTAAAGCCCGGACCCAAAAGCTCCAAAGGATCCTATGCGCCGCGGTGTCGGCAAAATATTAGGTTAAACTTTTAACTAATTTAACTATTGAATTGCACGTAAAATTCTGGTTTTCTGAAATTAATTTAGACTTAATCTATTTTTGGGAGGGCAAATTGAGTGGATGGGAAATTTCCAGATACCAAGTTCAAACGATTTAATGTTCGGGAATATCACTCGTTTTTGGTTCGTTCGCTCTTATCTTTGGGTTCAGAATAGATTTTTTTCGAATGTTGAGTCTATCATCCGGAAAGTAAGAACTTCCCGCTTTTTGAATCTCAATGGGATAATGCCGCTTAAGCGGTCATAAGAATGTTCTAAAACAGGTCCTTTACCTAAGCAGGAAATGTAAAGTTGCATCCCAAAAAAGATGGAAATGCGTGGCTTGCCTAAGTCCAGCTTAGCCATTTGCAGTTCGTATCGCCTAGTAAAGCAAAATCTCAATCCTTTAACATATTGATCCCCATTAATCTTATAATATTTTTTTAAGCGTTCAACGATGTTCAAATCTGGAAATTTAAGATAGGGATAGGGGTAGATACATATGTATTCCAGCTTGCGTGCTTGATCAGCGAACCGCTTTATAAACCTTAGTCAAGTACACAGACACGGAAAGAATTTTTATTGTGATTGTGAAAGGAAGTACACCAAGGGCGAAGGCGGGAATCCAACCCGCGCCCGTTACAGCGCGCAGACTACTAGCGTGATGGTCCAAACCACTAGGAAATCCTTTCCCCTCTTCAAACGTTTTCGCAGGTCTTGGGACTAAGCAAATCTACTGTTCATGGTCTTGGCAACTACTCCATCAAAGTCTGCCACTTCAAAGTCTTCGATTTCATTTAAAGAAAGTGAGGGTGACAGCGGATTTAAATCATAGATGTCTTAAGAAACAATGTTATCGTTTCCCTGCATCTTTTCTCAGTTTTGTTGCTCTCAAGGCATTTTCTACCTCGCATAGCGAGATGCTGTTGTTCAAAATGTTCAGGCTGTTATGTTTCATCTAAATTGACGGTCTAAAGTGATAGATCCAAAGTGGCGTCATGTAATTTATCACTATTCTCTACTTCTTAAGCAATATTTAATGTGTCTTTTAAATATATCCGCCATGAGATTGGAAGATTTCAAGAAGAATCTTGGTAGCTATTGGAAACTGGTAGGGAATTAGGTATATTTTGGACCAACCTTGCTGGGCCTCTGGCCTGTTGTTGGTCGACCATTTTTATATTTGTATTTATATGTTTGTATCCATTTCGATTATCATTTTTAGTAGGAATAATTTTATCTCGCTTATGGAATTCACATTGGTCTTTGATCTAACTTTCAAGGGTTATTACTCAGAAAAGTACAATTTGAGGTAAAAAGTATATTGATTGAAGTTTTTCATAAGGTAACAATATAGAATTTTTTGAAAACTTGTATTTCAGTTACACTTAATACATTGAAACTATAACATCTGGCCAAATCATACAATTAATGTTCTCATTAAAACGTAGCTTTATAGAATTGGTTTTCTACAGACAAGATGAATTATAGGTTTTCAAGTACATCGAACCTATTGCTGGATACAGAGATGACTTTTCATTAAGGCAGAGCCACTGTAAAATAAAAACCTTTACAATGCAAGACAAAGTGTCATCACTAATATTCAAAAATAGGCGAGAAGTATGTAAGTCTTTTCTACACAATTGTGGCCTAGAACCCTTGAGTCGACGTTACTAATACAACCTCGCATATTAAATTGAACACTGGATAACAGAAAGCGAGACTCCAAAATAAATTTTTCAATTTCTTCCATGCCATCAAAGCTGCGGATGAAGTTGTCCTCATAGAAAGAAGTTTTTAAGTGCTATGTAGTACTTTGGAGTTCTGTTGGTGAGGAATCTAAGTGATGAGTCAGAGTTACGCTTAGCTGAAATGCTCTCTATGTAACATCATTACACCTGCATACTTTTTTTCTACTACACTGTGAGCTTCATCATACCAAAGAAATCTTAAAAAGTTGCTTAGTTAACTTTCATGTATACCAATTTGTATAAAGGCTATCTCAATATCTTAGGTCATTTATACAGCTTTCAATCTAAATTTGATCAGCGAATAATATCTACTACTACGTTACCCGTCAGCTGCCATGGTCTATTTCTGGACAGTCGTTGAATGAGAGCATTGCCTTTTTTAAAGCAGAAAATTCAAATCCTAGTCAAATTTACGAGCACTGCTTTCCTTTATCACAGCTCTGTATAAAAGGTAAATAAAGCTCTTCTATCACAGCTCTGTATAAAAGGGTCCATAATTCCCTTTTGAGAAGCAATACTGGAAAACAGCAACTTATTCATTTACACTGGCCGAATTTTCCAGTCTTTCAACGAATGCAGTGCCATAGCATAGTTATACCAAGTATGTGAAAAGCTCTCCATGACTTCCTTTGCCCTTGATTCAACTACTAAGACTTAGACTAGATATTGAACCTCGTCGTTACGGATAGTAGATAATTTCTCTCTGGAATTGAATAACTCTTTAATGTCACCTCCAAAGTTTCTAAATTATAATTTCGAGAGCATAATTTTTCGTTTACTAAATTCTTCATTTGAGATGGCTAGAGATTTAAACTAAATGGAATTAGTAACTTGTATCGATTGTATTGTCATGAACTTGAATTTTAACTCACTTCCTTTCTTAAATTTTTGTAATTCGAATTCTCGTTCATCTTTTTCTCTCGCTAAGGCCAACTTCTTTCACATCAAAATCTTTTGAATAAATTCCGGATCATCTTTTTGTTGCTTGATTTTGCAAAAGTGGCCAACTTTCATTTGAGGGAATACATTTTAGAGTCCTTATACCCTCTATAACATCAGGGATTAAAAAAGTTACAAACGAGCTATTTTAGTTAAGTATAAAACAATATATAAAGGTTTTAAAACAAAATAAACAAGCTACTACATTTTTAAGAAATATTTCATTTAAGAAGGAGTCACAAAATTATTTTTTTATGAATCTATGAAGGCATTATTTGTTAATTAGTTTATAATTCACAATTTTGTTTATGCACATGTATCTGCGATAATTTGGGATTTAATATTTTCTACATACATGTTTACAAACTTTTAATGAACGCATAACTTTGAACTTTTTTAATTGGCAATATTTCACTGCACTATTATGTATATTAATATGTGTGGTCCTTTCATTCACAAATTTCCACTGCGCTTGTATATGATTTTAACAAAGGTTAGAAATTAATAATCGACTTAACAAATGAAAGTGTAAGTAACAATACAATCAAAAAGTGTTTTAACAATGCATTTATAACTCATAGCGCACATAATTGTTGCAATTTCAGACCTTTGACGCCATCTTTAAAGTTTCTGCGAACGCATTTATTAGCAGTTCTTGATTCAAGAAATAGGTTTTTGAGAAGCTTGAAAATAAAATGTTACCATATGTATTTAGCATTTAATACATTTGACTAAGTATTTGAATTTCAATTTTAATTATTTACACCAATTTGCATTAAAATAATAATGTAACAGTACTCTCCAAAAAAATTGCACTTTATGCTTGTCGTCTAAACGAATCTTAGTTCCTAATATCGAAATTCTTTGTCGAAAAGAAACATCTTTATTTGAGATAAGTGAAATGAATTCAACATTTATGAAAAAAATTAAAGGTAATTTCATTATCATTAATTAATTCATTTCATTAATTTCATTCATCATTATTTCATTAAAGATAATTTCATTATCTTTAAAAAATAAATCAATTTTACTCTTATAGATTCTATAAGGTACAACAGTAATGAAACATGTTTTTATTTATGACAGCTCAGACTCATCTCGCCAAATGAAGTCCGTTAAACTTCTTATGTTGTGCCAATAAGGATCTCCTACTTTACAAAACGACTCTTCTAAAACTGCGAATCTACACGTCTTAACCACTTCATATCATCATATTCCAAGGGTAAGTGAAGTTTGTTAAATACTTTTACATTATCTCAAATTGTTAATATTTATAACCTAGTAAACAAGTTCCCGTTTTTTACTCATAATTTAGTCACAATAATTGTTCGTGACAAGGTATAGTTACGATGAAAAAGACTTAAATATAACGGTTCATCAAAATTATTGAAATTAGAGTTTTAGAAATGTCTTTATAGTGACTAGGGTTTTTACCGTACTTTTCTTTTAAAATTTAAAACAAATTACAAAAAGCGCCATATTTACATTGCAACAAATGAAACAAATGGTTAAGACTTTGAACAATTTGCATTTCTCCACTTCCTTGATAAAATGTCCATGCATGTATGAGAAAAAAAGCTTTCTTGTTTAACTCATTTGAAGCCTTTTATGAAATAATAAGCGTATTGAACTAAAGATTATGTTTGCAAATATTTTTTTAATTGTTAATAAGCATTTATTGCTATCCGGAAAAGTAAAATCTCTGTTTAGGTTAATAAATATAAAAATGTATAAATTATAACACATGCAATTACAAAGTAAAATAAGACAAAAAAAATGTCACAAATACCATAAAAATAAAAATCTTTACAAAGCGCAAACGTGACTTTTGTAAGATGTGATGTTTGGTGAAGTACTTTTCCACTTAAAATTGGCGACATTGTATTCTGTGGTAGTTAAGGAAAATTATAAAAGTAATTACTACGTGAAAAAAACTTGCCATCTATGAACGTTTTCGCTGTTTGGCAACATAATATCTACTTCTTAATAAAGGGTACGCTACAATTGAACCAAGAGTTGTAGCAAATAGGAAACTCCAATAATTCTCATCTAAGACTGTTGATAATTAATGATACACTTTCAAGTTCTCACATCGTATCATCGTAACAAGGTAAGTTGGGTGTAGGTAGGGGTAGTTAAATATATATTTCAGCTTGGGTGGTTGATCAGAGACCCGCTTCATAAGCCTTCCGTCAAAAAAGACAGACACAGAAAGAATGTTTTATGTCACAGAGAAGGATAGTACACCTAGGGCGAATGCGGGAATCAAACCCTCACCCGTTACAGCTCGGAGACTGCTAGAATAATGGTGAAAACCGGGTCCCAAGGTAAGTTAAAATTGTTAAATATGTTGCATTTTTGAATTTTAAAAATTATTATACGATATCCTGACAAAGGTTGTAAGTTTATCGCAAGTTGCTGTGTCAAAACGAATTGTAAAAAAAATGTAGTTAACCACAGCTCGATGAAACATGTATGCCATATTAAGCTATTTCGGTTGGTAATATAAACTCAGCAAAAACTTATTTACTACATTCTTCTTATCCTATGTAACTATTTGTGGCTGAATATGGAAAAAATTAAGATTTTTCCTCGACCCAGACGAGTCTTCACACCAAAAAATGCAGTATTAAAAATAGGAAAAAATGCACTTGTCTCCCATGTAAACAACAGTAATGACAGTTGGGTTCTGTTGATTTCATACACCAACAACAACTGTTTATTTGTTGATGCGGTGAAATACAAAAAAAAAAATGAAATTCTGGTATACTGGCTATTAATGTAAATATTAAATAATGTTTCACTATCCGTTATCCTTTTTTTTTCCTCTAATGGGGCTGCAACATTGGCGGTCAAGCCGTTGCAGACTCGGCATATTCCCCAGAACTGAGAGCCATTTTTTTTGTGGCACTCGCTACCAATTTTGACGCCCAGGTTATAATGAATCTGATCTTTCTGCGGATGTTAAAGTATGCCGAGATTTAATTTTGCCGGGAGAACTCAGGCCAAATGGGCCCTCCATGTATATTTTACATGCCACATAATCATATGACATTAGTGCCCAGAATTTTCCCATTTAGAAAATCCGACGACTCAGCCGGGGCTCGAACCCGCGATCTTGGGCTTACGAGGCGGACACGGTTAACCTCTCAGCCACTAAGCCGCTATCCGTTATCCCATGTAATGCTAATAGTCAATTAGGATGTGGTGGTTCGCTGGTCAGGTTTCAAGGAGCTATATTCCAATTGTGAATGTTGAAATTGTGCAAATAAGAAATATAATTACAAAAGGCAAACGGGAATTTTGTGAGGTATTTTTCGTAGTACTTTGCTGCTCAAATTTTGCAACTTTTTTATTAACTGGTAATTAAGTGTAACTAGTAGAAATACGTATACGAGCAGTGAAAAAATGGTTAACCATATCCAAGCATTTTCGCTGCTGGTAAAAAATCATCTCCACCCTGCCAATCAGTGCTCGTTTGAGCTGTACCCCCAGTCGGTCAGGCACTCGTCTAGCATGCGAAAGGTCCCGGGTTTGGGTCCAAGCATCGCCAAAATAACTGCCGAGCTTTAAACAGCCGTTTTTCATGTTGATGAATTGTTTTGCTATAAATCATAGATAACCTAAAACTAATAGATTCTAACTATTTATTGTCAATATAAATGAATAAAGTATGCATTTTTAACATTTGTAACCTTTTACTTGTAAGGATTGTGTCAGTTTAGGTTTATATTAACTACATATATAGCATTAAACAATAAAAAACACAACAGACCATTTATTGTCTCATAATAGTATTTTAGAACTAGATTTAACAATGGTGGGTCAAATACGCATTCAAAATTAAAGACATACATTGTTGTCCGATTCAACTTTTTTTACAACACTCACTGCTAATAATGAAAATGAACAAACTTTATCATTCCAGGGATCGATCTCAAGTACTAAGTTGCCTGTATTAGTTGGTTTACTAAATTAATTTGATTTTGCACCAATTTGAAGCACATATTGTGCAAAGCTAGTCAATTGAACACATAGGTAAGTTATTTTGTTACTTTTAAGTTAAATTTTTAAAAAAATTAAATAGCACATGTAAGAGGTTCATCAAACTACATAAAATAACCAACTCTAAAAATATTTTTAATGCAACTTTTAGTTTATAAGCAGTGAAAACTTCAAAAATTAGGGAAAATTAGTTCATAAGCATTTACTTGCTGCTATTAACTCGATGTAATTGACAAGGTTTATTTTTATGTGCTATAAAATCAAGTTAACTATGAATGAAGTGAAAAAGCAAAAAAATGTATTAAAGATACGAAAAAATGCAATTTAAACTTTAAAAACGGCTTGTAAACACGTTATGGTTTTACCTCTTCTTTTATAAATAAGTATCGAATAAGTTTACTTAAGTTCGTAGAAAGAATACAGTTTGGTTTAAATAAAATATTTATTAAGTAAAATTAACTTTTTTTTAATGAGAGCCATGATGTATGATTTGAATAACTTTAAATGCTTTTAACATAATCTTAAAAGGGTAAGTTAAGTTTTTTAAATATTCAACATATTTAAGAAATCATAATAAATGGCAGAATAACGTGACAGGAATTTAAAACATTGAAAAAATAAAATGTTTTTTAAGTATTTCCTAGTCGAATCTACTATTCCAATTTAGTATATAATTAAGGTGATAGGTATAAAACATAAAATTATGTGTTTAAACAATATTGTGGATTTATTAAAACTATCTGTAGTGTGAGTGTTTTCCACAAGTTTTCCTTAACAAAGCCAAGAAAAGGGTGGTTTTAATATATTCAACGAGTTATATAAGAAGCACAAACGTTAATTTTAACGATATTAAAACGTTAATTAACAAATTGAGCGGCGAAACCGGGATCACCATCTCTGCAAAACGTCAAATCGAATACTGCCAGTGGACTATGGACTTCAAACACCCCTACAATTACTCGTGTCTCATCATCATAAATGTAAGTTAATTTTTTTTTATCTGCAGCTAATTTAGAAACAAAATACACTCAACAATATACAGCAGATTTATAAAATCATAATAAATGACAGAATAACGTGACAAGAATTTAAAAACTTAAAAAGTAAAATTTTTCTTAAGTATTTCTTAGTCGCGAATCTACTATTCCAATTTATTATATAAGGTAAACTATGTGTAGTGTGCGTGTTTACCACAAGTTTTTCTTAACAAAGCCGAGAAAAGGGTGGTTTTAATATATTCAACGAGTTATATAAGAAGCACAAACGTTAATTTTAACTTTATCAAAACGTTAATTAACAACTTCCGCTACATAAACCGGGATCATCATCTCTGCAAAACGTCAGTTCGAATACTGCGAGTGGACTGTGGACTTCAAACACACCTCCAATTACTCGTGTCTCACCATCTTAAAAGGGTAAGTTAAGTTTTTTTATCTGCAGCGAGTTTAAAAACATAATACACGCAACAATATGCAGCAGATATATAAATCATAATAAATGACAGAATAACGAAAAATTTAAAACCACGAAAAAAAAACGTTTCTAAAGTATTTCTTAGTCGAATCTACCATTTCAATTTTAGTATATAATTAAGGTGATCGGTATAAAAAATAAAGTTATGTGTTCAAAAATATTCTGTATTTTGGAAAACTATCTGTAGTGTGCGTGTTTTCCCCAAGTTTTCCTTAACAAAGCCAAGAAAAAGGTGGTGTTAAAATATTTAAACAATTATATAAAAAGCGCAAAGGATTAATTTTAACGTTATTGAAACGTTAATTAACAACTTGGGCTACATAAACCGGGATCATCATCTCTGCGAAACGTCACTTCGAATACTGCGAATGGACTATGGACTTCAAACATACCTCCAATTACTCGTGTCTCACCATCTTAAAAGGGCAATTTTTTTTATCTGCAGCGATTTTAAAAACATAATACACGCAACAATATGCATCAGATTTAAAAAATCATTATAAATGGCAGAATAACGTGACAAGAATTTAAAACCTTGAAAAAGTGAAACGTTTCTTAAGTATTTCTTAGTCGAATCTACTATTCCAATTTTAATATATAATTAAGGTGATATGTATAAAATCATAAAGTTATGTGTTTCAAAAATATTCTGGATTTCTTAAAATTATCTGTAGTATGCATGTTTTCCACAAGTTTTGCTTACCGAAATCTAGAAAAAGGTGAGAACAAATGGAAACATTCAAGAGAGGAGGGCTTATACGAATATTGGTTCCTCGAGATCGGTAAGTCAATTTGCCCTTACTAGTTCAAGAATTCAGTTAGGGAGGTCTGAAGAAAAGAACTAAGGAGGGAGGATTTTTGGTTTTGTTCTTGTAGGATTCAAAGGATTAGGGCAGCGGAGGACATGTACTGACATTCACGAGCGGAGCCCAGATACAAATTTCGGTCCATCGAGATCGGTAAGTTAATTTGCACTTACTAGTTCAAGTATTCGGTTAGGGAGGTCTGAAGAAAAGAACTAAGGGGAGATTTTTGGTTTTGTTCTTTGTAGGATTCAAAGGATTAGGGCAGCGGAGGACATGTACTGACCTTCAAGACCGGGGCCCCGATACGCAATTCGGTCCATCGTGATCGGTAAGTCAGTTTGCACTTACTAGTTCAAGTATTCAGTTAGGGAGGTCTGAAGAAAAGTACTAAGGGAAGATTTTTGGTTTTGTTCTTGTAGGATTCAAAGGATAAGGGCAGCGGAGGACATGTACTGACATTCTCGAGCGCCCCGATACGAATTGCGGTCCATCGAGATCGGTAAGTCAATGTGCACTAACTAGTTCAAGTATTCAGTTAGGGAGGTCTGAAGAAAAGAACTAATGGGAGATTTTTGGTTTTGTTCTTGTAGGATTCAAAGGACTAGGAAAGCGGAGAACAAATGGAAACATTCAAGAGAGGAGAACCGCTTCGCAATTCGGTCCATCGAGTTCGGTAAGTCGATTCAAAGTTTAATTTTTTTTTTGATTTTTTTGCTTTGTTCTTGTAGGATTTAAAGAAGTAGGGTAGCAGAGAACAAATGGAAACATTCAAGAGAGGAGAACTTATACGAATTTTGGGTTCCTCGAGATCGGTAAGTCAATTTGCACTTACTAGTTCAAGAATTCAGTTAGGGAGGTCTGAAGAAAAGAACTAAGGAGGGATTTTTGTTTTTGTTCTTGTAGGATTCAAAGGATTAGGGCAGCGGAGGACATGTACTGACATTCACGAGCGGAGCCCAGATACGAATTTCGGTCCATCGAGATCGGTAAGTTAATTTGCACTTACTAGTTCAAGTATTCGGTTAGGGAGGTCTGAAGAAAAGAACTAAGGGGAGATTTTTGGTTTTGTTCTTTGTAGGATTCAAAGGATTAGGGCAGCGGAGGACATGTACTGACCTTCAAGACCGGGGCCCCGATACGCAATTCGGTCCATCGTGATCGGTAAGTCAGTTTGCACTTACTAGTTCAAGTATTCAGTTAAGGAGGTCTGAAGAAAAGTACTAAGGGAAGATTTTTGGTTTTGTTCTTGTAGGATTCAAAGGATAAGGGCAGCGGAGGACATGTACTGACATTCTCGAGCGCCCCGATACGAATTGCGGTCCATCGAGATCGGTAAGTCAATGTGCACTAACTAGTTCAAGTATTCAGTTAGGGAGGTCTGAAGAAAAGAACTAATGGGAGATTTTTGGTTTTGTTCTTGTAGGATTCAAAGGAGTAGGAAAGCGGAGAACAAATGGAAACATTCAAGAGAGGAGAACCGATTCGCAATTCGGTCCATCGAGTTCGGTAGGTCGATTCAAAGTTTAATTTTGTTATTTTTTGTTGATTTTTTTGTTTATTTCTTGTAGGAATTAAAGAAGTAGGGTAGCAGAGAACAAATGGAAACATTCAAGAGAGGAGAACTTATACGAATTTTGGGTTCCTCGAGATCGGTAAGTCAATTTGCACTTACTAGTTCAAGTATTCAGTTAGGGAGGTCTGAAGAAAAGAACTAAGGGGAGATTTTTGGTTTTGTTCTTGTAGGATTCAAAGGATTAGGGCAGTGGAGGACATGTACTGACATTCACGAGCAGAGCCCCGATACGAATTTCGGTCCATCGAGATCGGTAAGTAAATTTGTATTTACTAGTTCAAGTATTCAGTTAGGGAGGTCTGAAGAAAAGAACTAAGGGGAGATTTTTGGTTTTGTTCTTGTAGGATTCAAAGGAGTAGGGAAGCGGAGAACAAATGGAAACATTCAAGAGAGGAGAACCGATTCGCAATTCGGTCCATCGAGTTCGGTAAGTCGATTCAAAGTTTAATTTTGTCATTTTTTTAATCTGCAGCTATATTAAAAACATAATACACGCAACAATATGCAGCAGATTAAAAAAAAAACACTTAAAATTGGCGACATTGTATTCTGTGGTAGTTAAGGAAAATTATAAAAGTAATTACTACGTGAAAAAAAGCTTGCCATATATGAACGTTTTCGCTGCTTGGCAACATAATATCTACTTCTTACCAAAGGGTACGCTACAATTGAACCAAGTGTTGTAGCAAATAGGAAACTCCAATAATTCTCATCTAAGACTGTTGATATGTAATTAATGATACACTTTCAAGTTCTCACATCGTATCATCGTAACAAGGTAAGTTGGGTGTAGGTAGGGGTAGTTAAATATATATTTCAGCTTGGGTGGTTGATCAGAGACCAGCTTCATAAGCCTTCGTCACGTAAGACAGACACAGAAAGAATTTTTACTGTCACAGAGAAGGATAGTACACCCAGGGCGAGGGCGGGAATCGAACCCTCACCCGTTACTGCTCGCAGACTGCTAGAATAATTGTACAAACCGGGCCCCAAGGTTAGTTAAAATTGTTAAATATGTTGCATTTTTTAATTTTAAAAATTATTGTGCGGTATCCTGATAGAGGATGTAAGTTTTTTCGCAAGTTGCTGAGTCAAAACAAATTGTTTAAAAAAATGTAGTTAACCACAGCTCGATGAAACATGTATACCGTATTAAGCTATTTCGGTTGGTAATATAAACTCAACAAAAACTGTATTTACTACATTCTACTTATCCTATGTAACTATTTGTGGCTGAATATGGAAAAAATTAAGATTTTTCCTCGACCCAGACGAGTCTTCACACCAAAAAATGCAGTATTAAAAATAGGAAAAAATGCACTTGTCTCCCATATAAACAACAGTAATGACAGTTGGGTTCTGTTGATTTCATACACCAACACAACTGTTTACTTGTTGATGCGGTGAAATACAAAAAAAAATGAAATTCTGGTATACTGGCTATTAATGTAAATATTAAATAATGTTTCACTATCCGTTATCCTTTTTTTTTCCTCTAATGGGGCTGCAACATTGGCGGTCAAGCCTTTGAAGACTCGGCATATTCCCCAGAACTGAGAGCCATTTTTTTTTTGTGGCACTCGCTACCAATTTTGACGCACAGGTTATAATGAATCTGAGCTCTCTATGGATGTTAAAGTATGCCGAGATTTAATTTTGCCGGGAGAACACAGGCCAAATGGGCCCTCCATGTATATTTTACATGCCACATAATCACATGACATTAGTGCCCAGAATTTTCCCATCCACAATATCCGACGCCTCAGCCGGGGCTCGAACCCGCGATCTCGGGCTTACGAGGCGGACACGGTTAACCTCTCAGCCACTGAACCGCTATCCATTATCCTATGAAATGCTAATAGTCATTTAGGATGTGGTGGTTCGCTGGTCAATGTGGTTTCAAGGAGCTATATTCCAATTGTGAATATTGAAATTGTGCAAATAAGAAATATAGTTTCATAAGGCAAACGGGAATTTTGTGCGGTATTTTGTGTAATACTTTGCTACTTAAATTTTGCAACTTTTTATTACGGGTAGTTAAGTGTAACTAATAGAAGTACTAAAGAGTTGTGAAAAATTGTTAACCACATCCGAGCGTTTTCGCTGCTGGCAAAAAATCATCTCCACCCTGCCAATCAGTGCTCGTTTGAGCTGTACCCCCAGTCGGTTAGGCACTCGCCTAGCATGCGAAAGGTCCCAGGTGTGGGTCCAAGCATCGCCAAAATAACTGCCGAGCTTTAAACAGCTTTTTTTCATGTTGAGGAATAATTTTTCTATAAATCATAGATAACCTAAAACTAATAGATTCTAATTATTTATTATCAATAAAAATGAGTAAAGTATGTATTTTTAACATTTGTAACATTTTACTCTTAAGGATTGTGTCCGTTTAGATTTTTATTAACTACATTTATAACATTAAACAATAAAAAACACTAAAAGATCATTTATTGTTCCATAATTGTATTTTAGAACTAGGTTTTAAAAATGGTGGGTCAAATATGCATTCAAAATTAAACACATACATTGTTGTCCGAATCAACTCTTTTTGCAACACTCAGTTCTAACAATGAAAATGAACAAACTTTCTCATTCCACGGATCGATCTCAAGTACTAAGTTGCCTGTATTAGTTGGTTTACTAAATTAATTTGATTTTGCACGAATTTGAAGCACATATTGTGCAAAGCTAGTCCATTGAACTCATAGGTAAGTTATTTTGTTGTTTTTAAGTTAAATTTCAAAATTCAAACTATACATAAGGGAGATTCATCAAACCAAATAAAACAACAAACTCTAAATGGTGTTTTTAATGCAACTTTTAGTTTCTGAGCAGTGAAAACTTAAAAAATTAAGGAAAATTAGTTCATAAGCATTTACTTGCTGCTATTAACTCGATGTAATTGACAAGGTTTATTTTTGTGTGCTATAAAATCAAGTTAACTATGAATGAAGTGAAAAAGCAAAAAAATGTATTAAAGATATGAAAAAATGCAATTTAAACTTTAAAAACGGCTGGTAAACACGTTGTGGTTTTACCTTTTCTTTTATAAATAAGTATCGAATAAGTTTACTTAAGTTCGTAGAAAGAATACAGTTTGGTTTAAATAAAATATTTATTAAGTAAAATTAACTTTTTTTTAATGAGAGCCATGATGTATGATTTGAATAACTTTAAATGCTTTTAACACCATCTTAAAAGGGCAAGTTAAGTTTTTTAAATATTCAACAGATTTAAGAAATCATAATAAATGGCAGAATAACGTGACAGGAATTTAAAACATTGAAAAAATAAAATGTTTCTTAAGTATTTCCTAGTCGAATCTACTATTCCAATCTAGTATATAATTAATTTGATATGTATAAAAAATAAAATTATGTGTTTAAACAATATTGTGGATTTATTAAAACTATCTGTAGTGTGAGTGGTTTTAATATATTCAACGAGTTATATAAGAAGCACAAACGTTAATTTTAACGATATTAAAACGTTAATTAACAAATTAAGCGGCATAACCGGGATCACCATCTCTGCAAAACGTCACTTCGAATACTGCGAGTGGACTATGGACTTCAAACACACCTACAATTACTCGTGTCTCATCATCATAAATGTAAGTTAATTTTTTTTTATCTGCAGCTAATTTAGAAACAAAATACACTCAACAATATACAGCAGATTTATAAAATCATAATAAATGACAGAATAACGTGAAAAGAATTTAAAAACTTGAAAAGTAACATTTTTCTTAAGTATTTCTTAGTCGAATCTACTATTCCAATTTATTATATAAGGTGATAGGTATGAAAAATAAAATTATGTGTTCAAAAAATATTCTGGATTTCTGAAAACTATCTGTAGTGTACGTGTTTACCACAAGTTTTTCTTAACAAAGCCGAGAAAAGGGTGGTTTTAATATATTCAACGAGTTATATAATAAGCACAAACGTTAATTTTAACTTTATCAAAACGTTAATTAACAACTTCCGCTACATAAACCGGGATCATCATCTCTGCAAAACGTCAGTTCGAATACTGCGAGTGGACTGTGGACTTCAAACACACCTCCAATTACTCGTGTCTCACCATCTTAAAAGGGTAAGTTAAGTTTTTTTTTAATCTGCAGCAAGTTTAAAAACATAATACACGCAACAATATGCAGCAGATATATAAATCATAATAAATGACAGAATAACGAAAAATTTAAAACCACGAAAAAAAACGTTTCTAAAGTATTTCTTAGTCGAATCTACCATTTCAATTTTAGTATATAATTAAGGTGATCGGTATAAAAAATAAAGTTATGTGTTCAAAAATATTTTGTATTTTGGAAAACTATCTGTAGTGTGCATGTTTTCCCCAAGTTTTCCTTAACAAAGCCAAGAAAAAGGTGGTGTTAAAATATTTAAACAGTTATATAAAAAGCGCAAAGGATTAATTTTAATGTTATTGAAACGTTAATTAACAACTTGGGCTACATAAACCGGGATCATCATCTCTGCAAAACGTCACTTCGAATGCTGCGAGTGGACTATGGACTTTAAACATACCTCCAATTACTCGTGTCTCACCGTCTTAAAAAGGCAAGTTTTTTTATCTGCAGCGATTTTAAAAACATAATACACGCAACAATATGCAGCAGATTTAAAAAATCATTATAAATGACGGAATAACGTGACAAGAATTTAAAACCTTGAAAAAGTGAAACGTTTCTTAAGTATTTCTTAGTCGAATCTACCATTCAAATTTTAATATATAATTAAGATGATATGTATAAAAACATATAGTTATGTGTTTCAAAAATATTCTGGATTTCTTAAAAATATCTGTAGTATGCATGTTTTCCACAAGTTTTGCTTACCGAAATCTAGAAAAAGGTGAGAACAAATGGAAACATTCAAGAGAGGAGGACTCATACGAATTTCGGTTCCTCGAGATCGGTAAGTCAATTTGCACTTACTAGTTCAAGAATTCGGTTAGGGAGGTCTGAAGAAAAGAACTAAGGAGGGATTTTTGGTTTTGTTCTAGTAGGATTCAAAGGATTAGGGCAGCGGAGGACATGTACTGACATTCACGAGCGGAGCCCCGATGCGAATTTCGGTCCATCGAGATCGGTAAGTTAATTTGCACTTACTAGTTCAAGTATTCGGTTAGGGAGGTCTGAAGAAAAGAACTAAGGCGAGATTTTTGGTTTTGTTCTTTGTAGGATTCAAAGGATTAGGGCAGCGGAGGACATGTACTGACCTTCAAGACCGGGGCCCCGATACGCAATTCGGTCCATCGTGATCGGTAAGTCAGTTTGCACTTACTAGTTCAAGTATTCAGTTAGGGAGGTCTGAAGAAAAGAACTAAGGGGAGATTTTTGGTTTTGTTCTTGTAGGATTCAAAGGAGTAGGGAAGCGGAGAACAAATGAAAACATTCAAGAGAGTTGAACTGATACGAATTTCGGTCCATCGAGATCGGTAAGTCAATTAGCACTTACTAGTTCAAGTATTCAGTTAGGGAGGTCTGAAGAAAAGAACTAAGGGGAGATTTTGGGTTTTGTTCTTGTAGGATTCAAAGGATTAGGGCAGTGGAGGACATGTACTGACATTCACGAGCCAAGCCCCGATACGAATTTCGGTCCATCGAGATCGGTAAGTCAATTTGTATTTACTAGTTCAAGTATTCAGTTAGGGAGGTCTGAAGAAAAGAACTAAGGGGAGATTTTTGGTTTTGTTCTTGTAGGATTCAAAGGAGTAGGGAAGCGGAGAACAAATGGAAACATTCAAGAGAGGAGAACCGATTCGCAATTCGGTCCATCGAGTTCGGTAAGTCGATTCAAAGTTTAATTTTGTTTTTTTTTGTTGATTTTCTTGCTTTGTTCTTGTAGGATTTAAGGAAGTAGGGTAGCAGAGAACAAATGGAAACATTCAAGAGACGAGAACTTATACGAATTTCGGTTCCTCGAGATCGGTAAGTCAATTTGCACTTACTAGTTCAAGTATTCAGTTAGGGAGGTCTGAAGAAAAGAACTAAGGGGAGATTTTTGGTTTTGTTCTTGTAGGATTCAAAGGAGTAGGGAAGCGGAGAACGAATAGAAACATTCAAGAGAGCAGAACCGATACACAATTCGGTCCATCGAGTTCGGTAAGTCAATTTGCAGTTACTAGTTCAAGTATTCAGTTAGGGAGGTCTGAAGAAAAGAAGTAAGGGGAGATTTTTGGTTTTGTTCTTTGTAGGATTCAAAGGATTAGGGCAGCGGAGGACATGTACTGACCTTCAAGACCGGGGCCCCGATACGCAATTCGGTCCATCGTGATCGGTAAGTCAGTTTGCACTTACTAGTTCAAGTATTCAGTTAGGGAGGTCTGAAGAAAAGAACTAAGGGGAGATTTTTGGTTTTGTTCGTGTAGGATTCAAAGGAGTAGGGAAGCGGAGAACAAATGAAAACATTCAAGAGAGTTGAACTGATACGAATTTCGGTCCATCGAGATCGGTAAGTCAATTAGCACTTACTAGTTCAAGTATTCAGTTAGGGAGGTCTGAAGAAAAGAACTAAGGGGAGATTTTGGGTTTTGTTCTTGTAGGATTCAAAGGATTAGGGCAGTGGAGGACATGTACTGACATTCACGAGCCAAGCCCCGATACGAATTTCGGTCCATCGAGATCGGTAAGTCAATTTGTATTTACTAGTTCAAGTATTCAGTTAGGGAGGTCTGAAGAAAAGAAGTAAGGGGAGATTTTTATTTTTGTTCTTGTAGGATTCAAAGCAGTAGGGAAGCGGAGAACGAATAGTAACATTCAAGAGAGGAGAACCGAAACGCTATTCGGTACATCGAGTTCGTTAAGTCGATTCAAAGTTTAATTTTGTTATTTCTTGTTGATTTTTGATTTTGTTCTTGTAGGATTCAAAGGAGTGGTACACTGGAGGACAAATGGAAACATTCCAGAGATGAGCCCTGATATGCTATTCGGTCCATCCAGATAGGTAAGTCAATTTGCACTTACTAGTTCAAGTATTTAGGTAGGGAGGTCTGAAGAAAAGAACTAATGGGAGATTTTTGGTTTTGTTCTTTGTAGGATTCAAAGGATTAGGGCAGCGGAGGACATGTACTGACCTTCAAGACCGGGGCCCCGATACGCTATATCGTCCATCGTGATCGGTAAGTCAGTTTGCACTTACTAGTTCAAGTATTCAGTTAGGGAGGTCTGAAGAAAAGAACTAAGGGGAGATTTTGGGTTTTGTTCTTGTAGGATTAAAAGGATTAGGGCGGCGGAGGACATGTATTGACATTCACGAGCGGAGCCCCGAAACGAATTTCGGTCCATCGAGATCGGTAAGTCAATTGGCATTTACTAGTTCAAGTATTCAGTTAGGGAGGTCTGAGGAAAAGAACTAAGGGGAGATTTTTATTTTTGTTCTTGTAGGATTCAAAGGAGTAGGGAAGCGGCGAACAAATGGAAACATTCAAGAGAGGAGAACCGAAACGCTATTCGGTCCATCGAGTTCGTTAAGTCGATTCAAAGTTTAATTTTGTTCTTTCTTGTTGATTTTTGATTTTGTTCTAGTAGAATTCAAAGGAGTGGTACACTGGAGGACAAATGGAAACATTCCAGAGATGAGCCCTGATATGCTATTCGGTCCATTTAGATAGGTAAGTCAATTTGCACTTACTAGTTCAAGTATTTAGGTAGGGAGGTCTGAAGAAAAGAACTAAGGTTAGATTTTTGGTTTTGTTCTTGTAGGATTCAAAGGATTAGGGCAGCGGAGGACATGTACTGGCATTCACGAGCCGAGCCCCGATACAAATTTCGGTCCATCGAGATCGGTAAGTCAATTTGTATTTACTAGTTCAAGTATTCAGTTAGGGAGGTCCGAAGAAAAGAACTAAGAGGAGATTTTTGGTTTTGTTCTTGTAGGATTTATAGGAGTAGGGAAGTGGAGAACAAATGGAAACATTCAAGAGAGGAGAACTGATACAAATTTCGGTTCCTCGAGATCGGTAAGTCAATTTGCACCTACTAGTTCAAGTATTCAGTTAGGGAGGTCTGAAGAAAAGAACTAAGGGGAGATTTTTGGTTTTGTTCTTGTCGGATTCAAAGGAGTAGGGAAGCGGAGAACAAAGAAAACATTCAAGAGAGCTGAAATGATACGAATTTCGGTCCATCGAGATCGGTAAGTTAATTTGCACTTTCTTCACTGCTCAAAACAATTAGGGGAGCACTTTGCGTGCTTTTGTTAACCCTTTCAGTTTCAGCGCTTTGTTTTTCATTCTAAAAATCTAAAATTTGTGAAATAGATTCCTTATGCATCCAGAATGAAACGGTAAAAAACAGGCGGAAAACTATTAATTTTTTAACTAAAATTTAAGGGGGGAAAATTTGAACCACAAATTAAAAATAAATTATTTCGATACATTTTTTCAAATTTTTATTTGCAAAAAATCAATTTTTAAACATCTGAGAATGCAAGAGTGAAGAATTTAGGGTCAATTTATTTCATAACATTTTTTTGCTAGTGAATTTTATTTTACCATGTTTTCATATTTCATTTGATTAAAACAAACATTATTTACATCCTCAAAAGACTTGATTCTTCCATCTAACATTAAACTATTGCAAGCTCAACTTAGTGAGAAAAAAATCGCAAGCTGATGATTCCAAATAGAAACTTTGGGGTTGAAAGAGTTAAAACCATGCGCTCCCCTAATTGTTGTGAGCAGTGTAGTTCAAGTATTCAGTTAGGGAGGTCTGAAGAAAAAAACTAAGGGGAGATTCTTGGTTTTGTTCTTGTAGGATTCAAAGGAGTAGAGAAGCGGAGAACAAATGGAAACATTCAAGAGAGGCGAACCGATACGCAATTCGGTCCATCGAGTTCGGTAAGTCGATTCAAAGTTTAATTTTGTCATTTTTTTTATCTGCAGCTATATTAAAAACATAATACACGCAACAATATGCAGCAGATTTAAAAAATAATTATAAATGACAGAATAAAGTGACAAGAAAATAAAACCTTGAAAAAGTTAAACGTTTTTTCAGTATTTCTTAGTCGAATCTACTATTCCAATTTTAGTATATAATTAAGGTGATCGGTATAAAAAAATAGGTTATGTGTTCAAAAATATTCTGCATTTTGGAAAACTATCTGAAGTGTGCGTGTTTTCCACAAAATTTCCTTAACAAAGCCAAGAAAAAGGTGGTGTTAAAATATTTAAACAGTTATATAAAAAGCGCAAAGGAATAATTTTAAAGTTATTAAAACGTTAATTAACAACTTGGACTACATCGGGGGGACCGGGATCATCATCTCTGCAAAACGTCACTTCGAATACTGCGAGTGGACTATGGACTTCAAACACACCTCCAATTACTCGTGTCTCACCATCTTAAAAGGGTAAGTTAATTTCTTTTTATCTGCAGCGAGTTTAAAAACAGAATACACGCAACAATATGCAGCAGATTTATAAAATCATAATAAATGACAGAATAACGAAGAATTTAAAACCACGAAAAAAAACTTTCTTAAGTATTTCTTAGTCGAATCTACCATTTCAATTTTAGTATATAATTAAGGTGATCGGTATAAAAAAAATAAAGTTAAGTGTTCAAAAATATTCTGTATTTTGGAAAACTATCTGTAGTGTGCGTGTTTTCCACAAGTTTTCCTTAACAAAGCCAAGAAAAATGTGGTGTTAAAATATTTAAACAGTTATATAAAAAGCGCAACGGATTAATTTTAACGTTATTGAAACGTTAATTAACAACTTGGGCTACATAAACTGGCGATCATCATAACTGCAAAACGTCACTTCGAATACTGCGAGTGGACTATGGACTTCAAACATACCTCCAATTACTCGTGTCTCACCATCTTAAAAGGGTAAGTTTTTTTTATCTGCAGCGATTTTAAAAACATAATACACGCAACAATATGCAGCAGATTTAAAAAATCATTATAAATGACAGAATAACGTGACAAGAATTTAAAACCTTGAAAAAGTGAAACGTCTCTTAAGTATTTCTTAGTTGAATCTACTATTCCAATTTTAGTATATAATTAAGGTGATAGGTATAAAAACATAAAGTTATGTGTTTCAAAAATATTCCGGATTTTTTTAAATTATCTGTAGTGTGCATGTTTTCCACAAGTTTTGCTTACCGAAATCTAGAAAAAGGTGTTGTCAATATATCCAAACAGTTAAAAAGCGCAAACGTTAATTTTACCGTTATTAAAACGTTAATTAACTACTTGGGCTACATAAACCGGAATCATCATCTCTGCAAAACGTCACTTCGAATACTGCGAGTGTACTACGGACTTCAAACATACCTCCAATTACTCGCGCCTCACCATCTTAAAAGGGTAAGTTTTTTTTATCTGCAGCGATTTTAAAAACATAATACACGCAACAATATGCAGCAGATTTAAAAAATCATTATAAATGACAGAATAACGTGACAAGAATTTAAAACCTTGAAAAAGTGAAACGTTTCTTAAGTATTTCTTAGTTGAATCTACTATTCCAATTTTAGTATATAATTAAGGTGATAGGTATAAAAACATAAAGTTATGTGTTTCAAAAATATTCCGGATTTTTTTAAATTATCTGTAGTGTGCATGTTTTCCACAAGTTTTGCTTACCGAAATCTAGAAAAAGGTGTTGTCAATATATCCAAACAGTTAAAAAGCGCAAACGTTAATTTTACCGTTATTAAAACGTTAATTAACTACTTGGGCTACATAAACCGGAATCATCATCTCTGCAAAACGTCACTTCGAATACTGCGAGTGTACTACGGACTTCAAACATACCTCCAATTACCCGCGCCTCACCATCTTAAAAGGGCTAGTTCATTTTTTTATCTGCAGCGATTTTAAAAACATAATACACGTAACAATATGCAGCAGATTTATAAAATCATTATGAATGACAGAATAACGTGACAAGAATTTAAAACCTTGAAAAAGTGAAACGTTTCTTAAGTATTTCTTAGTTGAATCTACTATTCCAATTTTAGTATATAATTAAGGTGATAGGTATAAAAACATAAAGTTATGTGTTTCAAAAATATTCCGGATTTTTTAAAATTATCTGTAGTGTGCATGTTTTCCACAAGTTTTGCTTACCGAAATCTAGAAAAAGGTGTTGTCAATATATCCAAACAGTTAAAAAGCGCAAACGTTAATTTTACCGTTTTTAAAACGTTAATTAACTACTTGGGCTACATAAACCGGAATCATCATCTCTGCAAAACGTCACTTCGAATACTGCGAGTGTACTACGGACTTCAAACATACCTCCAATTACTCGTGCCTCACCATCTTAAAAGTGCTAGTTCATTTTTTTATCTGCAGCGATTTTAAAAGCATAATACACGTAACAATATGCAGCAGATTTATAAAATCATTATGAATGACAGAATAACGTGACAAGAATTTAAAACCTTGAAACAGTGAAACGTTTCTTAAGTATTTCTTAGTCGAATATACTATTCCTATTTAAGATAAATAATTTTGATGATAGGTATAAAAAAATTATGTGTTTAAGTTATTAATAATTATGTGTTATGAAATTAAGTTATGTGTTTCAAAAATATTCTGGATTTTTTTTAATTATCTGTCGTGTGCATGTTTTCCACAAGTTTTGCTTAACGAAATCTAGAAAACGGTGTTGTTTATATATTCAAACAGTTAAAAAGCGCAAACGTTAATTTTAAAGTTAGTAAAACATTATTTAACAACTTGAGCTACATAAAACGGGATCTTCAACTCTGCAAAACGTCACTTCGAATACTGCTAGTGTACAATGGACTTCAAAAACACCTCCAATTACTCGTGTCTCCCCACCATAATTTCGTAAGTTAAGTTTTTTAATATACAGCAGATTTATAAAATCATAATAAATGACAGAATAGCATGAAAGATATTTAAAACATTGAAAAATTTAAACTCTTATGAAATATTTCTTAGTTGAATCTACTATTCTAATTTAGCATATTATAAAGGCAATTAGAGATTAAAGAAAAATAATAAAGATGTTTACACAAAAAATGGAGTGGAAATTGTGTTTCATAAATTTATCAGGGGATGACCCAGTGGCTTAGTGGTAGTGCATTGCCACGCCACAGGTCCGACGATTGAATCCCGGATTGGGCGAGGTTGACCCATTCTTTTATCCCTTGAGTGGGTCGATAAAATGGGTATCAAGCTTTCTTGGAAACTAAACACTGAGGGTTCCGAGTGAGGCTGACTACCTTTCCGGGACATATACCTAGCTCCCCAGAGCCCTGGGTCTCGAAAGCTGAAATGGGCACGGCAGGCCTCTGAAAGTGTAAAATGGTCCAGTTAAAATTAGCCAGCCCGACAAAATCAAATAATTTAAAATTTTGTTTTTAGTGAGATAGGAAACATCAAAACAAATTTATTGTATTAAATTGCTATTTTGGAAGGTATTGCTTTTCTTTATACTTAAAAGTAATATTTAAGTGGTAATTACGACGATGAAAATTATACTCTTTTTGCAAATAGACATTTTTATGGACAGAACACATGAACACAAATAGACATTTTTATTTGGACGGAACACTAACAATTATGGATGATGGTCAGCCTTAAAACACACAATTATCTAACATATTAAATTTTCTAAAACGCTACTTTTTTTAATCCGCTTCTGCAAAGTTAATTCATTTTTAACAGCATAACGATTTCGGCCATCTGCACCAATATTAAGAATCCAGCATATTCCGAAACGCTGATAATATGTGTTATTATGCGATAATGCTTACTATTTTTTTAACACTTATTAATGAATATTTCTACCCCTTTTCCATGAGCAGGGCATGTTCCTCCATAAGGTCCGTTAGGCCCGGGCCTAAGGCCCCCAAAATTTAGGTGCCCCTGAATTTCAGATTCTATTATGCTAAATGCTGTATATCCCCAAAATATCAGTAAACTAAAAAAAAGTTCTGATACTCCACTTTGTTTTTCGCTCAATTTTGACAAAAAAAATTGTCCTAACGCAATTGTTTTGATCGTAGTGTATAAGGAAACCCATAAAATTGTAGCAAAAATGTTATACATTGGTCTATAGCATCATCATTACTGGAAATCGTGCTCCAAATATTTCGTTGGGAGGTCCCCCAAAATAGATTGTTAATATAGTCTGGGATTTCCTGAAGCAGGCCCTGATGAAGAGGAATTGTTTTTCGATAAATCATAAGCAATCTAAAACTAGTCTATTTAAATTATTTATTGTCAATGTAAAAGGGTTTAGTCGGTATTATTAGCAGTTGAAAATTCATTTGTAAGGGTTTGTTTAGTTTATTTTTATATTAACTACATTTATAGCCTTAAACAATTAAAAACACGAAAAGATCATTTATTGTCTCATAGTTGCATTTTAGAATGAGGATTTAACAATGGTAGATCAAATACGCATTCAAAATTAAAGACATACATTGTTGTCCGATTCAACTTTTTTACAACACTCAGTGCTAACAATGAAAAAGAACAAACTTTCTCATTCCAGGAACCGAACTCGAATATGAAGTTGCTTTGTTTGAGTTGATCTTCTAAATAAAATTTATTTTGCATTAAACTAAAGTACAAGTTGTGCAGGACTCTAGGCAATTGAACACGTAAGTTATTTTGTTAATTTTAAGTTAAATTTAAAGAAAAAAATGAAACATAGAGATTCATCAAACTGAACATGTCAGGAAATAAAATAAACTAACTCTAACAATCTTTTAACTTAAGGTTTATAAGCAAAAAAAATGCAAATTAGTAGTTCATAAACATTTATTTACTGCTATTAATTCGGTGTAATTAACATGTCCTCTTTATGTTATGAAATTGTGTTAACCATGAATGTAACGAATAAGTACAAAACATATTTATCCTTTTTGGTAAATAATATCTCCTAATTGTGAAAATCTCAAAGCCAAATTTTTAAAATTAAGTCTTAAATTAATCAATTTACTATAAAAAAACCCAGCAAAATAATACCACTTGACTTTTTCCGTCTAAACGAATCATAGTTCCGATTATTGAGATTCGTTGTCAAATAGGAAGCAAAATTTTGGATCAGTGAAATTGTTTAAAAAATCCACAGCCGGTTGAAATTTACTGTACGGTAGCCATTGGCAAACTTTCCGAAATTGCGCCAAAAGTCCGTATTCTGGCGACTTTCCAGAACCAGAAACCCAAACGAAATGAGCAAATAACGGTCAGATAGGATTGCCAGAGAAACGTCATCATTGCGAAGTCAAGTAATTTGAATCATCAGTCGAAGTCAGGTTACCACCAAAAATTCTTTATCGCCAAATCCGGAAAACCGCGCCAATGGTTAACGTACAGTAAATCTGATCCACAACCTTTATGTATGAATGTAAACATTTTTAAACTTATAGATTGATTCTATCTAATGCAACTCAAACATGTTCTTATTTTTTTTACAGTTCACACCCACCTAAGCAAGCACCATGTCACACACACAATTGTGGTTAATACCTATCCTCCAACGTACTTTTTAAGTTCGATAACAGACACCCATAACTACCACTAAATCTCATATTCTTAAAATGGTAAGTGGAGTTTGTTAATAAGTAACGTGTGTAAAATTATTATAATCAACAACTCGTTTTTCATAACCAAGAGAACATTGCATGTACCCCTTTTTTCATATCGTTTCGTCAAAATTAATATTCTAATTTAATGTATAGTTTAAAAAGAAAAGTCCAAAAATTTCTATTCATAGAACAAAAAGGTTTTAGATACAAAATTTTGAAAATATCTATGTGGAGTGCGTGCTTTGAACATACTTTTTTAAACAAAATTATTTTTAATCAACAACTCTTTTTCATAACCTAGAAATGAATGCATATTTTTTTTCATATTTTTTGGTCAAAACTACTATTCTAATGTAATGTATAGTTAAGATGGAAGAGTCGAAGAAATGCTATTCATAGAAGGAAATATTTTGAAAATACCATTTTGGAATTATCTATGTTGTATGCATGTTTTGAACGTACTTTTTAAACTTTTAACAAACTTTTTAAACATTTAACGTACTTTTTAAATGAAGTTAATATTTAAAAAAAACCTTACAAATGAATTTTCAACTGCTAACAATACTCGAAAAGTACCAAGAAAAATTTTTAGAAAATTTGAAACTCTACTTTTTGCACTATTTGCACTTTTTTCAACTACCCTGACAGGTAATAAATATATTTCATCATAGATGTGAAGGATTTAACAAATCAACTATGTATCGTTGCCAAAATGACGAAACCACGAATGGTGCAAAAACGAAGGGATGGAAAACCGGAAACATTTAAACCGGTTTCATGTGCAAAAACAGTTCTTAAGCCGAACCGGTTAAAAGTGAAGAACCTTTTGAATAAAAATTTTAACCGGTTAACTGAAGGTTATTGTTTGTTTAAATTTTGGTCGTACTGGAGCACACGACGGCTATAGACGACGGGCGTCAAAATTTACGAACCACAGTCAAGTGACGAGCCCCTAAACTAAAGGAAAACTTTAAATAATTGCTGTTAGATAAATTTATGGATTATGGTGTCATAAAATGTATCGATGTGAATTCAATATTTATTGTGTGAAGATGTCGAAAAAGAAAAAAAAAGAGGGTCGGTGGACTAGGTAGCAACATAGAACGTGGTAAGTTTCAACAAACAGAGAAGGGTCGCTGGTATAAGAGAGGCGATAAAAAAAGCCATCGACGAGTACAGACTGCAGTAAGAAAAGGAGGGTCGGTGGTCAAGAATGAAATAAGAAAATTTGCCACCGGCCCGGTAAAAGTTTCAAAAAGGATAAGGAGGGCTGATGGTTTAAGAATTGAAAAAAACATTGGCCCGGGATAAAAGATTCCTGAAAGAGACGGAGGGTCAATGGCCAAGAATAGAACAGGACAGAGTGCCACCGTCCCGGGAACCTGAAAAGATTAAAAAGGATATGGAGGCCGATGGTGAAAGAGAATTAATATTAGCCATCGGCCCGGGAAAAGTAAAGAATTTGGAGAGTGAAGAGTGACTTCCTGAATTGTGACTAAATACTGTGATCTCCTGAATATAGACATCGATTTTGGACTTTCTTTACTTAGACCAATCTACTATGACGTCTTCCTTTCTTACTACCACTCGTGAAGTTTTACTATTTTCTACCGATTATGACGATTTATCCTTTCTTATAGATTATTTTTATCCCTTCTACCGATTGTGACGTGTTACCCCAAAATGCAAAGTACGACTAACAAACTTTGAATCCCGATGAATGACTCGACAACTACCATATTATGACGACATCTTTTACCATCAAATGAACGATTTAGGTTTGCCATTTAAGATCATCTCGGCAGACAGTGCATTAGGGCTACAGGCGATAGCACTATAAAAAAAACGCACGGGTCTATTTCTACCCCTTGGGTCTGTGTGGAAAGGAAATAGAATTTGAGATTTCTTGAAATTAAGAAAACTCAAAGTTTTGGCTAAAAATCTGTTTTAACTAGAAAAATTTAACTATTTCAAAGCTATCCCTCAAAGACGAGCTTTCACTAGTTATATAAGAATTTTCACCCAAAATGACTCTTAAAGTTTTATTTGTGCATTTGCAAATTTTTTGATGAATAATAATGTTTACATTTAAATTAATCATTTCAGGTACAAAGTGCGAAAGGCGTTATTTCCAGAAATAAGGATATGTGGTGGGAGGGAGAGGCTGACGGTTTAAATGGACCGGAATGCTACCGTCAGCCCGGGTCAAAAAACATGTCAAGGGAAAGAAAAGAGGGTCGGTGGACTAGGGAGCAACATGGATAGTGCCACCGGCCCGGGACATGGAAAGTTTCAAGAAAGACAAGAAGGGCCGATGGTATAAGAGAGGCGATAAAAAAGGGCATCGGCCCGGGGAGAAGTGCAGACTGCAGTCTTAAGAAAAGAAGGGTCGGTGGTCAAGAATGAAATAAGAAAATGTGCCACCGGCCCGGGAACCTGAAAAGTTTCAAAAAGGATAAGGAGGGCTGATGGTTTAGGAATTGAAAGAAAAACCATTGGCCCGGGATAAAGAAAAGATTCCTGAAAGAGACGGAGGGTCGGTGGCCAAGAATGGAACAGGAAAGTGTGCCACCGGCCCGGGAACCTGAAAAGTTTAAAAAGGATATGGAGGGCCGATGGTAAAAGAGAATTAGTAGGAAAGGCCATCGGCCCGGGAAAAGTAAAGAATTTGGAAAGTAAAGAGTGACTTCCTGAATTTTGACTATCTACTGTGACCTCCTGAATATAGACATCGATTTTGGACTTTCTTTACTTAGACCCATCTACTGTGACGTTTTCCTTTCTTACTACCGATCGTGACGTTTTAACCTTTTCTATCGATTATGACGATTTATCCTTTTTTACCGATTATGACGTTTTATACCTTCTACCGATTGTGACGTGTTACCCCAAAATGCAAAGTACGACCAACAAACTTTGAATCCCGATGAATGACTCGACAACTACCATATTATGACGACATCTTTTACCATCAAATGAACGATTTAGGTTTACCATTTAAGATCATCTCGGCAGACAGTGCATTAGGGCTACTGGCGATAGCACTATAAAAAAAACGCACAGGTCTATTTCTACCCCTTGGGTCTGTGTGGAAAGGAAATAGAATTTGAGATTTCTTGAAATTAAGAAAACTCAAATTTTAGGCTAAAAATCTGTTTTAACTAGAAAAATTCAACTATTTCAAAGCTATCCCTCAAAGACGAGCTTTCACTAGTTATATAAGAATTTTGACAAAAAATGACTCTTAAAGTTTTAGTTGTGCATTTGCAAATTTTTTGATGAATAATAATGTTCACATTTGAATTTATCATTTCAGGTACAAAGTGCGAACGGCGTAATTTCCAGAAATAAGATATGTGGTGGGAGGGAGAGGCTGACGGTTTGAATGGACCGGAATGCTACCGTCAGCCCGGGTCAAAAAACATGTCGAGGAAAGAAAGAAAAGAGGGTCGGTGGACTAGGGAGCAACATGAATAGTGCCACCGGCCCGGGACATGGAAAGTTTCAAGAAAGACAAGAAGGGCCGATGGTATAAGAGAGGCGATAAAAAAAGCCATCGGCCCGGGGAGAAGTGCAGACTGCAGTAAGAAAAGGAGGGTCGGTGGTCAAGAATGAAATAAGAAAATGTGCCACCGGCCCGGGAACCTGAAAAGTTTCAAAAAGGATAAGGAGGGCTGATGGTTTAAGAATTGAAAGAAAAACCATTGGCCCGGGATAAAGAAAAGATTCCTGAAAGAGACGGAGGGTCGGTGGCCAAGAATGGAACTGGAAAGAGTGCCACCGGCCCGGGAACCTGAAAAGTTTAAAAAGGATATGGAGGGCCGATGGTAAAATAGAATTAGTAGGAAAGGCCATCGGCCCGGGAAAAGTAAAGAATTTGGAAAGTAAAGAGTGACTTCCTGAATTTTGACTACCTACTGTGACCTCCTGAATATAGACATCGATTTTGGACTTTCTTTACTTAGACCCATCTACTGTGACGTTTTCCTTTCTTACTACCGATCGTGACGTTTTACCCTTTTCTACCGATTATGACGATTTATCCTTTTTTACCGATTATGACGTTTTATCCCTTCTACCGATTGTGACGTGTTACCCCAAAATGCAAAGTACGACCAACAAACTTTGAATCCCGATGAATGACTCGACAACTACCATATTATGACGACATCTTTTACCATCAAATGAACGATTTAGGTTTGCCATTTAAGATCATCTCGGGAGACAGTGCATTAGGGCTACTGGCGATAGCACTATAAAAAAACGCACAGGTCTATTTCTACCCCTTGGGTCTGTGTGGAAAGGAAATAGAATTTGAGATTTCTTGAAATTAAGAAAACTCAAATTTTTGGCTAAAAATCTGTTTTAACTAGAAAAATTCAACTATTTCAAAGCTATCCCTCAAAGACGAGCTTTCACTAGTCATATAAGAATTTTGACAAAAAATGACTCTTAAAGTTTTATTTGTGCATTTGCAAATTTTTTGATGAATAATAATGTTTACATTTGAATTTATCATTTCAGGTACAAAGTGCGAACGGCGTAATTTCCAGAAATAAGATATGTGGTGGGAGGGAGAGGCTGACGGTTTGAATGGACCGGAATGCTACCGTCAGCCCGGGTCAAAAAACATGTCGAGGAAAGAAAGAAAAGAGGGTCGGTGGACTAGGAAGCAACATGGATAGTGCCACCGGCCCGGGACATGGAAAGTTTCAAGAAAGACAAGAAGGGCCGATGGTATAAGAGAGGCGATAAAAAAAGCCATCGGCCCGGGGAGATGTGCAGACTGCAGTAAGAAAAGGAGGGTCGGTGGTCAAGAATGAAATAAGAAAATGTGCCACCGGCCCGGGAACCTGAAAAGTTTCAAAAATTATAAGGAGGGCTGATGGTTTAAGAATTGAAAGAAAAACCATTGGCCCGGGATAATGAAAAGATTCCTGAAAGAGACGGAGGGTCGGTGGCCAAGAATGGAACAGGAAAGAGTGCCACCGGCCCGGGAACCTGAAAAGTTTAAAAAGGATATGGAGGACCGATGGTAAAAGAGAATTATTAGGAAAGGACATCGGCCCGGGGAAAGTAAAGAATTTGGAAAGTAAAGAGTGACTTCCTGAATTTTGACTACCTACTGTGACCTCCTGAATATAGACATCGATTTTGGACTTTCTTTACCTAGACCCATCTACTGTGACGTTTTCCTTTCTTACTACCGATCGTGACGTTTTACCCTTTTCTACCGATTATGACGATTTATCCTTTTTTACCGATTATGACGTTTTATCCCTTCTACCGATTGTGACGTGTTACCCCAAAATGCAACGTACAACCAACAAACTTTGAATCCCGATGAATGACTCGACAACTACCATATTATGACGACATCTTTTACCATCAAATGAACGATTTAGGTTTGCCATTTTAGATCATCTCGGCAGACAGTGCATTAGGGCTACTGGCGATAGCACTATAAAAAAAACACACAGGTCTATTTCTTCCCTTTGGGTCTGTGTGGAAAGGAAATAGAATTTGAGATTTCTTGAAATTAAGAAAACTCAAATTTTAGGCTAAAAATCTGTTTTAACTAGAAAAATTCAACTATTTCAAAGCTATCCCTCAAAGACGAGCTTTCACTAGTTATATAAGAATTTTGACAAAAAATGACTCTTAAAGTTTTAGTTGTGCATTTGCAAATTTTTTGATGAATAATAATGTTCACATTTGAATTTATCATTTCAGGTACAAAGTGCGAACGGCGTAATTTCCAGAAATAAGATATGTGGTGGGAGGGAGAGGCTGACGGTTTGAATGGACCGGAATGCTACCGTCAGCCCGGGTCAAAAAACATGTCGAGGAAAGAAAGAAAAGAGGGTCGGTGGACTAGGGAGCAACATGAATAGTGCCACCGGCCCGGGACATGGAAAGTTTCAAGAAAGACAAGAAGGGCCGATGGTATAAGAGAGGCGATAAAAAAAGCCATCGGCCCGGGGAGAAGTGCAGACTGCAGTAAGAAAAGGAGGGTCGGTGGTCAAGAATGAAATAAGAAAATGTGCCACCGGCCCGGGAACCTGAAAAGTTTCAAAAAGGATAAGGAGGGCTGATGGTTTAAGAATTGAAAGAAAAACCATTGGCCCGGGATAAAGAAAAGATTCCTGAAAGAGACGGAGGGTCGGTGGCCAAGAATGGAACTGGAAAGAGTGCCACCGGCCCGGGAACCTGAAAAGTTTAAAAAGGATATGGAGGGCCGATGGTAAAATAGAATTAGTAGGAAAGGCCATCGGCCCGGGAAAAGTAAAGAATTTGGAAAGTAAAGAGTGACTTCCTGAATTTTGACTACCTACTGTGACCTCCTGAATATAGACATCGATTTTGGACTTTCTTTACTTAGACCCATCTACTGTGACGTTTTCCTTTCTTACTACCGATCGTGACGTTTTACCCTTTTCTACCGATTATGACGATTTATCCTTTTTTACCGATTATGACGTTTTATCCCTTCTACCGATTGTGACGTGTTACCCCAAAATGCAAAGTACGACCAACAAACTTTGAATCCCGATGAATGACTCGACAACTACCATATTATGACGACATCTTTTACCATCAAATGAACGATTTAGGTTTGCCATTTAAGATCATCTCGGGAGACAGTGCATTAGGGCTACTGGCGATAGCACTATAAAAAAACGCACAGGTCTATTTCTACCCCTTGGGTCTCTGTGGAAAGGAAATAGAATTTGAGATTTCTTGAAATTAAGAAAACTCAAATTTTTGGCTAAAAATCTGTTTTAACTAGAAAAATTCAACTATTTCAAAGCTATCCCTCAAAGACGAGCTTTCACTAGTCATATAAGAATTTTGACAAAAAATGACTCTTAAAGTTTTATTTGTGCATTTGCAAATTTTTTGATGAATAATAATGTTTACATTTGAATTTATCATTTCAGGTACAAAGTGCGAACGGCGTAATTTCCAGAAATAAGATATGTGGTGGGAGGGAGAGGCTGACGGTTTGAATGGACCGGAATGCTACCGTCAGCCCGGGTCAAAAAACATGTCGAGGAAAGAAAGAAAAGAGGGTCGGTGGACTAGGAAGCAACATGGATAGTGCCACCGGCCCGGGACATGGAAAGTTTCAAGAAAGACAAGAAGGGCCGATGGTATAAGAGAGGCGATAAAAAAAGCCATCGGCCCGGGGAGATGTGCAGACTGCAGTAAGAAAAGGAGGGTCGGTGGTCAAGAATGAAATAAGAAAATGTGCCACCGGCCCGGGAACCTGAAAAGTTTCAAAAATTATAAGGAGGGCTGATGGTTTAAGAATTGAAAGAAAAACCATTGGCCCGGGATAATGAAAAGATTCCTGAAAGAGACGGAGGGTCGGTGGCCAAGAATGGAACAGGAAAGAGTGCCACCGGCCCGGGAACCTGAAAAGTTTAAAAAGGATATGGAGGACCGATGGTAAAAGAGAATTATTAGGAAAGGACATCGGCCCGGGGAAAGTAAAGAATTTGGAAAGTAAAGAGTGACTTCCTGAATTTTGACTACCTACTGTGACCTCCTGAATATAGACATCGATTTTGGACTTTCTTTACCTAGACCCATCTACTGTGACGTTTTCCTTTCTTACTACCGATCGTGACGTTTTACCCTTTTCTACCGATTATGACGATTTATCCTTTTTTACCGATTATGACGTTTTATCCCTTCTACCGATTGTGACGTGTTACCCCAAAATGCAACGTACAACCAACAAACTTTGAATCCCGATGAATGACTCGACAACTACCATATTATGACGACATCTTTTACCATCAAATGAACGATTTAGGTTTGCCATTTAAGATCATCTCGGCAGACAGTGCATTAGGGCTACTGGCGATAGCACTATAAAAAAAACGCACAGGTCTATTTCTACCCCTTGGGTCTGTGTGGAAGGGAAATAGAATTTGAGATTTCTTGAAATTAAGAAAACTCAAATTTTTGGTTAAAAATCTGTTTTAACTAGAAAAATTCAACTATTTCAAAGCTATCCCTCAAAGACGAGCTTTCACTGGTTATATAAGAATTTTGGCAAAAAATAACTCTTAAAGTTTTATTTGTGCATTTGCAAATTTTTTGATGAATAATAATGTTTACATTTGAATTTATCATTTCAGGTACAAAGTGCGAACGGCGTAATTTCCAGAAATAAGATATGTGGTGGGAGGGAGAGGCTGACGGTTTGAATGGACCGGAATGCTACCGTCAGCCCGGGTCAAAAAACATGTCGAGGAAAGAAAGAAAAGAGGGTCGGTGGACTAGGAAGCAACATGGATAGTGCCACCGGCCCGGGACATGGAAAGTTTCAAGAAAGACAAGAAGGGCCGATGGTATAAGAGAGGCGATAAAAAAAGCCATCGGCCCGGGGAGATGTGCAGACTGCAGTAAGAAAAGGAGGGTCGGTGGTCAAGAATGAAATAAGAAAATGTGCCACCGGCCCGGGAACCTGAAAAGTTTCAAAAATTATAAGGAGGGCTGATGGTTTAAGAATTGAAAGAAAAACCATTGGCCCGGGATAAAGAAAAGATTCCTGAAAGAGACGGAGGGTCGGTGGCCAAGAATGGAACTGGAAAGAGTGCCACCGGCCCGGGAACCTGAAAAGTTTAAAAAGGATATGGAGGGCCGATGGTAAAATAGAATTAGTAGGAAAGGCCATCGGCCCGGGAAAAGTAAAGAATTTGGAAAGTAAAGAGTGACTTCCTGAATTTTGACTACCTACTGTGACCTCCTGAATATAGACATCGATTTTGGACTTTCTTTACTTAGACCCATCTACTGTGACGTTTTCCTTTCTTACTACCGATCGTGACGTTTTACCCTTTTCTACCGATTATGACGATTTATCCTTTTTTACCGATTATGACGTTTTATCCCTTCTACCGATTGTGACGTGTTACCCCAAAATGCAAAGTACGACCAACAAACTTTGAATCCCGATGAATGACTCGACAACTACCATATTATGACGACATCTTTTACCATCAAATGAACGATTTAGGTTTGCCATTTAAGATCATCTCGGCAGACAGTGCATTAGGGCTACTGGCGATAGCACTATAAAAAAAACGCACAGGTCTATTTCTACCCCTTGGGTCTGTGTGGAAAGGAAATAGAATTTGAGATTTCTTGAAATTAAGAAAACTCAAATTTTTGGCTAAAAATCTGTTTTAACTAGAAAAATTCAACTATTTCAAAGCTATCCCTCAAAGACGAGCTTTCACTAGTCATATAAGAATTTGAACAAAAAATGACTCTTAAAGTTTTATTTGTGCATTTGCAATTGTTTTGATGAATAATAATGTTTACATTTGAATTTATCATTTCAGGTACAAAGTGCGAACGGCGTAATTTCCAGAAATAAGATATGTGGTAAGAGGGAGAGGCTGACGGTTTGAATGGACCGGAATGCTACCGTCAGCCCGGGTCAAAAAACATGTCGAGGAAAGAAAGAAAAGAGGGTCGGTGGACTAGGGAGCAACATGGATAGTGAAACCGGCCCAGGACATGGAAAGTTTCAAGAAAGACAAGAAGGGCCGATGGTATAAGAGAGGCGATAAAAAAAGCCATCGGCCCGGGGAGATGTGCACACTGCAGTAAGAAAAGGAGGGTCGGTGGTCAAGAATGAAATAAGAAAATGTGCCACCGGCCCGGGAACCTGAAAAGTTTCAAAAATTATAAGGAGGGCTGATGGTTTAAGAATTGAAAGAAAAACCATTGGCCCGGGATAAAAAAAAAAGACTCCTGAAAGAGACGGAGGGTCGGTGGCCAAGAATGGAACAGGAAAGAGTGCCACCGGCCCGGGAACCTGAAAAGTTTAAAAAGGATATGGAGGGCCGATGGTAAAAGAGAATTATTAGGAAAGGCCATCGGCCCGGGAAAAGTAAAGAATTTGGAAAGTAAAGAGTGACTTCCTGAATTTTGACTACCTACTGTGACCTCCTGAATATTGACATCGATTTTGAACTTTCTTTACTTAGACCCATCTACTGTGACGTTTTCCTTTCTTACTACCGATCGTGACGTTTTACCCTTTTCTACCGATTATGACGATTTATCCTTTTTTACCGATTATGACGTTTTATCCCTTCTACCGATTGTGACGTGTTACCCCAAAATGCAAAGTACAACCAACAAACTTTGAATCCCGATGAATGACTCGACAACTACCATATTATGACGACATCTTTTACCATCAAATGAACGGTTTAGGTTTGCCATTTAAGATCATCTCGGCAGACAGTGCATTAGGGCTACTGGCGATAGCACTATAAAAAAAACGCACAGGTCTATTTCTACCCCTTGGGTCTGTGTGGAAAGGAAATAGAATTTGAGATTTCTTGAAATTAAGAAAACTCAAATTTTTGGCTAAAAATCTGTTCTAACTAGAAAAATTCAACTATTTCAAAGCTATCCCTCAAAGACGAGCTTTCACTGGTTATATAAGAATTTTGGCAAAAAATAACTCTTAAAGTTTTATTTGTGCATTTGCAAATTTTTTGATGAATAATAATGTTTACATTTGAATTTATCATTTCAGGTACAAAGTGCGAACGGCGTAATTTCCAGAAATAAGATATGTGGTGGGAGGGAGAGGCTGACGGTTTGAATGGACCGGAATGCTACCGTCAGCCCGGGTCAAAAAACATGTCGAGGAAAGAAAGAAAAGAGGGTCGGTGGACTAGGAAGCAACATGGATAGTGCCACCGGCCCGGGACATGGAAAGTTTCAAGAAAGACAAGAAGGGCCGATGGTATAAGAGAGGCGATAAAAAAAGCCATCGGCCCGGGGAGATGTGCAGACTGCAGTAAGAAAAGGAGGGTCGGTGGTCAAGAATGAAATAAGAAAATGTGCCACCGGCCCGGGAACCTGAAAAGTTTCAAAAATTATAAGGAGGGCTGATGGTTTAAGAATTGAAAGAAAAACCATTGGCCCGGGATAAAGAAAAGATTCCTGAAAGAGACGGAGGGTCGGTGGCCAAGAATGGAACAGGAAAGAGTGCCACCGGCCCGGGAACCTGAAAAGTTTAAAAAGGATATGGAGGGCCGATGGTAAAAGAGAATTATTAGGAAAGGACATCGGCCCGGGAAAAGTAAAGAATTTGGAAAGTAAAGAGTGACTTCCTGAATTTTGACTACCTACTGTGACCTCCTGAATGTAGACATCGATTTTGGACTTTCTTTACTTAGACCCATCTACTGTGACGTTTTCCTTTCTTATTACCGATCGTGACGTTTTACCCTTTTCTACCGATTATGACGATTTATCCTTTTTTACCGATTATGACGTTTTATCCCTTCTACCGATTGTGACGTGTTACCCCAAAATGCAAAGTACGACCAACAAACTTTGAATCCCGATGAATGACTCGACAACTACCATATTATGACGACATCTTTTACCATCAAATGAACGATTTAGGTTTGCCATTTTAGATCATCTCGGCAGACAGTGCATTAGGGCTACTGGCGATGGCACTATAAAAAAAACACAGGTCTATTTCTTCCCTTTGGGTCTGTGTGGAAAGGAAATAGAATTTGAGATTTCTTGAAATTAAGAAAACTCAAATTTTTGGCTAAAAATCTGTTTTAACTAGAAAAATTTAACTATTTCAAAGCTGTCCCTCAAAGACAAGCTTTCACTAGTTATATAAGAATTTTGACCAAAAATGACTCTTAAAGTTTTATTTGTGCATTTGCAAATTTTTTGATGAATAATAATGTTTACATTTGAATTTATCATTTCAGGTACAAAGTGCGAACGGCGTAATTTCCAGAAATAAGATATGTGGTGGGAGGGAGAGGCTGACGGTTTGAATGGACCGGAATGCTACCGTCAGCCCGGGTCAAAAAACATGTCGAGGAAAGAAAGAAAAGAGGGTCGGTGGACTAGGAAGCAACATGGATAGTGCCACCGGCCCGGGACATGGAAAGTTTCAAGAAAGACAAGAGGGGCCGATGGTATAAGAGAGGCGATAAAAAAAGCCATCGGCCCGGGGAGATGTGCAGACTGCAGTAAGAAAAGGAGGGTCGGTGGTCAAGAATGAAATAAGAAAATGTGCCACCGGCCCGGGAACCTGAAAAGTTTCAAAAATTATAAGGAGGGCTGATGGTTTAAGAATTGAAAGAAAAACCATTGGCCCGGGATAAAGAAAAGATTCCTGAAAGAGACGGAGGGTCGGTGGCCAAGAATGGAACAGGAAAGAGTGCCACCGGCCCGGGAACCTGAAAAGTTTAAAAAGGATATGGAGGGCCGATGGTAAAAGAGAATTATTAGGAAAGGACATCGGCCCGGGAAAAGTAAAGAATTTGGAAAGTAAAGAGTGACTTCCTGAATTTTGACTGCCTACTGTGACCTCCTGAATGTAGACATCGATTTTGGACTTTCTTTACTTAGACCCATCTACTGTGACGTTTTCCTTTCTTATTACCGATCGTGACGTTTTACCCTTTTCTACCGATTATGACGATTTATCCTTTTTTACCGATTATGACGTTTTATCCCTTCTACCGATTGTGACGTGTTACCCCAAAATGCAAAGTACGACCAACAAACTTTGAATCCCGATGAATGACTCGACAACTACCATATTATGACGACATCTTTTACCATCAAATGAACGATTTAGGTTTGCCATTTTAGATCATCTCGGCAGACAGTGCATTAGGGCTACTGGCGATAGCACTATAAAAAAAACACACAGGTCTATTTCTTCCCTTTGGGTCTGTGTGGAAAGGAAATAGAATTTGAGATTTCTTGAAATTAAGAAAACTCAAATTTTTGGCTAAAAATCTGTTTTAACTAGAAAAATTTAACTATTTCAAAGCTGTCCCTCAAAGACAAGCTTTCACTAGTTATATAAGAATTTTGACCAAAAATGACTCTTAAAGTTTTATTTGTGCATTTGCAAATTTTTTGATGAATAATAATGTTTACATTTGAATTTATCATTTCAGGTACAAAGTGCGAACGGCGTAATTTCCAGAAATAAGATATGTAGTGGGAGGGAGAGGCTGACGGTTTGAATGGACCGGAATGCTACCGTCAGCCCGGGTCAAAAAACATGTCGAGGAAAGAAAGAAAAGAGGGTCGGTGGACTAGGGAGCAACATGGATAGTGCCACGGCCCGGAACATGGAAAGTTTCAAGAAAGACAATGAGGGCCGATGGTATAAGGGAGGCTATAAAGAAAGCTATCTGCCCGGCAGAATTGCCGATCCCCCCAGAGACAACGACGCACCCCCTTCCCCCCCCCAGAATTTTTAAAATCCCCCCCCCCCAAAAAAAAAAAACGCTGTAGATTTAATATTTATATAGACCTATGAAGTACCAGCCTAAGTAATTTACACCATACTGTGTATATATAGAATTCGTTACGATACATACAATACACGAAACGTTATAGTGAAGAAATAATTTTAAATACCATCGAATTGGGTATTTGGGTAACTTTGTCCTAAGAAATAAAACCCAAGCACTAACTTTCTTCTTGAAAATTTTTCTACTGATAGGTCAACGCAGAGTTGCCCCTAATTGAAAAAGGGAAGCACATTTTCAATAGCGTTTATAATACGGAATTACAACTCATTTTTAATTTTCCTTTAAATAGATTTTCTTTACAGCAAAAGCTATCGGGAATCCAGTAATCAGTAAAAGTTCCGCTCAAAATTTGTGTAATTGTCTTCTTTTTTTAATCCGTAAAAATAGCCGAACACGTGATCCAATCAAAAACAGCTTCCCATTCCTTCATTCAGGGGCCCGGATGGCCGAGTTTTAAGCATCGCAGGCCAGCAGTCTGCGTGCTGTTACGAGCGCGGGTTCGATTCCCGCCTTCGCCCTGGGTGTATTTCCTCTCTTTGTGACAGTAAAAAATCTTTCTGTGTCTGTCTTACTTGACGAAGACTTATAAGCGGCTCACTGAGCAAGCACACAAGTCGGAATATATATTTAAAATACCCTACCCTACCCTACCCTACCCTTCCTTCAATTTTTAATGCATAAAAGACACTCTTCGCTTTTTATATAATGCAACACAATTGACAACATTTAACAAATTAGAATTATTTTATAATGTTTACAGATATAGTTTCACTTAAAAAGTTACTATTTTTTAAATTACTATAATTTAAATTAAATATTAAATAAAATGTTTACCGTAAAACTTGGAACTGAACTACTTAAATTCAATCACTCACACATTTGATACCAGACGACAAGTATCTTTCCTACTGTTTCTAACTAAAGCAATCATTAAGTTTCACTTCGAGTATAATTCGGAAGTCAAATGGCTTGGGCCTGAGTAGTGAGTATGTATCCTAAGCCAGATAAATTTTCCGAAGGTTATTCATTCAAAGAAATGTTATACAAAATTCTGAATATTTATGATGTCAACCATAACAGCGATTAAGAAAGGTTTATGAGAAATAATTGTCGGCACATTGCTTTCTTCGACGCCGGGATTCCTAAAATAGAATTATCATTTTGCATATTTTTAAGGATTTTAGTTGCGATTCCTTTAGTTAGTGTATTAAGTGCTTAATGTATCAAATTAAGGGTTTTATTCAATTAAATTACTTATAATGTGAGTTTAATTAATAAAAAGTGCAATTCTGCAATTGTTAGCATTGCAAAAAATTTCTAATAAATTCAACAAGATCAGTAATATGAAAAGGCCCGTTCCTTCCTTGCGGTTTAGGAGGCTTCGTCTAAAGACAGCTTAAAACTCAACAAGTAATTTTATAGTACTATTCACCAAATAAATATCTTGAAATCGATAATAAAATTATTAATATCTCTAGTGCTTAATGAAGGGAAGGAGGGGCGGGGTAACATTTTTAAAATCTAATTTCTTGAAAGCTGACATCAAACTCTTGCTGATGAAGAAGGAAATTTGTTGAAAAAATCCCGCCACTCTACCGTATTCTAACCAAGATGTGCAATTTTCTATCTTTAATATTCTTTAGTCGTCTTTTTACAAAAACCAGCCAAGTAAAAAAATTTGAGATCTAGGTGCACATTAAAAATTATAAAACAATGTTTTTCATTATTAATATTGATCAATATTTTTGGCGCCCAAAAGTGTTTAAAGTGTAAAATTTGAAACTAAAATTATCAGTAATATCAAATATAATTAACTTCTCAGTATTTGTATTCTTTAAAATTCTTTAGTATTCTTTCTTTATTTGCCTAACACCTTCTGAAGGATACAGACGTATAAAATCGTCAAGAAGGTTTATAAGTGGGTCTCTGACCAAGCACACAAGCCTGAAAATATATATCTAATAACCAACCCGTCAAATGACTGTTTTTCCAGCAACACACATAATTTTTAAATTTTAAAAATTTAATAATTTCATTAAATTCCAAAATTTAAAGCATAGAGTCCACCAAGGTTTATAACCACCTACTACAGAATTCTTTAATTAAGAAATTAAATTTTCAGTTAAAATTTTAATTTAAATCTCAAGCAGTAAAAACAAGTAAACATTTCTGCCAATTAGCTTTTTCAGAGGGTTAACAAGATTAATATATTCAACTTATATAATTACGAAAATCTTACCGGAATCTTGTCCATAACACTTTAAAATAAGCTCTTGGAGTATTTATAGTACAGTGCATTTTAACTTCATTTAGTTTAGTTTAAAATAGATTAAATACATGCATTTAATAAGGGAGTAATGCCTCCCCTCCGTATCGAAATCAACTATCTACAATACAAAAAAAAACTTTTAACAACACTTTTAAGCGGGAAAAGTGCACGCGTATGCCATTGGTTAAAAAGAAATATGCAGGAGTCATCATTTAACCGAATTTATATATTATACAGACAGAAGAGCAGATGCGAAAGTGTTTTGTTCCAGCTTTAAAGGGCGTGATGGGTTGTTTATGGGTAATAAATGTCAGAAAGATTCGTTATACAGCGTTTACATGCTACGAGCAGCCATTTGAGCGTGACCTTGGTTATCTCAAGGTAACCGCTTTATACGTATTTATTCGAACATCCGCTGAAGTTGGATCTCAAGGCCACCAACCCAACTTTTTTCGGTTTTTCTGCCAAGATCAAAGGAAATGGTTGCCATAAGGTAAATAGCAAACATCTTGGCGTGTTATCTCTTTTTTAAGTGATCCTTTGAAAAATTATGTAAAACATCAAATTGAATTGTATGAGTTTTTCTTAATTTTTTTTTATTTAAAGCAGGACGCATTCATTATTTTGAAAATAAAATTCAAGCACATATATGAATGAAATTCAAAATTTGACACTGTAAAATATGTTGATGATAAAATACTTCTATGTTAATAAAAGTATTGGAACTCTTATTTATATCTTACCCGTAATCAATACAATTAATTTTTAAACAAGATTTTGTAATAAAATACTGAAACCTGGTTGGAGTTAATAAAGCTTAATCAGTTATTTAAATACAAATAATTTCGAAATTTTTGTCAGACAATACTGAAAACACTTTTTTATTTGTCCTGATTTTTATCAGTAATACTCCGGCATTAAAAGTTTTAAATATAAGTACGGAAAGAACATTCATCAAAAAAAAAAAAAAACAATCCAGAAAAAAATGCACTTTCCTATGCACTTTAAAACAAAAAAAAATTCCTCGTAAAATATTAATAATGGGCAGGGACCGGCAGCAGAGATTCCAGGCATGCCCCGTTAAAAACAGTCATGTCCCGGGGTTTTTCTTTAAACAGTCATGCCCCTTAAAGATGGTACAAACAGTTAAAAACTGTAAAAAGGGCTGTAGGGAGCCTAGTGGTCAAGATTTCGGTCTCGAGATCGGAAGGTTGAGAGATCGAGTCCCGGTGCCACTGAAGACCTACCGAGTATATGCGGAGTACGTGCTCGCTAAATCTGTTGGGTCCGAAAGTCCTGTGGTCGGTCATTGCGCAGTTTACCATGGGTACAGGTTCCTGGAGAAAATTTCCCTCCCCTTCAGGAACATGTCTAAATTGTGGAGGTGGCGCGTGATAGCTGGCAGCATCTGTCACGTATGTGTGTGCATGTGAGTGTGAGTGTGTGTGTGTTGTGACTGTCTTACTTGACGAAGGTTTATAAGCGGCTCTCTGAGCAAGCACACAAGCCTGAAAATATATGTATATCAACCAACCAACCAACTGTAAAAATACGGAGATTTGAGATAAGGCCTTTTATTTAGTGGGTCAAACCGTTTCCCACCAAATACGGCTGTTGCACTTAAAAATCAAAAGGAAAGTAAATTTACAGGGTTTTTTTTGCAGCGTAGGGTACATCTTATTCCAGTAGAGACTATTTACCTCTAGATAATTATCTAAGCTCTCTAAATGTAACACAAGCAGCAATCAAAATGTCGTCATCCATAATCTAGTTGATTTTAAACAATGAATAAAATCGCCGTGCTATGCAATCTCACTCGCCAATTTCTCGCCAACCAAAGGTCGAATCGATGAAGGGCAAATAGCTGGAAGCAGCGCTCGAAGCATGTAAACGAGGCCTACACGATATTCTATTATCTATGATCTTATTTCTGTAATGTTCTTTAGGGATTTTGGTTACCATTTTTGTTTCTTGAAGGTTGGGAGGTTTTGCCCCCCCCCCCCCCCTGATGTCTGGGGGGGAGATGATTATAGAGAACAAGTATTTGTTAGAATGGTATCTTAGACAAAATAAACCATTTACATTGAAAATTTTCTAATTTTTTTCGACCCCCCCCCCTAAAATTTCAATGATGCCCCCCCCCACCCCCCCCCCCACCCCCGTTGCGGCCCAAAAAAATTACGCACCGATGTGAAAGCTTTTCTTTGGCATGATTAGTGAATGGAAAACGTGAGATTCTTAGCACGGGACTTTACATGTAAAATTATTCTTTTTTTAAATATATATTTTACATTTAAACTACCAGTAGAAGTTTAAAATTAACTCAGTAAAGTAGACTATTAAATGGTATGGGAAAGTTTCTAGTCTTGAGCAGCAACAAAAATGCTGAATGAAAATAAATTCTTTTTTGATCTGCTTGGTAAATAAATATCACTGAGAACAGAGTATCAATCGGAGCAGCAATCGAAAGAAAAACGGAAGCGAAAGCCGGAAGAAAATACGTCACCTGAAAAAAGCCAAATTGGTAACGCTATTTCCCCGCGACTAAATTTAACAACTTTTATTTAAACTATTTAGTTACGGCATATGCATAACAAACAAAATTGAAAAGCTGTACAATAGTAGTTCGCCATAGAGAATTTTTGGTACATATGCGTCTTTGGAAACTTTTTGATCTCAGTTACCTAACTTTTTAAGCTTAATTGCTTTCAGGTTATCCTCACGGTCAATAACCTGTCTTATGTTTGTACTGAAACCTTAAATTGTTCTGTCAAATTTTTATACATTCAACACACTAAATTCAGCTGCAAACAGACTGCAAAAGAAAATTATCCGAAACATGTCTGTTAGTGATTTATCAGAGCCCTGCATCGTCTACAAGTCGTCCAAAGTGGTCCCAGATGTTGTCAGCGTGGTGCCTAAACTTACAGCATTGATAAGGTATGACGGAGCTGTAGTCAACATGGGAAACGAATTGACGCCAACCATGGTCAAAGAACCGCCAACCTTCGTGCACTGGCCGATGGAAGACCAAAAACTGTACACTCTGTGCCTCACAGATCCGGATGCGCCAAGTCGCGATGACCCCAAACTTCGAGAATGGCTTCACTGGTTGGTGGTCAACGTTCCACACGACACCGAAATCCAGTCAGGCTCAGTTTTGGCTGAATACATTGGCGCTGCCCCTCCACAAGGAACGGGTTTGCACAGATACGTGTTTTTGGTATACAAACAACAGACAAAATTAGACTGTGGACAAAAAGTGTTGCCGAACAATTCTGCCAAAGATCGAGGGAACTTCAAAATCGAAGATTTCGCCAAGAAATATGGATTGGGAAATCCTCTAGCTGGAAATTTCTTCTATGCTCGATGGGATTCTTATGTTGACACTATTCAAAAGCACCTCGGTGTATAAGCTTCTGGGTGCCGGAAAAATATCAAAAATTCTACTTTTATAATCAATTCGCAAAATCCCGTCTTATTGTAAAATACATGTTGTGATGTCTAATTAATAAAAATATTATAATAGCAGACATTAAGTGAAGTGTTCTTTTTTTTAATATTATTATCTACTTAGTATAATTATTTTCTTCAACAACTAAATATGTTATTAAATACTTTTGAAAATTAAAAATTGTTAAAATGAAGAAAGTTAAAAACTCAATAATCGGTAAGGTTGTTTTTTTGGCGCAGAACTTAGATTTTGATTTCAATTTACTATTGTGTCAACTAGCTGGACTAATGTGGGGGAAAATTTTACCATGATAAAAACTTTTTGAACCTTCCATAGTTAGAATAGATTTTTATACCACCAAAAAATGTCGGTAATTATTACTAAATAATATAATAAATTTCATCAGCAAATCAACGAAGTGGCCAGAAAGTATCGCGATAGGCTGGCAGTATGGACTAAACGATCGCGATATGGAATGTTTTGCTTCTGGTTGATCCAATATGGCGGACCGGTTACAGTGAAAGCTTCAGGAACTTGGGCCAATGATCTCTCCTTCTTACTTCTTATCACTATGGGTTGATCAACGTAATGTTTGGCGTCAGTTACTCGGTTATCAAATGCATAAAATAGTCAGTTAAGGCCCGTTTCCACTAGCGAGTTTAATCCAGAACAACTTAAGCTAGCTTAAATTGATCCAGTTCGGAAAAAGTGTCGTTTCCGCTGGCAAACTTTAATCTAGGAGTCTCGAACCCAGAATATTTCAAAATGTGTGTGTGTGTGTGTGTTTTTTTTTTGGGGGGGGGGGTCAAGAGAAGCGTTTTGTTTAATTTACAAATCTCATCATTCAAAGATTCAAGCTCTGATTTCGTTCTTCGTTTTGTGTTTCGATTGCTAGATCTTGAAATTTTGGTATTTCAGTATTGATAAAATTCCAGATCCGTGATCGGTGACTTTTTAATGTTGCCAAGTTGGCGACATCGTGATTTTTTGAGAGCGTAAAGAAAATTTAAAACAATTCTAATTAGCTTTTCTTTAAAAGAAACCTCTCAAATGTAAAAATGACCTGCAAAAATCAAATTCAAACATAAACAAAAACCTAATAATCGCAATCGCAAGGTTAACCTGTCGGAATTATTTATCGCCGTTCTGCTGCCGCAAAATGTTGCCGACCACGATTCTAGGATTCATATTTATAGTAAAAAGTCTTCTGAAGGAGTTACATTCAAATAAAAATGCACTTAATTTTTATAAACATCCTAACCAGCAGTGCAAGTAATTAATAATTTACGAAACGGTCGCTTATAAACCTTTCCGCGAACACTTTGAATCTGAGGAAAATGTAAACAAATAGAAATTTAAGCTAGATTAAATTGTTAATCGTGTTCCCTGAACTTGAATAACTTAATCGAGTTCGTTCGGAACTCCATTAACTGCCCAGCTCATGACGTTTCACTTAGCTCCGCCCTTGATCTAGATTAAGTTTGCAAGTACTGGGGTATTGTAGGGGAGAGTGTTGTACCTAGGGACAATTTTTACATTTTAATTTTTTTCTTCGATAATTATTGTCAAAATAAAAATTTCAAAGCAGCATTTCAACACACCAATATATTCCTCTATAATATATTTTTTTAAATTCTGGCAGCTTGAAATTAAAAAATTGCCACTCTTTTAAAGTAGAGAGGATAAACTGTCCCAAGGTACAACATGATGTTGCACCTTGGGACATGCTTTATAATTCAGTCAATAGTCATACACTTGAACTGATTTGGGTCAGGAAACAAACTTTATTTCAAAATACAACAGAAAATGTGCTCTTTAGAACATTTCATCACGCGGAAGGAAAAAGATTTATCAGGTGTTGCCAGAATTATATTTTCAAACTTCAATCATTATAAAATATATCCAAAACAAAGCTGAGTTGTATTTTACATGTTTTGTGGAATTGCTCTTAAAATAAATGATAAAGATATTTTTATTTATCCAAATTATTAAGAATTTAATCAAATTATTAATACTGTCCCAAGGTACAACACACTACATGGTTTAAATAAAAGCAAGATAGTGGCCAATCCAAATGCATTATCATTATTTTCTCATAACCAAAATATTTTAAAATCTTCTCTTTTATGAAGAAAATAAAATGCAGTTGACCTTTTGTAAGAGTACTAAGGTAAAAAATTATATTAGAATGAGAAAAATATTTACTTTGGGGTAATGAAATATTATTTTTTGTCACCATTTCATCAATTCAATGATGCTAGTGTTAAATTTTATTATGAAGATGTCTGTTGGTTAAGGCTACTATAAGAAATAAACAATGTATGAATATTGCCAATAGATTCTTAGAAATTGTCAGTGTCCCAAGGTACAAGCGTCCCAAGGTACAACACTCTCCCCTATTAGAAGCAATTGTTTTAGAATGTTAGAATGCTTATAAAACTAAGAGCATGCTTTTATCTATTAAGGTTTTGTTAATTTTTCATCATATGAGAGTTTCCATATTGATAAACATTTAATCATTCCATTGAAAATATTTATTCTTAAGATGCCTGGCATGAGTTTAATTTATTATTAATCGTTTATTTTCAGAATTTTTGGGTAGAACTAAAAAAAATCTTTCAACTCAATTTAAACAAAAATACAATTCATTAAAGCTCTTTGGTTACTAATGTAATTATGAAGTTAATTCTGAGGGTCTCTCTCTAAAGCTAATCTTATTTGTAAGCATTTCTAATTTTTAATAGAAAAATTGTTTCTTTAAATATTTTTGGATAATTGTCCAAAACGGCGAAAAGTGCGTACAAGAGTCATCGAATCTATGGAATGAAGAGCAAACTCCGCAATTTTTCATTCTTGGGGATTTTCGCCCAAACAGAACGGTAATTGCAGGGTTCATTGGGGGGGATCAAAAACCCTCCAATCAAGGAGGGTTTGACGTTTCATTCCACGGATTCGGCCACAGACTGCTTGTTTAGGTTAGAAATCCTGCTCGACCACTTTTTCCGCTAATGGAGTAATGGAGAGTTTGTCATTTCATGGATTCGATGTAAGGCGCGTTTACATGACCCATCGAATCTATGGAATGCCAAAATCCCCATTAGGGGAAAAAGAGGTCGAGCAGGATTTCTAACCCAAATGATAGTCTGTGGTCGAATCCATGGTATAAACATCAAACCTCCTTTTCATTGGAGAGTTTGAGAAACCCTCAATGACTGCAATTCCAGTTCTGTCTGAGAAAAAATCCCCAAAAGGAAAATTGCTGAGTTTGCTCCTCAATCCATAGATTCGATGGCTCATGTAAACGCGCCTGAAAAGAGCAGCATCGTGAGTAACCACGGCGTCGCTTCCGCGATGCCGGCATTTGCATCTGAACAGGGTTATAAGATTTCACAAAAGGTGCGTTTAAATGAGCCATTGAAACCATGGATTGACGAGCAAACTTAGCAACTTTTCCCTCTTGGGGATTTTCTCCCAGACAGAACCGGAATTGCAGGGTTCATTGGGGGTTTTGCAAACCCTCCAATGAAGGAGGGTTTGATGTTTCATACCATGGATTCGGCCACAGAGTATCATTTAGGTTAGAAATCCTGCTTTACCTCTTTTTCCCCTAATGGGGATTTCGGCATTCCATGGATTCTATGGCTCATGTAAACGCGCCTAAAATAACAGTCAAAATGCCGCCATATTTCTTGGCACGTGTGAACAAAGCACGATATATTTTGTCACCATCAAAATTGTGCCGTAGAAAAAGTTACCTTACACATTTAGAACTTTATCGTTCAATTTCAAAAAGTTCTAAAGGAAATGAAGGTGAAAGAGAGCATAAGACCACCGTCGAAAGAAGCCCCTAGTCGAATACAGATCATTGGTTCAAATTTGACGTTTCCAAAACAAAACTCTTATTTACTCGTAAGTCGTAGCTCTCCTAAACTAGCTATAACCGCAGCATAATCATAATAAAAACAAATTTGCTACGCCAATCCGGCGGCGTAGTGGTTAAAAGCATTGGCCTCTGGAGCTGCTGGGTCTGGGCTCGAATCCCGTTCAGGAATGGATGTTTGTGTTTGTCGAGTATATGCGGAGTACGTGCTCGTAAAATCTGTTGTGTCTTAAAGTTCTGTGGGTGGTCATTGCGCAGTTTCCCATGGGTACAGGTACCTCGAGAAAATTTCCCTCCCCTTCAGGGACATGTCTAAATTGCGGAGGTGGCGACAGATGGCCACATCTGTTATATGTGTTTGTGTGTGTCTTGTGTTATCCTACTTGACGATGGTTTATAAGCGGGTCCTTGCGACCAAGCACACAAGCCTGAAAATATATGTCTACCAACCAACCACATTTGCTACCTTCGTCACTTTCTGTTTCTTCATTGTCAAAACATTTTTTTATTTATTAAGTAAAATGTACGTAAATTACTGACTTTTTTTCCACTTTCTTCAAATCTTCTTTCAAATCTTTCCACTATAAATATTATTTTTATTCTTAACATTTCAAAGTAGCAACAGAAGAGCATACATTAAATTTTCAAAAAAGTTATTACAAAATTCGCTAATGTAAACAATTACTTTAAATATGTGTGCAATATATTTTATATTTCCTGAATTAAAAATTATTTTAGAAATTGATTTGCATTTTCTATTACCTTGTACTTGTACAGTATTTTTTCCATTAAATCTTAATGGTGTTTATTAGGGTAGTAGTTTTGTTTTCGTTTTATGATCAACATCATAAAATCTGTGGTCCAAGTAGAGATACTTTTTTCCTTGAATAAAAATGCATTATTTTGGAAAGCATTTTGTGACATTTCTATTTGTATTACATTTCAACAGCTTTTTTTTATTTTAATGCTTCAAAAGAAATGTGTAATAAGTTATTTATATAAATCTTATATTCAGAAGCAAAGCTCAATTATGTATAGAAGGCTTTCTTTCAAGGCAAAGCTATACTTAACTAGTGACTTACTCATTTATTTTATAATACTATTTTTATGTAAACCTTTCAGGTTTTAAATTATCATACTGTGGCTAACATCTACTTTAAAGAATTGACTGGCAATGTCTTCTGGCATTACCAAGATTATGCCTAGCAACGGATCCCACATGTGCCCCCAAGACATCCAAGAACTACCAGTCAACATCCCTGGCAACCAACGAGACCGAGAAAGCGCCAACAGCCGCCGCTGCAATGATGAGGGATCGCCAAAACCCGCCAAGGAGGAGACTGCCGCAGAAAACAAACCCAAAGAAAACTTCTCCGGTCAGGTACTATTTAACTGGCAGGCCTCAAGGCCAACGGTCAAAGACAGGCTAGCCTTTATTTTCAACCGAGAAATCCTCAGCGACGTCCACTTTATTGTCGGCAAAGGAACCCAACAACAAAGAATCCCGGCTCATAAATTCGTCTTGTCCGTCGGAAGCGCGGTGTTTGATGCCATGTTTAACGGCGCCATGGCAACAGAATCGGACGAGATAGAACTTCCAGACGTCGAGCCGACAGCATTCCTATCCCTACTCAAATTCCTGTACTCGGATGAAGTACAGATTGGACCCGAGACGGTTATGATGACTCTGTACACGGCTAAGAAGTACGCTGTGCCTGCTCTGGAAAAGGCCTGTGTGGATTTTTTAAAGTCCAACCTGAGCAGTGACAATGCTTTCATGCTGCTGACTCAGGCTCGGTTGTTTGATGAGCCACAATTAGCTGCTTTGTGTCTTGAAACGATTGATAAGTATACATCAGAAGCGTTGGCAGCTGAAGGTTTTACGGATATTGATCATGATACACTTTGTGCTGTGCTGGAGCGAGATACCCTGAGGATACGAGAAGCTAAACTTTTCAATGCTGTGGTTAGGTGTGTAGATTTCGGAGTAATGTTTTAAAACTTTTTAGCAAATTAAATTTTGAAACCATTTAGTGCCTTGCATATTCTTATTTTCTATTTTCCTTGAAAACTTTCTAAAAATTGAATTAAAAAAATAAAAGGGATATGTACCCTTTATGAAATAATAATTAAATTAATAAAGAATTTTTCTTTACAAAAACTTAATATTAATGACGCAAAATAAATTAAGATTAACCTTTATGTGTTGCCTTTTCTTTTAAATAATAGAAGGAAAAAAAAACTATAAATCTCAATTATGTTCATGTAAAATAATCGACATAATTTATATCGGTATAAAATATTCTAGTCTATTGGCCTGTAGAATTAGTTCTTAATTTAAATTATTGTCTAATCATAACCAATTTTTACTACATCTTTTTGGAGCGTAATAGAACACAGGAACAGCACTGTTATTTCCATAATTATAAACAAGCTTTCTTATTGCATTATTTCAAATTTATTCTATGATTTTTCCAGATGGAGTGAACAGGAGAGCATTCGTCAAAACATGACGGTGAACCCTGAAAATCTCAGATTTCTCCTTGGCCGCGCCCTCCACCTAATCCGATTTCCGATAATGACTGTGGAGGAGTTTGCTGTGGGACCAGCACAAGCCAACATTCTCACCGATAAGGAGATAGTTTCCTTGTTTCTGTACTTTACCGTGAATCCCAAACCCACGATCAACTTTCCTGATGTTCCTCGCTGCTGCATTACGGGAAAAGAACAGACAGTTTGTAGATTTCAGCAGTGTGAAAGCAGGTGGGGCTATAGCGGCACCAGTGATAGGATTAGGTAATTGCTTTTTTTCTATTAACCCTCTAATGCATACTGTTACCGTTTGGTAACAAGTAACATAATCCACTTTATTCTATTAAATTAGAGCTCCTCCTAGACAAATCTGGTTTTTTTTCATCTATTACATTTCATTTTAAAGTTTTAGTTACTAATAATCCTCCATAGATGACAGTAGTAAAAGTGTATTGAAAATTAAAGAGTGAGGTTATAACTTTTGTGAAATTACGTTTTTGGCAGTATTAAAAGAATAATAATATTAGTACTAAATACTAATAAATTTTTTTTTAATTAATCATAGTTAAAAAGGGTTATTTTGAAATAATTTTAGTAGCTTTCTTGTCATTATTATCAAAATTTGAATTTTGCAGTTGGTTTTTGTCTCAAGGAAAAAAATTTAAAAATTGAAATTATTTAAATTCTAAAGCAGTTAAATTTTTTTAGTATTTTTCCCATAATGTGTGAGTATTAAAGATATATATATATATTTTTGGGATGAAAATAAAAATTCATGCATTAGAGGGTTAATGTAGAGTTTACTCAACAGTGTGTTATGTATGTTACAAGAAATTTATTCAATGGAAATCGTACATGTTTTATATAAAATCTTATATCATATTTAAGTCTGGTTGACAGGAAAGGTTCACCTTTACTGTACGGTAACCATTGGCGCGATTTTCCGATTTGGCGATAAATAGTTTTTGGTGGCAACCTGTCTAACCTGACCGAAACGCATAATGGTTAGATAGGGTTGCCGGAAAACGTCATCGTTGTGAAGAGAGCATGACGTCAAAAGTCGCCAGAATACGGACTTCTGGCGCGATTTCGGAAAGTTCGCCAATGGTTACCGTACAGTAAATTTCTACCGACAGGAAATTATACTGGAGTGCTTTTTGAAAAGTTAAGAAAATTATTGAACAGGGTGTCTACCAGTCAAGAATGTTCTCAAAAAGTCATGAAGTTAGAGCAAAGGTCACGAAAGATTTAAAAAATTGTCAAAAAAAGATGAATTTTCTCCAGAATTTATATTGTTAGTATTTTGTAGTCCTTAATTTTTCTGGGAAAGTCCTTGAAAAGTGTTAGAATTTTTTCCCTAATAAGTGTATGATGCAATAGCGGCTTGAATTTGCTCTGTATTGCATCAAGTACTATTTTATGGTTTGTTTTTGTAATATTTTCTTCACTGAATGAATTAATCATTTAAACGGTTGTAGAAGTTTTTGAAAAAGGTCAAGAAATTAGATTTGACAAATTTTGTCATCATTCTTTTGAATTCCAAAAAAAATTCCAGTTTTTCTCTTGATAAAAATATTTCTTGTTATAATGATTTACTAAACTATCTTGTTGATAACATAATTTTATTAAATCTAGTATTTTTATAGGTTTATGGTAGATCGAAAAATTTATGTTGTGGGCTTCGGACTTTATGGATCTATTCATGGACCATCAGACTATACAGTTAATATACAGGTAATTTTTTAGTTTCCACACTATGTTTTAAAGTGGAAGGTATTATAATGGTTCAGTTTGTCTGTCTGTCCGTCACCCACTTTCATACTACAAATGCTAGGGAAAAGTGTGATACGTCAACAAATTCAGCGCATCAAAATTAGAATTAATTGAAAATTTCAGATAAGATTTTGATTTCGAAGTATACTTCAAATATTTAAATAACTGAAATTTAATACTCATTTAAAAAGCATAGGAAACCATTTTTATTAGAATTAAATCATCATTGCCATTCGCAGCAGTCGCTCGAGAAACTTTAATTCGTTTAGACAATAAATTAAAATAATTTGTTTTTGCGATACCAATCAGTTTGAAGTGACGTCAAATATATTTCACTAAGAGATTCTTTGTATGGTGATATTAAATGTTTTCATTCTATTTAAAGCGAGGAATATTACATATTTATTCTTTGACATATGAATTTATTTTTGCAAACGATAAGTAATAATTATTGAATTTTCGAAATAAAATAAATGAAACTAGCCAAATTTAATGTATAAATGTTTATAATAGGATTAATGCTGTATTTGACACCTTTTTACCTGTTAAACACAACTGTTGTGTGGAAGCGGATTAAGTGACAAATTCTGTTACAAACCTACTTGTTTGTTCCCTTTAGGAAATATCAATTACTATCTGCCGAACAGTAAACACTGTCCCCTTTTCTGACAAGCTTTTTGTTTTCGGCTGAAATTTCCCCTTTTTTCTGATTTTTAAGTATACTGTTGGTTTCAATTATTGCTTACAAAGAGTTTTAATGGATTATTAACGTATCTCCAAAAATGTTCATTAATGTTTTTTTACTAAATTTCTAATTAATTTCTTTACCCTAAATACTTATCAAAGAAAAATTTGTTGATCATTAATCAAGTGAAATGTTATGGTCTACAACTTCTGTATTCTCAAATTTTATCCCAGTCATTTCTTGATTGTTATTTAAGGAAAAAACTGTAAAAATTGTGACTCACTTCATACTTAAATAACTTTATTAATATTTTAAAAATACTGTACTGTTTGTTTAAAATATTGTACTGTTTGTTTAAAATAGTGTACTGTTTGTTTAAAATATTGTACTGTTTGTTTAAAATATTGTACTGTTTGTAATTACGAGTACTGTTTCAATTTCTCACTTGCAGCTTCATACTAAGAAAGTAAATTTGTTTTCTTGCAGGTAGTCCACACTGGTACAGGAAAACTACTTGGATCAAATGATACAAGTTTTAGCTGTGATGGATCTGATTCAACATTCCGTGTTATGTTTAAAACTCCAGTAGAAATTACGCCAGGGAATAATTACACAGCTTGTGCTACTTTAAAGGTAAATGCTCGATTTCAACATTAATCCAAATTTTTTCAAGCATTAAAGTACTTCTAAATGCAATGTGCCTTCAATATATTGCCTACTTGTAATCAAAATAAGGAACTTATTTAAAAAAAAAAACTTTTTGGAAATTTTATATTTATTGCTGGGGTGTAATTTTGAACAAAGCATTATAAAGTAAACTTTTTTGACCTGATAATTTCCTCCTGACTATAATTGACTAACACTTTTTTTACTATTTGATATTTGTTAAAAATTTAAATTTTCAGAAGCCAAAAGTATAAGAAATTTGTATAAAGTTTTTTTTTATGTATTCATTGAAATTACTTGCTTCAATACTTGCCAAAAAAATATTTGTTTTATTACTTTTCGAAAATTATGAAAGTTAACAATTTTGTTAAAATTTGGTAATTAAATTTCTACTTTTATCGAAGATACACTTAGTCAATTGAATCGGTGAGTGCAGAAACAAGGTCAGTCACAAATTTCAAATTTTTCAGGAGGGAGAAAAAACGTAATAAGTAACACCTCCTCTATTTCTACACTCGAAACAAACGTCCTGTCTTTACGGAACTACTCAACAGACTCGCGTAGTTTTTGCACCCAACACGCATCTTGCCATGCTACGTTTATTTTCATTGAAAACGAGTTTTCCAGGGTGGCTACAGAATCTGTGAAAACAAATTCCCTGTCTTTTCCCTGATTTTCCAGGCTGAATGTAAAAAAATTCCCTGATTAGCAGCAATGAACTATATTAGCATGCTGGTTTCCTTCTGGTATTTGTAAAACCACCTTCTAGTATATATAACATTAAAAAAAGATTTTTTAAAAAAATTTAATTAATGAATATACAAAGAGCTTTTTAAAACAAATCTAAAAAAAAGCAAGCGTTAAAGCCCATATAATAATTTTTTTAGTTGTGATAAGACATTAAGCAGCAACTCAACCACTTAGGTGAAAGCCTTTTCCGGGTTAAACTTTTTTTATCTTTTCCTTTAATGGTTAAAATGGCACTTTTGGAAATGTTCCCTGATTTTTAACAAAAATCACCAATTTCCCTGACTTTTCCCTGATTTTTCCAGATTGATTAAATTCCCTGACTTTTCCATGATTCCCTGATTTCCCTGATCCTGTAGCCACCCTGTTTTCGGATTTTTTTTGTCTGAAGTGGTTTCTGCACTCACCAATTCAATTAGTAATGCTCTAACATGAATTCCTTGTTTAAAGCTTTTCATAAAATAAGCTAGAGGAGTGCCAAAGCATTTCCTGATCTGCTTTGTTGAACACTTAATGTATGTATTCAATTAAATTTATTTATTACAGGGACCAGACTCCCACTATGGTACTAAAGGTTTAAGGAAAATAACTTTGGATTGTCCTAGTGGCGGAAAAGTCACTTTCCTTTACACTTATGCTGCAGGAAACAATAATGGAACTTCGGTGGAAGACGGACAAATACCCGAGATCATATTCTACACTTAACGCTAGTGATTACTCTGTTCTTTATTTCTAGAAAACAATATTGCAAAATTATATGGTTATGGTAAAAAAGTAATTGTTGTTATGGTTGTAGATAGGGTGTATTTGTTAAGGTTTTTTTTCCTTGAATTGGTTTATGAACCATATGCATAAACTCAAGTTTCTTTGTGAAAAATGCCTTATAGTTTTTAAATAAATTATTTTTATTTGTTTATGAATCTCCTAAATTGAATGTGATATAGTATAAAGTGTATACTTTATTTCTGAGCCAAAAAACACTTCAAAAAGCATATAGATCAAATGCTTTATTTAAGTTTTTTCTCTTTTTTTTTTTATAATTTAAGACTGTACTGATTGCAGTGAAAACTTGTTCATTTTTTGGTCATTCTACAAATGACAAAATATTTCAATATTTAGTTCAAATTGTTGTGAATGAAGTTAAGGATAAGTTATTCAAAGCATTTTCTAATAATTATCTTATAAAACTTCATTTCAAGTACTATACATACATATATACAGAATTGTTGGATAGATAAAACCGTTGGACTATGTGATGTGATAAAATATATAATCGTACTGTCTCAAACTTTAGTGTATCCTTGTACAAATTGTCATTTGCTTAGATTTCTATAAAGGGAACAATCAAATTTATTGCAAATGCGAAGTGAAATTACTAGTGGACTGTTATTATTTGTTTATATTAAAAAGACTATGGTTTAGTTTTTGTTTCATTGTATTAGCATTATTTGTGTATGATTAAGTTATATTTTATACAAGTTATGATTTATAATGCAGTTGGGTTATTTACTTGTAAATTCATCGAATTTACAATATTCAACATTAGGAGTATTTATTTAAAGTTGTCGCCACTGCATTCAATCTCTTCGGAAATTTCAAGTGCATATTTATTAGTAACTAAGTATTAGTAAGCAATTTTGTTGTAGTACATTTATTCCCTAAATATATTCTATCATAAATGCTGGCATTTATTTGCACTACATGTACTATGAAGCACATAAGTTCCATATGGTGCTAATGTGCAATAAAGTGATAATTTGAAAATGCGGTTGTTTTTCTTGCATAAAAATACTTAACACAACTTATAGAAATTAATTATTTCATGTGTCAAAGCTTTAAATACTGTAGAATGGAGATTCTTTGATCTTAACCTAACCTACTGATTTTTAAGGCAAAGATTACTACTGATTCAATAAGTATAAAATGAATCCTTTTGGAAAAAAAAGTGTTAGTGTAATGCTTGATTGTACACTAATACAAGCAATTAGATGGGTATTTTTATGCTAATCATAAAATTTGTATAAATTAAATTCGAAAAAAATACTTAAAATCAACTGTTCTGATTTATTTTTTGCAAACCAATTTTCAACAAACAGAAAAATTGTAAGTAAAAAATTATATATTGGATTGGTAAGATGATAGTGTAAACTAAGGCTGGTTGTCAATGTTTTTAAACATTTTATGTTTAAATATTTTCAAACATGAATGAAGTAGGTATATACTTAATGCAAATACCATTCTTTCATACCATTCTATTCAGATAACCATAGCACTCTCACCAAAATAAAGTTTATTCTAACCTAAAAATTACTTTAGTTTAAGTGTAATTCTACAAGAAATTGTAGCTTCTGCAGTGCATAGTTATGAAAAACTTTACAATTATTCTTGCATAATAACATTAAAAGAAACAAGCAACTTTAGTTATTTAAAGTTTCTTGTAGTTAGGAATTTAAGTTTAATGTTAACTTTTTCTTAAAATGTTGACTCACAGAAACTTTATAATAGGAAAAAAAAATTAAAAAAGAAATCGGGTAATCTAAAATATTTATTTAAGGGGTTTAAAATCACACTTTTGAGGTTGACTAGTTCACGTATTGAATAAAGCAGGGGTTTTTTTGTAGTCAATCTTAGAAAAATCATTGTGCCAACTAAACTAACACCACCATGTTATCTGGCCCAGAGTATTCCCAATTGCTCTTTTGTTGTTCTACAAATTTGAATTTTAATCCGACACACAATTATTAGTAAATAAAAATAAATTTATTATATGTAAAATATACATCTTTAACTTAATGTTTTTTTTTTTTAATAGCTATTAGTTTATTTGCATGCTACTAACAATAGTTTCAGCTATAGAGTGAAATGCTTTTAAAGTTTCAGACTCTTCTATATCTTCTTTTAAACATCTTTTTCCTACACACAAAGCAAATTTAGGATCTAAAGGAATTGAACCTGAAAAAAAAAAACATTGTAATACTAAAGTTATCATACATAATAAGGCTTTTAAACAAATTTAACTTTACTGGCAAGTTGGATAAGTTTCAAGAAACTTGTTGCCAATTAATTCAGGATATTTTTTAATAGTGTTTAAATTAACAAAAACTTTCTAACTTATGCTTATCATACATGTTTCAGTTATCATGTGATCAGTTTACAAAAAAAATATTCTTGAAAATGTAACATAAACATGCTACTTCAGACCTAAGTCATAAAAAATTTGTGGCATAAATTAAGTTATGTGATAAACAAATTTTAAAAACTTAAAATCAATGTTTTTAATTGGAAATGAAAGGTGTTAATGACAATGTCATCATTAATGGGTAAATATGATAAACTAATGAAAACTAATGCTAGCTTGTTAATATAGATAAAGCAGGTTCTATAAGCTTAAGATATAACTTAAGATTTCATGATAAAAACAACTTTAAAAAGTAGTAGTTGAAGTTAAAAATATCTTTTGAAATGATACTTTTATGGCACCTTGAATTTTGAGAAGTAGGATCTTTCCTAACTTCTACTATTAACAGACCCTTTAGGGAGTAATTTACAAGAGAATTTAGTAGAATAGATTCATTATATCACTAACAAAATCACACTCACCTAAGAAAGGTAATTTACTTTCTTTAGCCAATATTTCTCCACCTCCCTTTGAAAATACTGCTGAACACTCCTGTAAATGCAATAAACAGTATCTGCTATTAATAATGTGTATAGGTTAAACATTTATATAACATGTTTCATAAAACTTTCATTGAAACTAAACTATGTTGGAATTTTTAACAGCAAAAATTAAATAATATGGTTACTTTGAATAGGAATTAAAAGCTTTTAGAAGTTTAATTCAAAGTTATTCAATTTTTTCAAGTTATTTACAAGAATTAGTTTTGTTAGACTGTACCAATAAAACTTATATAGCTGCCATTTACTTAAAACATACTTTTTTTATGATAATAAATAGTTAAATTTAAATTACCTTGCAGTTGGGGCACACAAATCCACTCATATTTTCTATTATTCCTACAATCGGCAAAGATGCTTTCTTACAAAATGTGATTTCTCTCAAAACATCGCTGATTGCTACTGCCTATCAAAACAAACACCTTACATGTAATGAAATATATTTTTAAGTCAAATCATTCTACATTATTGTATAATACTTTTTTGTCTCTACCGTTTTAAAACCTTTTCTTTAATTACAGCTTTTCTGACATTTAGTGCCTTATATATATTTTTTTTTAAATTTTTAGTGTATTTTGCTACAAGAGAACCAAAAACTATTAATAAACTATTTCTGTCATGTGAAACCAATGCTAATGCCATCTGAAATAGAGTCAGTTACTTGAAGGCTTTTTTAACATTCATGTGACAATAAATTATCCTATTGTGTAAACTAACAACTTAAGATTCACAAAAATTAGTATCTTCTTTTACACCTTCCAATATTAACATAACTTTTTTTCCTCCACACCTACGAAATACTTACAATCAATATTTACTGTATGTTATCGGTTAAGTATGAAATCAGGGATCTATAGAATGTCTGATCATGTAGTCAAAATATATAATACTGATTATAAATTATGTCACAATATTTATTGTAATATTGGTAAAATTTTAAAAAATACCATCCAATTAGTCATTATCAATCAAAAATACTTTTCCATTAACATATATACTCTTTATTATTGGAAGGTTTGGCTGAAGTTAGGTCACACTACAGCTGCACTGGAACTATTGGTGACATGCTATGGAATTTCTAACCTCAGTCAAATGACAAGGTTAACATCTGAGAGGGGTTCCAACACAACCAAAGAGCTATATTATATGCCAAAGTATGACAGAATCAAAGTGCAGCAGCTCCCTCTACATGGAGTTTTTATTGTTGTTTATTTTAACTGCAGAATCAATTTAAAGGATTGCAGTGTAGGCAGAGGCGCCGACTCCATAGGGCCTGAGGGGGCCCGAGCCCCCTCAAAAATTCGTTTAGGGAGGCTGAGCCCCCCCAATAATTTAAGAAAATTATTAGTTATATTATGCATTGTAAAATCACAAAAATAGGATAGTTTCATTCAGCGTGTCAGAATATCAATATTACGCAATCTTATTTTTTATTCGTTTTCTACTCTGTATTTTTTCTCTTTTTGTTTGGCGCCTACCGGTCACGTGACCGGTAGGTGTCTTTTTTATTAAAAGTGTAGGTGTAACATTAGCAAAAAGAGTTTTGTTTTTGAGTTTGTATTTTGAACTGACCGAGTGCGTTCTCTTGTGTGTTATGTGAATAAGTTTGCATGTGATAAATTTGTTACCAAAAAGCGCGCTTGGAAGTATAATTTATTACTTTATTAGTTATTTTCAAATAATTATTAATAAATATTTTTATGATGCAAGACCCAATTAAAACCTGCTATTTACATACTTTTTGACTGAAAGTATTGGGCATACTGTATTAGCATTAACTTTGATTTATTGCTTTTGTTTAATGAACCCTGAGCCTTATTCAAGATAAGCTTTAATTCGCTATTTCACTTATTAATCTGATGCAAAATACAGTGGAACCCCGGAAACTCGGGACTTGAAGGGCGTCGAGTTTCCTAAATGTCGAGTTTACATCAGGAGTGAAGGATGTACAGGTACAGTCCATAAGCATAATTATTACTGTAAATTTAATTAGCTTCTTACGAAAATAACGTCCGTGTTTTTGTTTTGTTTCCTTTTTCAAAGCCAAAAAATTTGTCAGGCTTTTCGAGTTTCCCGGAGTGTCGAGTTATCGAGAGTCGAGCTTTCGGGGTTCTAATGAATGTTCAGCATATGACTCTAAAATAATGCTTAAGAACTCACTATGTTTCATCGAAAATTTAGAAAATTTCCCGGGACAAAACCCCCGCTTGGGCTCCCCCAATATTTTCTATAAGTCGGCGCCCCTGAGTGTAGGACATAAAAAATACTACAGTATAATGAAAATGGCCTTATTTTTACAAAATATTCACCTGCGGGGTAGTGACAAGTATTGCTCCAACATTTGATGCATTTTTTACATTTTCTGCAAGAGTGATATGTTCGTCAGATGTACCAGGTGGCATATCAACGACTAGGTAATCAAGTGACTGCCAGTGAACGTCAGTTAAAAACTGCTTGATCATGGCTGGAATTGGAAAAAAATATTTTAGGAAAAATAATTAAAAATTAAATATGTGAGTGCAATGAAACTAATGTACCTGTAAAGGATAACACCATATCCATGTATAAATGTCTTCCAGATACCTCTCATTTAATGTTCAATGAATTTTAAATGTAAAACCAGAATAATTTAAATTTAAGCAATCTTTAGAAAGTATTTAGATTACTCAAACTATTTTAAAGAACATCAAAGCAAAGAGATAGTCATGATTTTACTATAATAAATGATAAAACTATAACTTCATAGGTACTACAAGGCTTACCATTTTTCTTAGGGCCTCTCCATATAACTGCATCGTTCCTATCATTTAAGAGGAATCCTATAGACATCACTGCAAAGCTTTGACTTGGGTCAGTAAACACGGGCATCCATCTACAATTTCAAACCTTTACTTTAAAAAGAATATTCAATTTTTTGCAATGGAAATGTTCGGAAAGAATAATATAATATCAAGTAATGGTCTTTACCAACAAAAAAAATCGATACACTATAAGAAGGCTTTGTAACAAATTTATCTACATAAAAGAGGTTCCATATTATAAAGTTATAAATTGTGTTACATTGCAATTATTTCTTACGTGTTTTAATAAGTAGGTTTGAAACAGAATCTACCTCTCTTCACACAGGAAACAAAGAACTAAATTCAGCATTCAATTTTATTTTTCACTTAAACACTGAAATTTGGCTAGTTTTATTTATTACCCTTTGAAAATTCAAAAAGTATTCCTTATTGGTTTGCTAAAGTTATTTATATTTTGAGGAGTATATATGTAATATGACATGCTCTTAAATAGAAGCAAAACTTTTGATAATAACATACAATAACATAATATATATCGCCTTCAAAACCTAACTGCACTGAATGATTTTTAAATACCATTAAAAAAACAAAAGCAATATATGCAATCAAAGAATCCTATTTTGATTAAGATTATGAGGTCAATCAACACAGACTTATATAAAAAATTTCCATTTTGATTTTAAATTAATAAAGATTTTCATATGGTGATTGAGAGCACATGGTTATTTAAAAGAATAGTAAAAGTATTTATTGTGTGTTTTTAAAGGGTATTAAATTTTAAAGGTTTTTTTTCTAATAATTGAAATACTTTGAAGTCTAACTTTTTTGATATTTTGAATGATTTCTAGATTTCATACATCAATTTTTTTATGTGTCACACTTGTCTGTAGCATTTGCACTTTAGCCTATGAAGGTTATTAATAGACAGATGGAATAGCCTTTATAAAAGCTAACCCTTTAAAGTTTTTTTTTCACTTACGTCGGAGAGCTGGCCCTATTAGACATTTCCCTTTTTGCAGCCCAATAAAGCATGGCCTTTTGATTCAAGATGTCATACGATAAAAAAAAATTACAAGCATTGGCTAGAAAGGCACAATTTGTCAAATGATTAAAATCCATAAAAGTTCCAGTTGAGCACAGTGGATAGTCAGGCACCGCCGAAACACCAATACGGTGGAGATGTCCCTGAAGACAGTCATGTCTAGTTATAGATCTGAAGTTAGCAGAAAAAGTCTATCTGGGGAGAGTCATAGGGAGAGGGTTTTATAATAGGCTAGACCACGATTTCCCTGTGGCGTCTACAGACCGGAGTTTTCTTGTGGCTCTCATAATGGAGGAGGAGATCTGATTAAAAGGTAGGGCTAAGTACGGCTGTGGGGGGGAAAAAATTGCACTTTAAAGTTATAAATGCTATATGGAACCTAAAAGCCCTCTAAATGCTCTAAAAAAAACGTGCCAAGTCGACTCCAGTCCTATGTAAACTTATATTTTATAGAATTCTATACAAATTTGTTGGATTATACTGAAATTTGTTTTTAATCTTTAAAACTTCTGAGAAATAAACAGTAAAATTTTTTTTAATATACCCTTCCGAACACTGATGAACATCCTTGCCTTCCATGTTCAACATATATGGTATGCTGGGTCCACATAAATCCACATCTAGTAGTCCAACCTAAAAAAAGTAATTTGCATTATATACCAGCACATACTACTTTCCCCTTTTGATGAGAATTAAGCAAAACTAGCTTTTATTATTGATTTGCAATATAATTTTAACTGAAATTTTAGTTTGTTGGATTCTGCATCCTTGACAGCTTAGGTTAGGTTTGGTTTGAATTATCGTTACACTAGAGCTACACGAGGGCTATTGGCAACGAGCGGCATACTTTAGAACCACAGTCAAGTGATGAGCCAGCACCTGAATAGGCACCCAATGCAACTGTTAAGGGCGACATCGTACGCAGCGTCAGAACTTTGAAGGATATTTAACATGCGCTCCCTTACACATTATTCTTCTGATATTTTTCGCAGCGCGGGCCGTTTATAGATAGGCAGTTATTTTTGGCGATGCCCGGACCCGAACCTGGGACCTTTTGCACGCTAGGCGAGTACCTAACCGACTGGGCTCCCCAGCCCCCATCTTTGACATAATTTTATATTATTGCTGGAAAATTTAAAGCTTTGAGGGTGAAAAAAAATATTGACAGCTAGGATTTCTCTCACTAATCTAATACACTGTACTAATACTTACTTTAAAATTAAGATCTCTCAGTGTCAATGCAAGATGAGCAGCTACTGAGGATTTCCCTACGCCTCCTTTACCAGATAACACCAAGATAATGTTTTTCACGTCTAAAACGGATAATTTATTTCAATTCTTTGTTATGAGAACTTTTAAGAGCAGTCAAAATATAAATTTCTAACTGTGTAGTGTGTAGTTTTAGGTAAATAGTGATGCAACACAACAGGTTCACCATTAAAATGCGTTATTTTAAATGCAAAGATGTATCTGTGAATTTTAATTTTTAAGATTTGAAGTTTATTAAGAATATAAATAAAGATTTTTTTTATCATTAACATTTAATTTGTTTTAAGCAACAAATTGCAATTCGAAAAAGAACAAAATATAGACTTAATAAAAAACAATGCATTTTATACTTAAAGGAAAAAAAATTAAAAAGTAAGCGTCTTTTTATTTATTTACCTTCGATACCCATTATTCCTGTTAAAAAAAAAATTCACAAAAATATAAAATAAGCCGGATTTGACTTTTTGTTTTTGTTTACAGAAATTTGTTTTGAACGAGTTACAGTTATTATTTGAAGGACAATTATTACACAAATTAAAGGGGCTCTATAAAAAATTTATAAACTTATTCGCCACAAAAATGTATGTCGCAAAAATATTGTAATTTTAAGTATATTTTTATTACATTGTATTGCTTTTAATATGTTACTTTTTTAAAGTGTTTTTTTCTGTTAGTAGAAGTAGTTTTTGCATGTTAAGCCAGTAATCCATTCACGCTGTAGCTATGCTGTAGCTGGATTTTGTGACGTCATTTGCTGTATCTAGCGAGGATGGAAGTTTCTTGATTTATGGGTTATTTTTCTCAATAAAAAGTAAACAACACGAATATTAAGTTAAAAACCACGGACAATCAAAAACTAAACGACTCTTAAACCAATTTACAGCTTTGAAATCGCTTGGAAAACGATTCAAAAATCCAGCTCCAGAAGTACAGCTTTGACCATGCGCGCATGCGTACTAGTGACAGTTACGTCACGAAATCCAGCTACAGCATAGCTACAGCGTCAATGGATTACTGGCTTTATCGTGATTTTTCATAACATAAACAAATCTAAAATTGAAGCACGACCTTTGGAGTGTAAAATTGCTATTACCACACCAAATTAACACAAAATTAAAGAAATAATGAGACCAAAGTTAGCGGATAATTTACATCGAATAGCGGTAACGGGTTTGCTTGGATTAACGGCCTTCGGAGCTGTGACGTTTGGATTGCAAGTATACCGATTTCTTACAGTACCACGTTCAAGACAAATATCTGGTAAAGAAGCCGATAAACCGTCAACAGGTGAATTACTTGCAAATTAACTCAAGGTAATTTATTCAGGTAAAAGTTGTCCATTCTTAAATGGGCAACATTTCATTCTAAGCATGCGTGTAGTTTAGTTGTGCATGTTCATTTGCATGAAAACTACTGACTTTTTAACTTGCATGCTGTCGGTTAATGGTTATAAAACGCTTTAATTCCAATGTTTTAACTTAAAAATATAAGGTAAAGAATGATAAAATATGTAGCCAATGTTTAATCTGTCCGATATTCATCAGTTAAGGCAAAGCCAAACACAAATACATTTATAAACATTTAGACAGGAAACTTAAAATACCTTTATAACCACCTCTGTTGGCATAACATGATTGAACCATACCTTGCTTGTGCCATATTACTAAATCAAATCATGAGAGATCCAACTTAACTTACTGAGATAGCTTTAATGAGCACATTATGACACTGCTAACAACATTTCATATTGAATAAATGGAGTATCACGACAAAAATGTTTTTCCCTGTAGTATAAGGTTACTCTCCCTTCATCATTTATATTCTGTAGTTAAATCCTACATGAATCTTCCTGATGAAGCCTACACATTATTTTTGAGTTTTATTTAGTAAAAAAAATTCATTAGTATATCCTAATTCATGATGCCTTGTAAACTTGATTAGTTTCTTAATGTAAATATTCTCCTTTATTTCAGCGGAAAACATGGCAGCCTTAATAAGCAACAACCTGAGAACAGTTTTTGGACTGGTCCGAAGTGTTTCAAATTCCATGAGTTTTTCTACGGCTAAGAAACGTTCTTGGAATATTTTGAGAGCAAATCATGTAGCAATTGCCACTGGTGATCTTGCAAAAAGTGTTAGGCTTTACCAAGATGTTTTAGGAATTAAGGTAATCAAGTTTATTTCAAGATGAACTTCAACAGTATTATGTAAGAATATCTATGTAATTAAATTAAAGCCATCAAATAAATGTCATTTCTTTTGACTTATTTTCTGTATTTTTACACGCTTTGCATTTTCATTTTACATTTTTTTTATCGAATTAAAAACACCCAAGTTTAACCTTATTATCATGCAAAACATAAATGTGGATATTGAAAACTAACCACAAAATTACCCTAAAAGACATGACAAAGTACACAATAGAATTCATATTAACCTAATGTATAATAAATACATAATGTAAACTAAGTATTATGTAATAAATATTTTAAAAAATTAATTATTAGGCTGTCATTCCATTTACTTCTTACGATTTTTTAAATTATTTAGCCTTTAGCTTTTTAACCTCTGTTCAGTTGTGGGTTTTATAGTAAAAACCTAATTTTAAAAGTTGTTTCGAAAAGACCTTTAATTTTTATATGGTAGCCTATGTTATATCTCTAATAAAGTATTTGTTTGTTAATGGAATTGAGTGTAACAAATTAATTTCTGTAGATTTAAGCAACACATTGTAGAATTAAAGTTTTTTTTAAAAATCTTTAAATTAATTTTTAAAATATTAGAACGATAACTGACAAACAACTATTTTTAATTAACATGCTATCCCCATTAAAACAAATTAGAGTGTCTTCCTTTTAGTAACTCCTCAGATGGTTAACAAGTGTTCATATTAGATATTCTTATGCATTTTCTTATAGACTAGTGAATCAGTCCCTTTGCCAGAACATGGAGTCACCACTGTTTTTGTTGAGCTTCCCAATTTAAAGCTTGAGCTACTGTTGCCACTCGGGGAGAAAAGCCCCATAGAAAACTTTCTCCAAAAGAGCCCCTCTGGGGGAATGCACCACATTTGTTTGGAGGTTGACAACATTGAAAATGCTGTGGCAGACCTAAAAGAAAAGAACGTCCGATTGCTGAGCGATAAGCCGAAAATCGGGGCGCACGGGAAACCTGTCATTTTCCTCCATCCTAAGGATTGTGGCGGGGTACTTCTAGAACTAGAAGAAGTGTAGGCTTTAATGTTGAAGCATTCCAGCTAAAATTATTGGAGAAAAATTACAGTAGAGAGCCAAAATCTACTCAGTAAAACTAATATGACCTAAACTTTGAAATGTATAAATTTTAATCCTTCAAAATAGAGTGAAATGCTCTATTAATTTGTTATTAATAGATACGCACTAAAGAAATGAATGAGATAGCATAAATGAATATCTAAGTATGTTGTTATTATATTAATGATGATATTCATGGTTATAATTTGTTTGATATTTTTAAAGTCAAATCTAATATTTTTTGCGTTTATAGCGTTTTTTTAATCGACAATGTTATTTTTTTTCCAAGTTTAGCAGATTTTCACCCTCTTTTGTATATTCCATAGGCATTATTTAATTATTTAGCAAAATATTTCTTCAGGATCACTAAAAAATTGTAGTTTTTTAAAAAAAAATTTTAATTACTGGTAAAAAAAATCTATTTGTTAAGGAATATTGGTCAAATATTAAATTTTATATTGTTGATTAATCACATCATTAAATTAAAATCATGGTATATTCTTATCCGAAATTTTTACAGTCTATTTTAGGTATTAATCTAATTATTTGGATTTATCTGTTAAATTGTATCAAAATCCCCAAACTTTTTGTCTAGTCATTAAATTATCACCTTTTCAAAAGTTTCCACTTATTTAAAAGTTATATATTCTAAAAAAAAACGCGATTTATTAATTATAGATAGAAATCAGTTTTTGTTCGGGATAATTAGTAAAACTTTGGCAGTTCTTACACGTTAATATTTTACATTGTACTTGCGATTTTCAGGTGAAATGTATGTAAAAATATGTTTGTATTTAAATACAAAAAGTAAAAGACAGTAAAAAAAAATTCTATTGATTCTTCCTAAAATTAGATGACAATTTATTGTGTGTCAAATACAAGCAATTTTTTTTATTGCTATGCATTTTTTGGGAGAATGTTATATTGTGTACATTAAGTGTACTTTTTTTATACATTTAAGTTCCCGTCTCATGAAACGAGCTTCTATGGAAAAGATCTTACTCTAAAATTTGTTCATTTTCTTATGAACTTGTCTGTACTTGCTTATTTTTACTTTACTTGAAATAAAGAATTTTTTTGCTGGTGAGATCTATTTTCGTTCTTTTATAACCATGGTTTCCATTTATATTAACTAGCTAGGAATTTTGAAAGTTAATCTAGTGAAATCTTTTTTTCTGAAGTCATTGTCAAAAAAATTAAAATAAATTATAAAATGGTACTTTCACAAAAAAAAGTGCTGAAATTAAACTCTAAATATAATTCTATAACATCATCACAGATGTGTAGTACATCAGTCCGGTTAAAGAATATTTTGCTGATCATTGAATAACTTTACTTATCCCAGAGCTGAAAGAAGATGAATAAGTTTTAAATGAGTGGTCGAGCACGCAGACTTTTTTTTTTAAAATTCATATTTTTGCTTAAATATATATTGTTCGAAATATAAAATTTGTGTGCATGTCTCGAATTTAAAATTGAATGACACTAATTTCTGAGGAATAAAAGCCAAGTTTAAAAAATCAATTTCCTAAATTAATCGTCATTTGTTCTATGCTAAGTAAATGTTTTGGGGCTGCAACCATTTTTCTGTAGTTTAAATATTAGTCTAGACCTCTGTGGACTAAACATACTGCATTTTGCAGCACAGTAGTACTTTATATATGTCTTGATAATGTGACCAGACGTCCTGCTTTTTTGTCTCACTGTCCCGCCAAAAAGTTCCGCAACGTCCCGAAAAAACGAGGAAATCGTAAATAAATTGAATATACGTCGTTTTTTCCACCTTGGGCAAACGAAAATGCGTTTTCAACGACGGTCTTAAAAAGAAATTGTTGAAAACTTTTACAAAATATCATGCATACCTTTCTCAAAAAATATAATGATGAACTAAAATCTAGTAATTTTTTTAATTACGTGTGTTTGATTAATTAATATAATGACAGCTATTAGTAATGTTTTTTGTTGTTTATACTTATCTTTTTCAGAAGGAACTATTATATGTACAATTGTACATGCAAAAAAAACTTGAAAAATTCGCTTTGTGGGGGGAGGGGTAGCAATGGAGTGTCCTGCTTTTTGGTTTTGAAAATATGGTCACATTAGTCTTGCAAAATTACATTTTAAGACCAGACAAATACATATATACATGTTGTCTGAACCTCTTTGATACATAATTTTAGACCAGACATGGTAACCAAATTTTCCGTTTTTATAATAATTTCTTCTGTTTGACATATACAATTTGCATACTAATGGTTGAAATGGGCTTGTTTCAAGCCCCTTTTCTGACCTACCTACATTTTTAGACATCTATGTAGGGGTTTAAAAACATTTTTATCTCTAAATCCACGATCGGGGCTGGCCCCGTCGCGGCCGCATATACGAAAATCCCACATAGGGTAAAAAAACGCACCAATGAGAATCCTACTTTGTAGTTACGTCACATTGCTTGGCGAGTTCTGAAACTGTTTCGTTTGGCGATATTTGAATCGGAGTTTCTATTCAGAATTCTACCGTATGGTGGGTAATCTATGTGTGGGATTTGAGGCTGGTGTGGTGACTTAATACCAATAGTGGGAAAACTTCTTTAAGTTTTTTTTTTTTTTTTAAGTTGAACTCGGTGTACTTATTTCTGAAAAGTACTCGCCCCACCAGTTGTTTTACTTTCAATTAACTTATTTGGTTTTTAAGTTGTAGCTTTTTTTTTCAGAGAACGAGTGTCCTGAAATGCGGAGGTGTTTTTTTTTTCAATATATATATAAAAACCTGGCCATTCATGTTTTTTAAACTACATAAAAAATAATATTTTATGTATGGTATTCTGAACTAGGAAGGGGATAAGTTTAAACTTCATTGAAAATGCTACCGAAATTCATTTTTTTCATTCAACAGTAATACAAGGAATTAAAGATACATATTTATTATAATATAGTATATAAAGGTTAAGTAAATGCATTAATTTTTAAAATAAACAACAACAAAAAAATATTAATTTTTTTAAAAATTTAAACAAGTTCTATGAAATAAAGAAAGATTGATCCTTAATAAGTGCAAAAATTCAAAAAAAAAAAACTTTCACAAATATTTGTTTTTAATTTAATTTCAAGTACTAAGTTTTCGATTAATGGTCATAAACACACCTATATTACTAATGAGTATTAAAGTGTCACTGTAGCTATGAACTTGCTACTACAGCTGAAAAGTGGAAACAAATATATTTATTTATACTTAAAAGGTAAACAGATCAAATTTCTATAATACATCTACAATAAACGGGTTAGGAAATATAAAGCCCTCAAAAAGATACATAGGGTAAAAGAATTCGAAGTAAAAAAAATATTGATACAAAATAAAAAGGTCCAGCAATCAAAGAAATTAAACAAACAACACATTACGTAACTCAACTCCTTCAAAGCAATACAGAAAACAAGAAACACATAGAGCTGAAAACACACATTCCTATTTTCGCGCCTGTATCGCTATTTTGAAGCGTATTTTACGTTCCTGATCTCGCCAAGCATTGCTTACGTCACTCTAAAGTAGATTCTCATTGGTCCGATTATTCTACCCTATGTGGGATTTTCGTATATGCGTCGCGGCCCGGCCCGGACCAGTCCACAGCCCCATAGTTGCTGCTCAGGTTCTGTCCTGGTTTAATAGTTCAACATCAAATGACTTTTTGTTTTAAAGAATAGCTCCCTTGAGCATTAATAATATATATTGAATCGGGGACTCGTTTGAATATCTTTCAAATAATTAAATTTAACGCGCGTCGCCCCGAACCGATGTGAGAACTAGATGAAAGAGGTATCCTCTTAACTATAACCGTCAAAAAATTTATTTGAAAACTATCAAGAACGGCGTAATTCGCGGTTTCGTCCATTACTGTAGAAATCTAAAAAGTCATAGATTTCGTGTTTTATCGTTAAGTTTGAGCAAAAAAATTAAATCGAAATGGAAAAGCGGATTGAATTGGAAAAACGTGGAAGAAATCCTTCAGGGGTAAGTGTTTGGTGTTTACTTTTGCTTGGGGCCTGGGACTTTGGCGCCATTTTGCCTTCATTTAAATGGTCTCTTGTACCTCATGTATTAAGTTACACTGTTTGTTTTTGTACTGTATTGATGTTAATTTATGACACTTTGGAAATTGAGCTGATTGTTCCTTTTGGAATTTTCATAAAAATATGAAAAACCTTGTTACACTCGCCATAAAATCCTAATGTAGTTACGTACAATTACAGTGTTGACATTCGCCATCTTTTCATATTCATGTTTATGTATAGAGCGAGAATTGAAGTCGCCGTGTTGTTTTTGAATTATCAAACTGATTTTTTTTACATAGTACTCATCTTATTGATTTTATTAACGTACAATTTTTTTTACTGAAAAGGACGCCAATTTTTGGCTTTTATCCAAAAAAAATTTGGTCTTTGAAATTCGTCATTTTTGGACAAATTCCTGGTGTAGATAAATTGACAACACCCTACCTGACCAAATTTTTTATTGAATTAATTATTAATTTTTATAATATTTGCATAAATTTTGTCTACTCAACAATTTAATTGTCCCATTTCGAAATGCTACTTATAAAAATACTAACAATAAATTGTAGATAAATTACACTAATATTAGCTGACAGAACCTTTACAGAATTATATGAAATGGGCAATTTAAATCCATTTAGGAAGCTTCGAAATTTAAGATTTTTTTATAATAATGCAGCTTGCACTATAATATTTGTATGTTTTTACATTATGAAAATGTAATCTTTTATTTGTGTCTAACCAAGTGTTTCATTATTTGAATTAAGCATAACAGGGATTATGCAGGAGGAAATTTTGGTCAGTTTTCAGACCTTTCACAAAATTCCATTTCCGAAAAGCGAACCCTCCACGTAATTTCAAGTTCACTTCTTAAATTCCCAGTTTCAACAGAATTTATAGGCTCATGAAATTGTATATTCCACCTTAAACAGTTCCTGTCGATCCAGATAACTATGGATTATCGCATAGATTTGCGTACAATATTTTAAACCGCCCACAAAAATTTACTGTGTCACCATTATTAATATATTTCAATCACCGAGTAATGTAAGAATAGTATTGCACACTGTAAATTTTGTATCTATATATAACATAAGAAAATGTTCACATAAAGGACTATAAATTTTTTTTAAAAAAAATAATCACGGAAAATATGCTGGTCTATCCATATAGACCTCTGCATATTTGAATCTGCCTGCACTTCAGATAAATTCATAATATAGAAGGGAAATTAGTTCTGGCTTAGAACAGCTTAATATAATGCAAGGTTGCCATGGTCCTGGAAAACCTTAAAAGGTGCTTGAAAAACATTATCCTTGAAAAGTCCTTAATTTTTTAATAGTGTCTTCAAATTTAAACAGAAGTCTTCGAACGTCGTCTTCTAAGGCCGTTGCAAATGTTAATTTTGGCTTCATTAAAAACTTTTTCAATGTGAATAAGTTTAATTTTTTGATTTATTGTTTTTGTATAATCTAAGAAGGTAGATCAAGTGATTTAAAATGTATTTTTAATAACTAAATGGTTGTTTTATTGCGCATATTTAAGTTCATTTGAAAGTTAGAGAGCTCTTATTTGTTTTCTATAAGATTTTTTAAAAATTATTGTGAAACTTGAGTTTTCCGTGTTAAAATATAGTCCTTGAAAATGGAGAAATCTATTCTTCAAAAATCCTTAAATAGTCCTTGATTTTATGGTGTGGCAATCCTATAATGGCTTTTCTTTATTAAGCGAATTACATAGCCAAGTATCGAAAATTCAAAAATGTGGTAAACATTTTGTGGAACAGACCGTTTGGTGTATCATAGCTGTTTCTGGGTTTTGTCCCTACTCAGTAGACATGATTATTTTAATTAGTGATTATTTTTGTAAAAAAAAGATATTTCTTATGCACCTGTGGAATTAAGTGACAAATTTTATTTGTGTCTTAACATTTTAATAAAAATTAAAACTGATAAATCTACAGCCATAATGTATTTCCGTTGAAGCTTTGTTATAAATAATTCTGCTCTTCTTCTTGCTTTTGGGCTTGAAGCCAAATCCATTGATAATGCTAGCCTAGTAGCCTAAGTATAATTTGTTCTCTCAGATCAAAGATTTGGTTCTCGACAACTGCAGAAGTACCCAAATTGTTGGTCTCACAGATGAATTCAGTGCTCTGGAGTCGCTCAGCCTTATTAACGTTGGGCTTACAAATCTTAAAGGATTCCCAAAGCTTCCCAACTTGAAAAAGGTAAGATACATTTTTTTTTAGTGTAATACTAATAATAGGATCATGTTTAATGGTATTTGTTGTATTTTAATTAGTATTATTACATATAATTGTTTTGGGGCAGGGTTCATATGCCTCCTGAAATTAGTGTATCGTCTCCTGATATTTTCCTTCTCCTGAAAAATGGACAGTATGAATTATTATTCTGCTTACTTATTCAGTTTTCTCTCGTACTTTATCGGGAACACCGAACATTTACACCGAAGGCTCAAAATTTTCCACCCCCTTGTTTCCTTCGTTCTCGGTCTAAGTCACTAGACCAATACAATAATAAACATGCATATTCAAATTTATTTCGCAATTCCTCCTGAATTTACATCGCTGCACACCTGAGAAACTCCTTAATTTCACTATCAAAGATAGAGTACGAACCCTGTTTTGGGCTATTTAGATTTTTGGTTAATGTACGAGGCGTGTTTTTTAAGTAAGTACCGTTATGCCACACAGAGGGCGCGGCGCTGCGATCGGCGTTCTGCGCATGCGCACTGTGTACCTACATCTCTTGTCTACTCACTGACGATATTGCAATCCGATTTGTCATTGTTTTACGTTTTCTGCTGAGTGTTTAAAATGTCTCCCATAAGCGTGAGTCCCGCCGACTGTGAAGTACGGTCTGTTATAAGATTTCTTAGTGCTAAAGGCCTAAAATCAATCAATATTCATCGTGAGATCTGTGCAGTTTACGGACAAGACATTATGAGTGATCGTGATGGAATGGTAAGAAAGTGGGTGAGATCATTTAAAGAAGGCCGCACGAATGTTCATGATGAACAACGGAGTGGGCGTCCTTCAGTCGTTAATGAAATTTTGGTGCAGCAAGTGGACAATAAGGTGAGAGAAGACAGACGCTTTACCATTCCATCACTCATAATGTATTGTCCGTAAACTGCACAGATCTCACGATGAATATTGATTGATTTTAGGCCTTTAGCACTAAGAAATCTTATAACAGACCGTACTTCACAGTCGGCGGGACTCACGCTTATGGGAGACATTTTAAACACTCAGCAGAAAACGTAAAACAATGACAAATCGGATTGCAATATCGTCAGTGAGTAGACAAGAGATGTAGGTACACAGTGCGCATGCGCAGAACGCCGATTGCAGCGCCGCGCCCTCTGTGTGGCAAAACGGTACTTACTTAAAAAACACGCCTCGTATCATCTGTATTTCATTTTGTTGTGTTTAAATCTAATGCATATTTCATAAGTTATGTATTTAATTTTCAGTGTATGTAACTTCTCTGTAATATTTTTTTAATAACTCAGAGATCGTTCTAGGCGTTTTTCACGGGGCGCGGCGCCCTGCCCGCCTTTTTTTAATATAAATCCCGCCCTAAATGCCCTTTTTTACAAAATAAATCCCTCCCTCGTTGCCCTGTTTTACAAAATAAATCCCGCCCTCGTTGCCGATTTTCGTTTAAAAATGTCCGCGCTTTCCCGAGTTTTTCAAAAATTACTCTAATCCAACTTTCTTTTTCAAAAGTTTATTTAACCCAGGTTATGTTATATTATACTTTTAAACCCGTTTTTCTAAACTTAATTATTAAAAAATACCTAAGATAATCGATTTTAGAATTAGATAGACGATCGAGAATTTTGAGCAAAAATAATGCCGTGACAAGGTGTTTTCACAACACCCCCCAACCTAAAAAAATTCTTTCCTTCATTCTCGGTCTATATCGATGAAAACCAAACTTAAATTTTGATAAATAACAAGTTTAAATAATAGATTTTAATAATAAAAGTAAAAATTTTAATTAAAATTTAAAGGATGAATTAGGATTGTATTACAATAAGATGTCTTCAAATATCGACCAACGGGTGCAATCCCCCATTGAAAGAGGATCATCTTCATCCGGACCAAAAATATGCAGTTCATGCTGCCTGCTGATTTGATTATTTTGCGTCCTAGTAATTTTTTAGAAATCTACTGATGACGTCACATTGCCTGTATACTCAATGATTGACAGTTCGCTGGCTTTGATGCGTTTGCGTGATCGGGAAGAGTGTCGCAATACTTTTGTAGCTCTGGTACAGGACTAATTGGACCAACCAGAATCTTTTCTTCTAATCTATCGTTTTGAGTCGTGACCTTGTGATCACAAGAGCAGCTGAAATGTTATTTTTTTTTACTTTTGAAACTTGGGCTTTTTTTTATTTTGTCCTATACTGGGGTTTCAGACTGGTTTTAGTTTTTTTTTTAATGGAGTGTTGGCTTATACACGCTATATATAAATAAATTTTTGTTTGTAATTACTAGTTCTTGAATTTTTCTGGAAAAAATTCTTGAATAGTATGCAGTAGAACTCCAATTATCTAAGCAATTGGAACCTAACCACGTTCATATAATTGGAAATTTGGAGAAAAGATATATTGTAATCAATTACTCAATGTATTGTTGGGCTGTGAGATAATACCTACATTTTTAGACATCTATGTAGGGGTTTAAAAACATTTTTATCTCTAAATCCACGATCGGGGCTGGCCCCGTCGCGGCCGCATATACGAAAATCCCACATAGGGTAAAAAAACGCACCAATGAGAATCCTACTTTGTAGTTACGTCACATTGCTTGGCGAGTTCTGAAACTGTTTCGTTTGGCGATATTTGAATCGGAGTTTCTATTCAGAATTCTACCGTATGGTGGGTAATCTATGTGTGGGATTTGAGGCTGGTGTGGTGACTTAATACCAATAGTGGGAAAACTTCTTTAAGTTTTTTTTTTTTTTTTAAGTTGAACTCGGTGTACTTATTTCTGAAAAGTACTCGCCCCACCAGTTGTTTTACTTTCAATTAACTTATTTGGTTTTTAAGTTGTAGCTTTTTTTTTCAGAGAACGAGTGTCCTGAAATGCGGAGGTGTTTTTTTTTTCAATATATATATAAAAACCTGGCCATTCATGTTTTTTAAACTACATAAAAAATAATATTTTATGTATGGTATTCTGAACTAGGAAGGGGATAAGTTTAAACTTCATTGAAAATGCTACCGAAATTCATTTTTTTCATTCAACAGTAATACAAGGAATTAAAGATACATATTTATTATAATATAGTATATAAAGGTTAAGTAAATGCATTAATTTTTAAAATAAACAACAACAAAAAAATATTAATTTTTTTAAAAATTTAAACAAGTTCTATGAAATAAAGAAAGATTGATCCTTAATAAGTGCAAAAATTCAAAAAAAAAAAACTTTCACAAATATTTGTTTTTAATTTAATTTCAAGTACTAAGTTTTCGATTAATGGTCATAAACACACCTATATTACTAATGAGTATTAAAGTGTCACTGTAGCTATGAACTTGCTACTACAGCTGAAAAGTGGAAACAAATATATTTATTTATACTTAAAAGGTAAACAGATCAAATTTCTATAATACATCTACAATAAACGGGTTAGGAAATATAAAGCCCTCAAAAAGATACATAGGGTAAAAGAATTCGAAGTAAAAAAAATATTGATACAAAATAAAAAGGTCCAGCAATCAAAGAAATTAAACAAACAACACATTACGTAACTCAACTCCTTCAAAGCAATACAGAAAACAAGAAACACATAGAGCTGAAAACACACATTCCTATTTTCGCGCCTGTATCGCTATTTTGAAGCGTATTTTACGTTCCTGATCTCGCCAAGCATTGCTTACGTCACTCTAAAGTAGATTCTCATTGGTCCGATTATTCTACCCTATGTGGGATTTTCGTATATGCGTCGCGGCCCGGCCCGGACCAGTCCACAGCCCCATAGTTGCTGCTCAGGTTCTGTCCTGGTTTAATAGTTCAACATCAAATGACTTTTTGTTTTAAAGAATAGCTCCCTTGAGCATTAATAATATATATTGAATCGGGGACTCGTTTGAATATCTTTCAAATAATTAAATTTAACGCGCGTCGCCCCGAACCGATGTGAGAACTAGATGAAAGAGGTATCCTCTTAACTATAACCGTCAAAAAATTTATTTGAAAACTATCAAGAACGGCGTAATTCGCGGTTTCGTCCATTACTGTAGAAATCTAAAAAGTCATAGATTTCGTGTTTGCTTATACACGCTATATATAAATAAATTTTTGTTTGTAATTACTAGTTCTTGAATTTTTCTGGAAAAAATTCTTGAATAGTATGCAGTAGAACTCCAATTATCTAAGCAATTGGAACCTAACCACGTTCATATAATTGGAAATTTGGAGAAAAGATATATTGTAATCAATTACTCAATGTATTGTTGGGCTGTGAGATAATGAAGTTTTAATTTCGGTTTAACCAAATCCAAATTATGATGTTGTTTGGGTTATAGCTTTTGTTTCAGTTTGAGTTGTATCTTTTTATAATAGTTTTTTTTCTTTCAACTTATATTCGAATATTGGAAAAAGTGTACTAAATTTTTTATGGGATCTATAACAAACTCGGCCTATTTTTTTTTGTTTGTCTCTGCTGGATGTCATGCTTAGTAATACTTTTGGTGGGTACAAAAAAAATTACTAGACATGACATTGAATAAAGAGGAACAGTAACAGGTAGGCCAAGTTTAATTTTGCTTATATTCTTATAGTCAGCACCTCTTTGAATAATTGGAGTTCTGCTAAACTTGGAAAAAGTGTATGAACCATGCTTTTAATTTTAAATGCTAGAGCTGAATGCAAATAAAATCCATGTTTGTTTGATTAGTAGCATTAATGATTTTCACCACTTCGCTCGAGGAGATCTGTTTGCAGTTCTGGCTCGTTGTTAGGCATAAGTGCCTCATCATGTTCTTCACTTACTAGAAAAGATGTTTCATAAAATGATGGAGTAGAAAACTAATAAATATTTAATTTGGTATGCGAGTGTATTTTCTATTTTCCAAAAATCCGAAAAAACTATTATCGCATTTTAGATGCCCTAAACTTTTTGCAAGTGCCCTTTTTATATTTAAAGCGCCCTGCCCTTTTTTAATTCTAGAATGAACTCTGAATAACTGATGATTGTTTTAAAACATTTAGCAGTATAGTAAATGTATTTCTTTTCATATAGCTTGAGCTTAGCGACAATAGAATTTCTGGAGGCTTGAATCATTTGAGTGGTAGCCCGAAGTTAACCACCTTAAATCTCAGTGGTAACAAAATAGCTGGCTTGGAAGAACTGGAACCTCTGGTAACTTTATTTCTACTTATATTTATTATTTCTCTTTATTAGTTACCATGTCTATTAAATATGTCAGTAAATATTCTTAAACTTGATTTAATTATGCTTCAAGTGTCATTGTCTACGATTTTGTATTTCTTTGGGTGTAGAAAGATTTTGCGAATCTTAAACAACTGGACCTGTTCAACTGTGAAGTTACTGGTCAGGAAAACTACAGGGAGAAGGTATTCGCCTTGTTGCCAGGGTTGGTTTACCTCGATGGGTTTGATGTGAATGACAAGGAACTTGAAGACTCCGAAGAAGGTATTTATAATTTTATTAATTTAGTTCTTGGCCATTCTCATAGGAGTTTGTTTTAAGATACAGTTCACTCTTGCTAATCCAAAGGATCTTTTAGAACATTGAAGGTGTTGATTTATATTTTATTCTATAAAAAGATCATGTGTGGATGTTAATTAGGATGGAAAATATTCTAAAGTAACTTTTTGTAATCCAAAACTTTTTTTTGCAATTAATGCTTTATTGTTAGAATGAAGGAAATATAAATATTATTTTTGGTTTGGTATGTTCAACTATAGAATATTTTAACCCCATGCTTTGAGTACAAGAGTAAGTTATAGATATATACTAGGATTTGTAGCTTTTTCTTGAACTTTAGTTTATTTTGGTATGAGGTGTATGAGTTTTAAAAAAATCATAATTTATATCTCTATAATTTTTTTCCCATTCTTCTAAATGACTTCCTAAGTAAATAATTAACTGTCTTAAAAATGTACTTTGTAAGTGTACTGTAACAAACATGCAATTTTATTTTTTAGAGAATGGTACTCATGAGAAATTTGCTGATGGGGATAGTGATGTTGAAGACGAGGATGAGGAGGAAGGTAAATGTTTATCGTAATTGTGATTTTAAAATTCTTATTGAAAAAGTTAGTCTTATTATTGCAGGATAAAGTTTCTAAAGTTCTTGCATATGTTTTTTTTTAAACATTGTTTCTTTAAAACTATCTGACTAAAAATAGCGATATGACACTTGAATACGATCTTACTAAGAAAATCCTAAACAAATTCGTTGTGCAAAAAGTCGCTACTAATAGACAAACTCCTAAACTTAAAGATTCAAATTGGACGATGGTCACATGGCAGCAGGAGGCAGGCGCCAAGTATTGGCCAAATTTCTCAACTTAATAGTGAAGCCTAAGAGTACAGAGAATCTGAGTTCTGGAAAAGCGCGTATTTTTTTATTTTATAGTTGAGAGAGAGAGAGCTATCACGCAATGCTTTGCAATTTTAAAAGGTTACTGGAGTTTAGGATACTGAAAGGTACCGAAAATTTAGGATTGCCGGAAATGTGCTTTGTTGTCTTAGTTTTGCTATCTTAAAATCGAAGCATTTTGTAAATGCCAGTTTTATGATAACGGATTCCTCGGATGTTGCCGATTTACGGAAGTTTGGAATTATTTTTCAGTATCACCAAAGACTCTTCACTTTAGAATATCCTAAGTGCTGAGACTGGTTTCTTTTGTGGATGGCTTTGTTGGAAAGTTTTTATTTGGTCTTAGGGACGGTCAGTTAACACAGTTCCAGATATAATGGGGTCTGGCTGAGACTGGTTTCTTTTGTGGATGGCTTTGTTGGAAAGTTTTTATTTGGTCTTAGGGACAGTCGGTTAACACAGTTCCAGATAAAATGGGGTGGGAGTTGGATAATCGCATTTAATATGTGTTTGATTCATTTTATAGTTATTTTAATTCTGATATTTTCTGTACATAAGAACTTTTTTTTTCAAGATGAGGACGAGGATGATGAAGATGAGGAGGACGAAGAGGAAGGAGAAGTGGGGTTAGCGTATCTGCAGAACCAACAAATTGATGTAAGTAATGGCTTCTGGAACTTAGCTATTATATTCAGGATTTTAGTTAAATTTTGGTGATAAAACTTTTCTTGATTCTAAACCCTGCTCAAAGTTACTTTTAATAAGTAACTAATTAGTTACTTAATATGAAAAATGACTAATCACTGTTAGTTTTAGAAATTTCAAGTTATAATAAAAATTTAAATTTAGTTATCTAACCGTTTTTTAAAGAGCCAGACTTAAAAAATGAAAATTTGGAAAAGTTAAGAACAAAAATTCAGCGTCTTTACATTTTAAATGAATGTAATCCAAACTATGTCCCAAATATCCAAGAAGAGTGGCGCGTGAGCAGGTAATGAAGAATTAGCAACATTTTCATTGCCGCTAAAAGTCACTAAGTTAGTTACTTTCTGAAAAATCTGACAGCATTACCTAAAAAAAAGGAGCTCTTGTAATACTCAAACCCTGATTCTAATCAACTGTAATTGCATGGACAAATTTATAAATGGCTAATAATAATAAACCTAACAGCAGAACCATTGGTGTGACACTGTTGAAGAACAAGAAGCTCCTATTCATAACAATTGAGCAATACTTGAAAATTTTGTGTCACTCTTGCAGGTTAACAATTTGTTGAATTTGACTGTGGCTGCTATTTCCTAGCACAAAGTTTGCTGATCGCTTTATAATATTAGGGGTATACCTATGAAATGACCCTTTTTTTTTTTAAGAAAACTTACGGGTGAATTTTGCATCACTGGATGAGGGTAATAAATCGAAGTATGTACCATTAAAATCAGTAACTTTTGCTTATCTTTTTGGTAAATTATGGTTTCCTTCGTGATAGAACTTTGCGTCCTGGGAGGTAAGAAACGAATATGCTTATTTTTCAACTTCATCAAAAGTAGCGAAGTGCTGCTCAGCCAGACCATGTTCTATGGATCTGAGCAAGTGATAGTCTGAAAGACCAATATCTGGAGAATATAGCGGGGGCAATAAAACATCCCATGTCAGGTTTTTTAAGGTGTTTTTAACGTTATTTGTGGTGTGAGGCCGCGCATTGCAATGGAGCAAAATAACTGTTCCGTGTCTGCGAGCCCATTCTGGCCGTTTTTTAATAAATTCCCGGTTTACATCGGTTAATTGTTGTTGATATTGATCAGAAGTAACTATTTCACCAGGTTTAAGCAGCTCATACTTAAGAAGGCCTTTTTGATCCTACCAAACACAAAGAATTGTAGTTTTCAAAGCGATTTTCTCTTTAGAGTCAATGTTGAGGGTTGGCCTGGAATCAACTAACATTTTTTTCGTTCAGGATTGTCAAAATATATCCATTTTTCATCACCTGTGGCAATTCGATGCAGGAAACACTTTCTTTGATGTCGATTCAAAAGTTGTTCGCAAGTGACTTTTTTGTTCTCCATCTGTAACTCTGTTAAAGCATGTGGTACCCATTTTCCTTCCTTGCAAATTATTCCCAATGCATGAAAACGTTCACTAGTACATTTTTGAGTTACATTTAACATTTCTGAAATATGAACCCGCGTCTTTTTTGGATTTTTATCCAAAATTGTTTGCGATTCTTCATCTTCAAATTTTTTAGGTAGTTTTCAATTATCTTTGTCTTTCACATCAAAATCAGCTTTCTTAAATCAAACAAACCATCATTTTCAAAATGATTCAGATGGACTATTGTTTCCATAAGCTTTTTGAAGCATTTGAAAAGCTTTAGCAGCAGTTTTTTTCAAAATAAAGTAATGGATTAAAATTTCCCGCAATTGACCCTTTGTTGGCACGAAACATTGCATCTTTAAAGCCTAGAATGACTATGAAAAAAACACAGCAATAACTAATGCCCCTGGCTGGTGAAAGGTTAAAAGTAGTCTGACATAATGCTAGTAGGACGATTCCACACTTTTATTAACCCGGGTGCAGTGCCATCTGTTCATAAAAGGTCATTTCATAGGTATACCCCTAATGCACTGTATTTGTGTACTATTAACTTTGTTATCTGTATTTTTTTTTTAATTTGATGGGTCTCACTAATTCTTTCTGCAATTTATGATCTTTTCTTAAATGTGTTGTAAAATTCTGGGAAGTATTCTGCTTCTGGAAATTAACCAACTTTTTAGCAATTATTTTTATGTTGTGGATATATAGATCTGTAACCATAAGTTGCTAGAGAAAAATGTTACCATTCTAGACTAAAATCCTAAATGTTTGAAATAATTATGGAAATGGCCTATACCTTGGTCTATCCAGAATGCGAGCCTAGAAAAGACTTTCTTCCCAAATACCTTCTGTTGTGGTGTTACAGTCCTGCACAAAAGTTTAGACACAGACGCAATTCATGAAAAAATCGTCAATGTTACTATTTTTCAGTAGTTTTTTTTTAAATATATATTCTTTAGACAGCATGAAAAATAATAGGGTAAACATTTTTGCCCAAAAATATAGAGAAATTTGACTTCCATCAACAAATTAAAAATGTCCATACTTTCCTTGCCACAAAAGTATAGGCACAAGTTTCAGTTTTATGCAAATTCTATACAGGAAGTGATTGCGTCATCAAAGGGGAGGGGTTTTAAGTTGCTTTAAAAGGTTGAAGGTAATTTTCAATGCTTAGAACCATTCTGAAGTCAAGTGAAATTTTGTATGAAGAGATTTTAAGGGTATGGACATTAAAATTCAGAGGTAAATCTGTTTCTGATATTTCTACTGAATTTAAGCGTTCAAAACGAGGTATTTATAGTGTGTCAGCATGTGGCGATCAACACCCACCAAAATCGCGGTCTGGAAGACCTCGAATCATCAGAAAACGAGAAGACAGACAAATAAGAAAATTGGCTTCAGACAAACAATGCTCTTCAAATCAAATTAAAATCAGGAGGTGAATCAATGAATCTGGATACTTGATAAAATCCAAGCTTATAGCGCAGCCTAGCTTGCTATCTCATCATTAAGATGCAAGACTGCAATGGATAGCTGTAAGACATGTGTTGTTGAGTCCATTGCGGTCTTGCATCTTTAAGATGAGATAGCAAGCAAGGTTGCACTATAAACTTGGATTTTATCAAGTATCCAGATTCATTGATTCACCTCCTGATAGTTTTTGGTAAAAGTTAAGCCACAATTGGGATTTTAATTTGATTTGAAGAGCATTGTTTGTCTGAAGCCAATTTTCTTATTTGTCTGTCTTCTCGTTTTCTGATGATTCGAGGTCTTCCAGACCGCGATTTTGGTGGGTGTTGATCGCCACATGCTGACACACTATAAATACCTCGTTTTGAACGCTTAAATTCAGTAGAAATATCAGAAACAGATTTACCTCTGAATTTTAATGTCCATACCCTTAAAATCTCTTCATACAAAATTTCACTTGACTTCAGAATGGTTCTAAGCATTGAAAATTACCTTCATCCTTTTAAAGCAACTTAAAACCCCTCCCCTTTGATGACGCAATCACTTCCTGTATAGAATTTGCATAAAACTGAAACTTGTGCCTATACTTTTGTGGCAAGGAAAGTATGGACATTTTGAATTTGTTTATAGAAGTCAAATTTATCTATATTTTTGGGCAAAAATGTTTACCCTATTATTTTTCATACTGTCTAAAGAATATATATTTTTAAAAAAACTACTGAAAAATAGTAACATTGACGATTTTTTCATGAATTGCGTCTGTGTCTAAACTTTTGTGCAGGACTGTAACAATCTGAACAGTTCAAATGCAGGTAGGGTGGGGGAAAACACACTTGCGTCGTTTCGTAGAAAACCACATGCAGGGATAGGGGAGGGAAATGCTTTAAGGCTTGTATTCTAAATAGACAAGGAATAGTTATCCTTAGAAATGTTTTTGAGTGGTCATAAGGGATTTTTCACGTACAATGCAAGTTTTCCCTCCCGTTAACTTAAAGGATACTTGTTCTATTTCTTCATCTGTAATGTATAAATTCTTAATGACAATTGTAATGCCCTGTGTTTAGGAGGAATCGGAAGGCGAGGATTATGATCCGGAAGGTGTTAATGACGACAGTGATGTGGATATTGAAGATGATGCTGATGAGGATGACAAAGATGGTAAGAAGAATAGCTTTTAATCATATGGAAAAGAGATAAATAGTGAACCTTTACGAATGTTTTGTTTTTCACTCTTGTTTAGTTTGCTTGGCTTGTGGGAACAAAAAGTGTGAGGAACAGAAATGAAGTTTGAAAGTATGGGAACTATGTATGATCATGTTTCTTGTTGGCTATTAGAGCTCTATTGATCAGCTTTCAACCCAAAAAATTGTGATTTGTGATTTTGCAATGTCGCATAAAGAATCCTTGCTTAAAACATTTAATTGTTGATCTTATTAAACCTTTTAATAAGACCAACAATTAAGACCTCCGTTTAAATAAACTTTTTGAATAAATAACACACTTGTCACTTGTGTAATAGATTACCTTGATCACATGCTGTCTTGCTGCTATGCATCATCTGACAGCGACCCACATTGGAAGCTATGATACTGCCAATGATATTTTGATTGCGAATCTTCAGTACCCTACTGTCTAAACTTAGCCAATGTGTGTCTGACAGTCATTTTTAATACAAATCTCAAATTCAGATACTTCAATGACCTATTTTGTGACTGATGGTGTGATGAGAAAGTTATCAAAGCAGCTACTTTTTTTTATTGTAACAGGCATGAAAGTTTTCCGCCTTTCGGCTGATTTCCGCCTTTTTCAATCTCATTTTGGCTGATCCTGAGATCGATGCTGAACCGTTGAGAAATTGTGACCCATATATATATGAGGGGGGTCCTAAGATCAAACGGACGAGATTTTACTCTGTCGGCAATGTTTTGATTCGAGCTTCATTCGGATCAGTCAATCACTTTCTCTAAACATGTCTCGTAGACAGTGACGCAATGAGGGAGGCGGGGCTATTTCTTACGTGGACCAATAAGAATAGCGGATTTAACAGTTAGATTTGGCTGTGTTAAAAATGCGAAGTAGTTTTGGTTTGCTTGGCATCTTAGGGAATTTTAACTGTCAATAATAGCTAATAGATCAGAAACAACTAAACTTTTTCTTCTTTTATTGGATTATTTATTTTCAAACGAACTCTATGGCCGACAGCAGGAAAAATAGTCTACTCACGTTGTACTCAAAACGGTACTCTATAAATAAAAACGACCTTAAGATGGAAATGCATGTTTGTTTAATAATTGGTATCAATGGAAAGTGTTTTAAACGTTGTATTTTGTGCATTTCATAACTTATTGTTTCAAAAATCACTTGGCGGTCTGGCACAATTGGCGTTATTTTGATATTGAAACTTAGAATTAAAAGATCTTGGAAATAAGTGTGTGAATAAATATTTGTAACAAGTTTACACGGTTTAAACTGCAGTTTTTATAATGCTTTCTTGAATTTATTTTTTGTGAAATTAAAATTTTAAGATTTGCATAATGCATTAATCATGCTTTTTTTTTGTATATCAATTTCGTAGTTTCGATTTATAAAATTGGTATTTAAATGCTATTTTTGGAATTCTACTGCTTTGGAATTAGATGGCAACTGCTTTAAAATTATTCTGCTTTGTTCATTTCCAGAAAAATGAGTCTTTTTAATGATAGTGAAAAATGAGTGAACAAGATTTTTTTTATTAAATATATTTTAATATGGTATTGATATACAGATTTAAAGTAAAACTGAATTAAGTTATTTATGTACTTTTATATGTGTGTATTTTATAGTAACTAATCTAACTAATTTTTTATGGGTTTGCACCGATACGTCGTTACACCGATAGTGCGAAAAATTTCAATTTGAAGTTCAGCTTTTTTTGGTTAGTTTGCACTTTCATGCCTGATTGTAATGATGTGCCATCAGACTGACAGACAAATATTGGTATTCTAGCACACTAACGAACCATCCTCTTAAAACCTGCTACACTTTTTAATTTCCCCCCAAAATGAACATTGCCTTAGTGCAAAACATTGCTGAAGGACCATATGAATTTGTAGGTTATGTTCCAACAAACTCTTGTTTATTGCACTTGGCAACAAAATTTTTATGTCCCAGCTGGATTAAGAAACTCTTTTACAATTTGTTATAGCTTATTATGAGGTTTTTTCTACACAATGAATAGATAAATGGAATCTTATATTAATTACTACCAATTAAAACATCTTAAATTACTCAAAATAATAGGTCATCTAGATTTGTAGGTTTGCTTTGCCACAACATTAGAATTAAATAATGGTTATTAATGTAATTAAAAGATTTTTAATAGTTAAGTGTTAACATAGTTAAAAGATTTTTAATTCAATTCTTATTTAACTTTTTTTTTGTACAGATAAAGCCAGAGGGCAAAAGAGGAAGTTGGAAGATGATGACTAAATTGCGAAAGAATAAATGGCATCACCCAAGGCCTGTGTACATACCATCACCATTACTTTGTTAATTTTAAATCTCTTGGCTGCATATTGACTTTCTGAAAATAAAATAATTTGCCTATTTCTTTGAATTTGCATGTTTAATGCCAGTTGTACACTGTTGAGAGCCGGTGATATTTATTAAACTTTTAAGTTTATCCATAAATCTGTTTTAAGCTACAGGTTTAGTTCAATAGGTACATTCTTAATTAATTTGAAGTGTCATTTACTCAAACATGTAAATTTCAGTTTTGACGGAAGTGCACGCTGAGTATATCTTGCGTGTATGTTTTATGTACAATATGTATAAGTTATGTGAACAAGAATTTTTAATAAAATATCTTTTTATTAAGCTTTGCTTTTAATCTTACATTGAAATTTCTTTCTGGAAATTATTTGAGTTTTCCTATAACTCTTTTCAAATGTATTATATATTTAAGAAATTTTAAAATGGGAACATTTCATTGTTCAGATTTACAGGCTATTAATATATTCCACACTTTTTAAAATGATTTTTGATTATGTCCCTCTTGGTAGATATCATACTATATGCCATTTTACAAGAGTGGCTACTTTCTGGTGTGTTAACAATTAGTTTGTCCAAAATTTTCTTGGAAAACTCGTAGGCTATAAGATTTACACAAAGGTACTTTTCATATATTCCTAGGTTCATTTTATAAGTTAGGCATACATTCTTTCACTTGTTATATTAAGCAGTTTTTTTACTACCTGTATGGCTGTGTGTTTTACTTCCATTTTGACTTAATTGTGGCACAATATAAGTGCTTAGCTTTACCTAACACACAATAGACTTTCACTAATTAGTATGTGTGTAGGTTTTATTTTAAAGGGCCAATACATTGGTCGGCATTGTTTAAGAAAAAGAACCATATAGTCCTTTTAATAAAATACCTTTCATAAGATCTAGGTAGCCTCGTGTAACAATAGTTCCATGCTTGTTCAACTTAACTAAATCAAATTATGTAGAAGGTATGCGTTGGCTTAAATTAATTTTTGATATGTTACATCCTAGTAACAGCTTTCTTAGTCCGGCTATACTGAAATTTAGTCAGCAATGGTCATAAAAGTCGAGTGCAACAGAAATGCTGAATGAAAATAAATTCATTCTTGAATATCTATTAGATATCAATGCCACATAGGAACAGAGTGCCTATCAAAGGAAATGAAGGTAGTACGTACTTGAAACCGCGGCTAATAGTGCGTGCCGTAACTCCGACCGTACACAGCAACGTCCGCTCAGGTAATTATACTCACCTTCTATGGTGACTCAAGATGAATTAGAAATATATGCAAATTTCTTCAACGCAAATCTTGCGTAAAGAATGCACAACTAATTTATATCCAATCAAGTTTCAAATCTTTCAGATATTCAAATAGCAAAGCATTTCTATAATTACATTAAGCTGTGTTAAGACACGTTTAATAAGCTCCAAGAAACTAGGCAGTCAGAAATATGGAACTGAAACCAGAACAGAGAACAAACCAAATTTGAAATAAAGAAAGTAAGGTGTGAAATTGGAATTCAGTTTTCAAAACAACTTTAGTAGGCTGTCTATCTTTAATTAATTATTTGAGTAAGTAGAATAATTTACTTTGACAAACAAACCTTAGTGTCTAATATGGTTTTCGTAATATTGTGTTTATCGTCGCTCGCTAAATTCTCGTAGAGCAGCCTTTGTTTTGAAACCACAATATATAAAATATTTTTTCTTTAGTTCAATAGAACTGAGTATTGGTAAAATTTTCAAGAGTAAAACATATTTTTGAAGATAAGAATTATGATACCAAGCTATGTTTACAATATTAAGCATTTAAATTTTAAGCAATTTTTAGGAGCGATTCTTAAAAGTTGGGATCATTTAGTAATGTTAATTAACTCCAAATTTTAAAAAATTGTTAAATTTGACACAAAATGATCAATATTGACTGGGAATATAGTTGTTGAATGTAATATATTAACACTAAAAGGTGGAACATTACGCAGAAAAAGACTGCTTTTTCTTCGTTTTTAGCTGTTTCGTATGTTACAGATTTTGAATATGACTTCTGTAGGTTACACTTTTTTAGACATAACTGCTTTGAAAATAAATATTTTTCGAGGGAATTATGCAACAAGTTACATTATTTGAACTTTTTTGGATGGGCAAAATTAATTTGAGAATATTGTAACCTAAACATATATCATTCAAAATGAGATATTAGTCCAAATGTTATTTTGTCTTTTTCAAAAGCTCAATATACCTATGCTTTCAGAAGTGAATTTTTTTTAGTTTAACTGTTTGAAAAAGTAAATAGTTAAAAAAGGACACAAACCTTCTTTTATCCTAAATCTTTATATGCGCCCATCTTATTAATGCACATATCACATTTTAGATTAATTGAAAATATCTCCCAAAGGCTCTGGGGCTGGGAAGCCCAGTTGGTTAGGCACTCGCCTAGCATGCAAAAGATCCCAGGTTTGGCCTGGGTATCGCCAAAATAACTGCCTGTGCAGCCAAAATGTCCGACTAATAATACCCCAAGTAAGGGCATGCACTTTCAATATCCTTCAAAATCCTTATGTTGTGTACCATGTCATCCTTAACGGTTGCGTTGGGTGTCTATTCAGGTGTCGACTCGTCACTTGACTGTGGTTCTAAACTATGATGCCTGTCAACAATAGCCCTTGTGTAGCTATAGTGCAACGATAATTCAAACCTAAACTCCCAAAGGCTCCACATCACTTTACTGGAATCTACTTCACCAAATTAATAATTTGTTTCCGGAACAGATGGCTTTAATTTTATGTATAATTTTCTGGAATAATCGTCACTCTACTCTAAAATAATGGTAAGGTAAACCTTACTCGCAAATAAATAATCAACATAACATTATGATTAAATATTTTCAGTAAAAAAAACATGAGCACCTTCCGTTTTTCAACAATGGGTGGAGAAGTTTTTGAGCTAGACTTGAATATGATCAAGCTCTCAACAACTCTGAAGACAATGCTGGATAACTTGGGCTGTGAAGGGTCGGATGAAGTAATTTCACTGACCAAGATCAACTCTGAAATCATGAGCCTGATAGTCAACTGGATGAAGCACCATGCTGACAACAAAGAAGTTGATACCGCGTCCAACAACCGTATTGGTGAGGTGGACGATTATGTAGTTTATAGGTATGTTAATGTGTACAAGGTATTTTGAAACTGTACTTAGTATGTATTGAGCTTGTAATATACTTATGTATTTTAAACTGTCTTTTTTTTATGTTGAGTTATTGTTCACTTGTAAATGTAAAATTTCTTAGTAGGTTTTTTAAAAGAATACAAATTTAAGTCGTTTTTCTGAAAAAAATATTTTTCTGCAGGGGTTAAATATACTCGTTCTTAAATTGAATAATAGCAAAAAAAGTTATAAAAAGCAACTAAAAAAATTTCAAATATGGACTTAGAGCCCCGACTCGCCGCAACACATACATCTAAAATTTTACAGTCCAATCTGTCCTTCATTCAAGTTACACTCCTATTTTGTTTCAATATGCTTAAGATAATAATTGAAGGTGTGTTTTTTCTGAAAATTTTTCATAACACTTATGAAAAACATTAACAAGGAAGCTTTTTTTAATTGAGATCAGGTAACCTATTAACATCTTCCTTACTGAATAAAAATTTAAAGGTTTTTAAATTCTTTTTTTGTGTAAATTGCCCTGTCCAATGAACTTAACTTGTCCTATATAAATTGTTCAGTATTATGTCTTCATTTGTCTTATATTTTGTTAATTTTGATAAATTTAAGCATGCAGCTTTCTTATTTTTGCATGTCATATTCTAATACCAAAAATCTTTAATGAGGTACTGTCTTCAAATGTATGGGATTCAAAGATAACGATAGTTTAGTAAAGAATTTTTTTTTTCAAGGAAATTTAGACTTAACATCACATTTTGTATTTGACCAAAATTAGCTAGTTATTTTTCCAGTTTTATAATATAGAAATACATTTTTAAACTTCTTTAAATGTTACACTTTACTTCTCACTACAGTTGTGACGACATTGACCCATGGGATGAGAAACTTTTAGAGTCTTTAGACATGGCAACAATTTTCCAACTCAGCATGGCTTGTAACTATCTGGATATCAAGGGTCTGTTAGGGTCAACTTGTAAATTTATAGCCAGCAAGATTAAGGGAAAGGAACCTGCTGAGATCAGGCAGGTGTTCAACATACCCGAAGCTAAGCCTGATAGTAAATCAGCATCACCAACGGTCACCGATGATGGTCAATCAGTTTCACCAATGATCACCGATGATAGTTAATCAGTGTTATGAAGAAAATTAATTTGTGTTATTGTATTTGTTTTATAGTTTTGAGAATTTTTTTATTTGGACATTATTTTAAATTGCAATGGTTGTCTTCCAACTGAATTAAAAAGGAAAGTGTTAATTAAATAACCTGTTTTAATTGAATTCTAATTTTTTTTAAATATTTTTGTCATGTAAATGAATATCAAATTTATTGGATCAGCTTTCATCTTTGTCCTCTAGGGGGAAAAATTATACAATAATTTAAGTTTCTAATAAAACATTATCTCTAAAAAAATATCTTTTCAATAAAAAAACATTTGCATTCATACTTATAACATTCAAAACTGTCTAAAAGTCAAGCTTCTATTACTCACAATTCAATCACTACTTGATAATTCATTCAGCTTAAGAAGTCTGTGATTTACATAGTATATATTTTAATTATTTGAGTCTGGACTTATTACAAGTGCAACTAAATTCACTTTTCCATGTGTATACAAATAATACAATGCTTAAATTTTTGTTGTTTTAAAAGTGTACATTTTACAATAAAAAGTAAATTTTAATTGCAAGGTGCCTCGCAAGAAAAGATTTTTTATATAAAAAATGCAGAAGAAATAGTAAACCACATACTAATATAAGGTTTTTATTTAATGGGATTTTGTGCCATCATTGTATGTTTTCATTTTTTGTTATTCTTATATGTTACTTTTTTATTGTATGAGTCATTGTAAGATTTATATTAAATGAAATCTAACAAATTTCAGTGAGCATATATAAACTAGGTTAAGTATTTAGAAAATCATGTTAAAGTGAAATTAAGTACTGTTATAAGTGTTTTTGCAATACTATACAATGTTGTGTTGATTGATAACTGCTAAAAAAAATCATGTGAGTGTGGATGAGATAATAGTTTATATTTTTACAATTTAGCTTTGGAAATTATAAGTAAAAAAGAGGGCTTATTTGCCATTCAATGTAAGTTAATAAAGGAAACTTTAATGTGTGATTGTTATTTCTTTTACGCTGCAAAGAACTATGATTTGTGATTAGTTTAATGAAATTTGGGATGAGTACAATTCGAAACTAAAAATGTTTTGGGGCATAAAATTAAATTAATAGAAAGTGAGGAATAAATGAGTTTCAAAAGAATATTAGTAATTAATTGCAAACTTATTTCGGGACTTAGGGTTTTTGGTATAAATAAGGATAAGGGTTGAGTAAAAGTAATTATAATAAAACTCTCTTCAGAAATATTTTTTTTGCATTTAAACGATGATAGATTTTATTCGCCTGCCATGAGGGATCCGGGCATCGCCAAAATAACTGCCCGTGCAACCAAAAATGTCTAATTATAACCCGTGTAGAGGAAGTGCACGTTAAATATCCCCCGAAGTCCCAATGCTGTGTACGATGTCGCCCTAAGCTGTTGCGTTAGGTGCCTACTCAGGTGTCGGCTTGTCACTTGACTGTGGTTCTAAATTACGACGCAAGTCGCCAATAGCCCTCTTGCAGCTCTAGTTCGACGATAATTCAAACCTAACTAGGCCTGGTTTCACTTATCTGTTATCTACTGAACATTACACATGACCTTGACCCTGCTTTGTACTAATTCGTCATCACTCACCAGCATATGAAAAGTTAAACTAAATAAACCAAAACTTAATAATAAGGTGCAGTCAAATGGCATCATTGAATTGTTTGCCGTTGCTATGCTCGTTGCTAAGCAATGGCGCTTTTCACGAATCTTATAAACAAACATCACATTTTAAAGTTTAAACTGTTTTAAATTGTTTGAGAATGTGATTTCTTTTTTTTTTTTGCACTTGGTTATAAAACAAGTATGAAGTCAAGGTTTTACAGTGGTACTGGAGAAAAACTTCATTTTTATATTTAGTTCATTTTCGTTTGACTATGGTATGTAAATTATTTAATCTTATTTGGTTTATAACTAATTTGACAACCTTAAATGTCTAATTCGTGCAAATTTGGGATCGTTAGTAATTTTAAAAGTAATATGTATGTAAAATATATATGTTATATTTTGATCTTACGCAAAATTAAAAAGTTAAGCTTTTTGATATACATTTCTGTACTTCAAAGTCACCTTTAACCTATTTACAATTATGGAAAACAATGTTCATTCAGATATAATTCAGTTTATGCAAAAGAAGCATTGCAAGTAAAATAAGTGCAGCTTTTTTTTATGTGATTGTCTTGATTCTATATTTTTATTTAGCTGCTATCTCGGACAAAACCAGCACAAACAACTGGCAATGCAGTTTCAAGTGATACCAAGAATCGGTCCAAGGTACCAACATTGGAGGAATTTGTCAAAAATAGAGATTTTACTGGTGCACTGACCTTGTTAGAAGTAAGCCATATAATTCTTTATTTTGTTTTAAATCAGCTATTTACTTAAAAAAAATGCCTCAACCGCATTTTGAAGAAACTAGTATAATGGTCAACAATACTATGAATATTTTGTTTTATTTGATTTATGATTTTTAGATGATTTCTTTCAAGAACAACCCAATAAAGTATCAGTCAATAATTTTTTTAAAACTGTTTATAGCTCTATGGCTCTGCTAAAGTATGCTGAGTTTTTTTGTTTAATAAATTAAAATATTTTAAAATTATAATGATAATTATGTACATAATAGTAACAACTCTTCGTTTTCTCGAGGTATTTTAAGTTTTAAAAATACTTCATTTCGATATATTTCATAATTTTAAATATGTCTAGAACAATTGAGGACTGATAATTAGGGATGCAACGGATATCCGGCCAACATACTACATCCGGCCTATCCGGCCATTAGGCCGGATAGTTGGCAGTAGCCGGATAACGCAATTATCCGGCAGTATTATCCGGCCTGTTAAATCTAACATTTTCTCTATAAATTTTTTTATTTTAATTGTTAAACTGACTATTTTTCCTTAGTCAACAGGTTATTTTTAAATTTTAATAAATTTTATTTGATTGATATTTCACATTATGTTAATGAATTGTGTTAGAAAATCCAGTCATGATCCTGGACTTTTTGCAAGTGACTCATCATGGACCTGGTTTAGCTCTGCTAAACCTAGTAGATGAGCAACAACACAACACATTATGTTAATAATAGACAAGGTATATTAGATTTGTTTCAAGATACGCAAGTTATGGTGTAAAAAAAAAAGTAATAGCTCTGTGTTCTTTGGTAGAATACGGTTCGCTTTTTTTCGTAAATGAGTCCTGCTTCTGAAAACAGTCGCTCACTGTGTATGCTGCTAGCTGGTGAAGAAAGGTACTTGTTCACTAGTTTTGCTAAGATTGGGAAGTTAGTGACTGGTTAGTTATACTACGATGTTTATTGGTTAGTTATACTACGTCATCCAAAGTAAAACTGCTACAATTGCAAAAGTGGTTAAGCAATTTGACATTTTATACTTTTGAAGCCTAAAAAGGCCGGATATTCGGCCCAAAGTTAGGCCGGATATTCGGTATCCGGCCAAAATGGTATCCGTTGCATCACTACTGATAATACTAAATTTTATTTTTCAATACTATTTTTTAAATGTATTCATTTAATAAAAAAATATATTCTAACCTTAATAAGCTTTTAACTTTTTTTCAGTTTACACGTAATAGTGGAAAAGGAGATACTAAGAATGATTTGTGGATTGCATATTGTGCTTTTCACTTATCTGATTTTAGAAGGGCTATGGAAGTGAGTTTGATTTTAGTCTTACGTTTTCGAACTATATTATGTTAAGGTTGAACAGAAATTTGCTACTAATAAAGTGATTGACTTAAATAATTTATGTGAGGACATATTGTAGTCTGAATGAATAATTTTGAAAACATGACATGGAGTAGTTTCAATGTAAAAGTATAATTGTAACTGCCTAATATAATTCTTAACGTAATAAATAATAAAGTAACAGAAGAGGTACAGATTTTATATTAAATATTTTTGATTTTGAAGTTTTTTCTGGTATATTATTTTCAATTTGTAAAACTTTATTTAAATAAAATTACGGCTTTAATGTCTTAAATTTGTGACGAAAAACATTAAAAATGTATTTGAAGTTTTTTGCTACCCCAGTGTATGAACAATAATGAGAGCAAAATTATAGTACACGGTTGTTTTTTTAACACTGTTAAAATACATTAGAGACCAACAGTAGTACTCCATTATTATGTTTAAATGTACTTTTTCTGACTCATTAGCTGGTTCCTTTAGGCCTTTTACTTTACACTTTAATTTCCTTTCTGTGTATTTTTCTTGATTGCTTATTCAACAGTAAATCATGCATTTAAGTAATCTCTTCAACTTTTGGAACATCTTCTTTATGCAATGCATCATATTGCATGCTATTTTACTGTTGGATTTATATGTTTTTTGTAGTAAAAAGTGTCCTATTATTAAAACCATTAGAGTAAAGTATGCACATAAGTAATCTGTATAATTATGTAGTACATAAAGCAATGTGTCCAAGCTAAACTCCTCGGCACAATAGCTCATTACTGGGAAAAGGCCTGCCGCATCCATTTCCCCCTTCGTGACCTAGAGCTCTGGGGTGCCTGGTATATGTCCAGGTCAGCCTCACACGGAACCCCCAGTGCTTAGTTCCCAAGCTTGCTTGGGACCCAGTTTATTGACCCACTCAAGGGATGAAGGGATGGTTCAATCTCGCCCAATCGGGGATTAGTAATGTGTCTCTTTTCCTATATTTTAACATCCTGAACTATATAAAAAATTCTTAAAACTATAATGTATGTTTTCTATTATTTTATGGATTTTATTGTTATTTATATAGGAATACAACCGTATTCTGAAGAAACCTGATGCTCCTCTTGAAGTTTGGACTTATTTAGGGTGCTGTTATTTCTATCTAGGAATGTACAAGGAAGCTGATGCAGCTGTTAATAAAGGTGATAAAAATCGCTTATTCTTTAGTTTTTAATTGCACATTTGAGCATTATGTTTTTACCTAATTATTTTTAAAAATAATTTTAATTTATGACACAATGCCACACAGATAATTCCTAAAGTAAATCAGTCAAGTTCTGAAAATGTGCATGAACATTGAACAATATACTGTTCAATGTGTTAGTGCTTGAAACAGATTTAAAAATAATGTTTTTTAAATGTTTGTTTATAATAAACTTAACAGGTGTATTAATAGTTAACACTTTCAGTCCCGTGATGCCACTTGGCATCATCATGTTTCTGATCGTAATTTTTTAAAAAATAATAAGGCTGACATCTATTGTGATTAATAAAAAAATATTTTTTAATCGAAAAAAGTTTGAAGAATTGAATGATGTGCTTTTTGATATCATAAATGGCTATGGACTATAATAAAAAAAATTGTAAAATGATGATGCCAAATTGCCATTGGGACTGAAAGGGTTAAGATAGATTTAAGAAATTTTACTTGTCAATTTACCAGAACAGTAATAATGGATTCAATACACTTTTTCTAGGACCTAAGTCAGAACTTCAAAATCGTCTTCAATTTCATCTTTCCCACAAATTTGGTGACGAAAAGTTACTAATGGTTTACCATCAACAACTGAAAGATATACTTGAAGATCAACTTTCTTTGGCTTCTATACACTACTTACGGTCTCATTATCAAGAAGCTATAGATATATACAAGCACATTTTACTGGACAATAGGTGTATATTTTGTTTAAATATTAGTTATTTTAATTATCAACTTTGTTTCTTGAATTCCAAAATATTTAAGTTGCATATCTTTAATTTATGCAAACAATTAAATGAAAATTTGTTTCAAATCGTAAGACTCCTTATCTTTTGTTTGATTATACTTTACAGGGCAGTAAAATACAAAGCTTGTTATAAGAATAATAATGTAGTATGTTATTTAAGTTTAAAAAAAGAATTACATTAGTTTGATTTATATTTAATATATATGTATAATTGTATAAACCAACTTTATATGAATATTGGTTTACGTTAAAAAATTATTTGATTTGATTTCTTATATAAACTGTATTTGTTGTTTTAGAGAATCAATAGCTTTGAATGTTTATGTTGCGTTGTGCTATTATAAATTGGACTATTATGATGTTTCTCAGGTTAGTTATTTTCTCATCTTCAAATTACAGATTTATTTTCTCTGTAATATCAGTTTAAAAAAAAAAAACTTTTGACTTAGTTTTGTAAAAAATATAAGTATCAAAACTTTTTAAAAATAAATTTAGTTTTCTTAAATTTAACCCTTTCAGTCCCAGTGATGTCATTTGGCATCTTCATGTTTCTGATCATAATTAAAAAAAATAATAATAGGGCTGACATATACTGGAATTAATAAAAAATATTTTCTAATGGTAAAACTTTGAAGAATCGAATGATGTGCTTTTTGATATCATAAATGGCTATAGACGCTCAGAAAAAAAAAATTCTAAAATAATGATGCCAAATTAACATTGGGACTGAAAGCGTTAATGTTTGATAAGAAAATATAGATAATTTATGTGACTTGTTTTTTTCTTAGTTTTAAAATATAATTTATCGATCAATTCAGATATTTTTTCTATTAATTAGAACAAAATGTTTACTTAAAAAATATTTCAATCACTCACAAGTGTTCAGCTTGATAAGAGCACAAAACCATTCAAGAAAATTTTGTTTTATTGTTATGAAACTTGATAAAAAAAACATAAAATGCTGTTTTACCAATAAATTAAAATTTTATATTTGTTCTTTAGGAAGTTCTTGCAGTTTATTTGCAACACTACCCAGATAGTGCCACTGCTATAAACTTAAAAGCCTGCAATCATTTCCGATTGTACAATGGGAAAGCTGCTGAAGTTAGTGATCATTTTTATTAAATTAAAAACATAAATATACCTCCTAATCCTTTATCTTGTTTTTTTTTATTTTTTTAAAAGATCATTTTCAATTAACTATTAGTTTATTATTAACTGTTATTTATTAACTTTACAATGACGCACTTATTTTCTAGGCAGAACTAAAAAGCTTACAAGATATATCTTCACCTTCTTTTACTTATGCTAAAGACTTGATTCGTCACAATTTGGTACGTTTTTATATGCAGTTCTAAAGAAGTGTCCAATGCATATGCTTAAAAAATTATGCCTGTTTTTTTATGTAAAAAACTTTTTTCTACTAGGTTACACTTATAAAATAATACTATGTATTGTACTGTACACGGAAAAGTAACCTATTGCACAAATATGACTTTTTGAATTGTAGATGCATTATATTTAAAATTAAATATCTAGCGATTAAAGCAAAAAGGTAATAAATTGTTAGAATAGTTGGAATGCAGTCAGCATATCGTTATTTTTTCTATATGCAATGCAATGGGAAAGTAAACTTCAGACAATTTTTTTTTGAAGAACTAGTATTTTTGCGATAGGTCTCTTGTTCTAGAACTGTGCAATATTTTGTCTGCTTAACATCCAGTGCTTTTCATGTATTAGGGTGTCCTAAAAGTTCCCGTACTCCAACTTTAAAAAATCATTATCCGTGTTTAATTCTTCAAATATTGAATTTTATCGTCTGCTTATTACTTCATCAAATCTTTTGTTTTTATCGCTTGGTTTTTTTTCGGGCTCAAAATGTTCTGTAATAAAATTCCATGTCATTTTGTTCTTCATTGCAACATCATTTTTCACGCATTCAAAGAATTGCGCTGCTTGATAATTTTTTGGATGTAAATCATAATGAAAGATGTAAAGAATTTTGGCGATATAAATATCCAGTTGATGCTATACCGAGTAAAGATACTCTATATAAACATGTCCAGAGATTTCGTGCGTCATCAGGTTCGGTAGAAGATTAACACAGAAGTGGCAGACCAAAAATTGTTACACCAGATTTTGTGCAAGAAACTCAACGAAGGATATTGCAATCTGTTTTTCAAGTCAACTGTTGATGGAATTGTATACAGAGATCTTATCCAACAATTTGTTGCATTATTAGAAGTGAATAAATGAGATTCTTGGTTCCAACAAGGCGGTGCAACATGCCATACAAGCAATGAAACCTTAGACATGTTTAACAATTTTTTTAGCGATCGACCCTTCTTAAGAAATCTTGGGCTACCTATCGTTCCCCTAATTATTTGAGTATACCTGACTTTTTTCTTTGGGGAAATTTAGAGATGGAAGTTTGAGGAAGTTTATGACGATAATCCACAATTAATAGAGGATCTGAAAAATGCCATCATATGCTAAGGATACAAAAAGTCACTCCAGCATCTTAAAACGAGTTTCTAAAAATATGCGCAAAACGCCTTCAGGTGTGCTTCGATGAAAGGGTTGGACAATTTGATCATTTAATATAAATGTAAGTTCCAAATTTTTTCCTACGCTTTGTTAAAAGTGCTTTACACCATTAAAATAAAAACAATGTTTTAAAGTTTGTTGTTGTGCGTGTAAAAAATTCATGAATCATCAGTATGGGAACTTTTAGGACACCCTGTATTATTTACACTGTTTAAGATATGCTTGGTACTTTTAAGAACAATAATATAATATTGAACAATAATTTCAGGTAGTTTTTCGTGGTGGGGAAGGTGCCTTACAAGTGTTACCCCCTCTTGTTGATGTATTTCCTGAAGCTCGCCTAAACCTAGTCATTTACCACCTAAAGCAAGGTCTATAAATTATTTGTATTTACTTCAAGTGTTGAATGTGTTTTTTATTAGTGGTTCTATTTATGTGTTATTAAGGTTCATGTTCGTAGATATTTAATTTTAAGTTAATGTTGCAACATAATACACTCTCAAACATTTATAATTTACTTTTAAACAACATTACAATTAATTTTTATCAACATTAGCAGACAATTTTAGTTGTCTATGTTATATTTGTGTTGAAATCTGTACCTTTTTTTTTAATTGTTGCCTACACAAAGAGTGTTTCATTATGCAAATTTTTATTTTACTAATTTTTATGTTACTTGCTTAAAGTAAATGTTAAAACTTTGTTAGTAGAAAATAAATATTAAAAATTTTAGCTGTTAATAAATAAAAAAATATAACAGTTTTGTTTTAACTCTGTAATTTTTAATATTTATATATTTTACGATTTCAAAATTCATACTAAAAAAGCTGTAGATTTCAAAAATCCCTTTTTTTTCTCTAATGGGACTGCAACATCGGTAGTTAAGCCTTTGCAGACTCGGCATATTCCCCAGAACTGAGAGTCATTTTTTTGTGGCACCATCTAGGTGAATCTCGCTACCGTAGAATGGGGTGAATAGCAACAGTTTTGAACTTCAAGTTTAAATATCAAAAGTACTATAAGAGATATTGAATTGAGACCTACCTCGGTTTATGGGTCTTCCCGTCCTCTACAAGCCTGCAGCTTCATATTTTCTTTTTATGGCAAGGTAAAATTTAAAAAAATTGAAAACATGCTGTTTCTATACACCCCATCGAGCGGGGTCAATAGAAACAGGCATGCATTGTTTTTCACGTCTGTTTCTATTTCAGAGTTTGTTGGGGCAATAGAAACAGTAAGTATTGTTAAGGGATGGATAGAAACACAAACGAGTGGTAATCAGAGCAAAAAATTTAATTACAATATATCGTAACCGATACCCAAAAACAAAAAGAACAAAAGTGAGAATACAAAGTTTAGTCTAATAAATTGTGAAGGCACTTAAGTCATCCTGAAAACAGATTTTGTCTTTCCAGCGAGAAGCAGACTTTGAGGTTTGAACAACTGGCATCAATTTTTTAATTACATCATCCTTGGAGAAAAATGATTCTTCATCAGTCAAGGAAAACATATTACTGCTGAGGGTTTTCTTGCAAAACAGTCCAACATAACCGTCATCTTGAAAGTCTGTGACTTTGGAGACATACATTCTAAATACATTTTTAGTTTTTCCATATACCTTCACGATTACAAAATCGTCAGGTTGGATTAATCTGTCAAGTTCTTTTGAAAGTTCGGCATTTGCAGAAGAATCGGATAATGTGAGATCTGAGTCACTGTCTTGCACAGAATAGTCCGAATCTTCTGGTGATGATTCTGAATCGAGTTTTTTCTTTTTCTTTTTCCTGGCACTTACACTTTGTTTTCTGGTACCTGTGGAATTATCATTGTCAGTGCTTGTACCAGCAACAGATGTGCTAGGTCCAGCCTGATCTGGATCCGGTGGAAAATCTGCCACAGAAACACTTTTTCCTGGACCAACATCTACTTTCACTCGCTTTTTTCGAGCTGGAACTGTTTCTGTGTGTCTTAGAGCTGTTAATAGTTCCTTGAAGGAAGCATCAATAGCAGCAACAGGAGATAGTGCTGGTGTTGTGGCTCTTGAGGATTGGGTTGATTCAATAGACAAATCTGAGGAGGGTAGCATCTTTAGTACTTCCTTCCGATTTAGGGGCACAATACCACATTTTCTAAAGCCAGAAATTACATTTTCCGATTTGCATGATTCACACAGTTTCTTTAGCAAACTAGGAAACTTGCTCTTTTGAATGGTAGCTTCATTCTTGCCGGGTCCTTTTTTCCAATCTAGAAGGATTGAACGCCATGCCAATTTGAGAGGGCGAAAGAATGCCACGTCTAATGGTTGAGTGAGGTGCGTGGAGTTTGCTGGTAAAAATATAAAGTGGACATCATTTTCTGCACATTTTTTAATGAGATCCAAGGACAAGTGGCTAGATAAGTTGTCTCCAATCATGTACTTTTTGCCAGGTAAACGTCTAAGATAAGGAAGGGCTATGGTTTCAACATAATCAGAAAAACAAAAGTTGTCGAACCAACCACTTTTGGTCCTATTGTATCTGGACCCATCAGGGCCTCCTTCTCTCCAACTTTCATACAAGTGTAAAGATTTATAGACTACATATGGGGGTAAGAGGTGACCATCACCAGCAGCTGAAAACATGACAGAAATGGAGCATTTGGTTGAGTTCATCACCCTTTCTGGGTACTTACATCCACGCTTAGTTATTACTTTATGTTTTCCAGGATCATCAGAAAGGTTCGTTTCATCATAATTAATAATGTTTGATGAAGGAACGTCTCTGAGCTCTGCTTCTAGTCTGTCAAAGTACTCATTGATCGTTTCTGGGGAGACACCTGCTCTGACCCGTTTAATGTTTTGGCATAACCTTTGTGACAAGTCAGCCTTATGTCTATTCAAAAAAGAATAGACAAAATCACGGCCAGGAAAGTTGTCTTTGAATTTTTTTATGGTTCTACCTTGGCGGTCAAGCGATTCTTTGACCAAAATTCGCAGAGTCCACGAATCAATTGGGTAGCCCCAGTCAGCACAAATAATAAGTCTACTCGCCAAAGTTTTTTCCTCTTCTTCTGTTAAAGCGGTTTGCCCTCCTTTTTTCTTAATTTGATCACCTTTTTTCAAATGTCTGTAGAGGACACTATAATGGATGTCATATTTTGCCGCTGCGTTTCGAAGGCTAAGGCCATTAGTTATGTCTTCAACAGCTGCCTTAATAACCTCTGGATCTTGTACTTTGTTCGGTTTTAATCGTTTGTAACTCCTTGGCATGCTGAAAGAAAACGGTCACATTATAGCTTGTGCCAACTAATATTCCTCAATTGGATAACTATTGGTTGTATATTATATATTTAATTGTCTTTCAGCTGTGACATTGGAAAATAAACACAAAATAAAAACTTTACGATTTGTGGGGTGAATAGAAACAGCAAAATAATGTGTTTCTATTCACCCCACAGATTCAAAATATGGATCATAACCTAAAACAAAAATTGAAACAAAGAAATGGTTTTGTTTACACTATATTAAACAATGTGATATCTTCTACAGGTATAAAAGGTATAAAAAATAGTACAATTCAAACATGTGAGGTGATGAGGTATGGTACTTACATGTAAAGTTTGGAAAACGATGAAAATCGGCTGAAACAGAAGTTGCTTTGTCACACCACTGAATCTGAATCTCAGTATTGCCAACCACACAAAATCACATTTCCCTTAAATCTTACCTTATTTCCATCTCATAAAAAAAAAATATCCCTGTCTGCTTTACTTTAACCCCCTATTACATAATGTTGAATTTTTTCAGAAGTTTCGTTTCTATTCACCCCACTGTTGCTATTCACCCCATTTTACGGTACCAGTTTTGACTCGCAGATTACAATGAATCTGAGCTCTCTGTGGATGTTAAAGTATGCCAAGATTTAATTTTGCTGAGAGAACCCAAGAAAATATTTTTTATAGATATCTTAAGATATATTCCTTTCCTATGGGTACATATTTTATGACCTTAATATTATACAGCAAAATCAAAATATATTCTCAACCTTTCTGGTCCAAAAAACTTCAATAAAACTTTTTTTTAAAATGAAAGCATTTGATTGTTCGTTACTGAATTTGTATCTGTTTTTTTTAGATAATGTACAAGAAGCTTTTAATTTAATCAAGGATTTAGAGCCAGCAGTGCCTCATGAATATATTTTAAAAGGTGTAGTTAATGCAGCAAATGGGCAAGAACAAGGATCAGTAAGTATATATATTTCCAAAAAAAAACTTTGGAAAATTAAAAAAAAAACACCAATCTAAAAAATAACATATAATTTACCTTTTGTAAAAAAAATACCTGATGCATTTGTTTTATTACAAGTTTTATTTGTTTATGTCCTGATTATTTGTTTTATAACAAGTCATTATGAAACTTGTAGCTAAAAAAGCTGTGATTTATAAGAATGCCAATCGCTTATTTAAAACTTATTGGTCAAAATGTATCCCTTGAACAAATTTACAGTGAACTGTTAAACGTTATGGTGGTAAAAAGTATTAAGGTTATGTTTTTCTACCAAAAACATTGGAGAGAGAAAATAGCAAATTTATTATAGTTCGTGACACATTTATCTTTCAACGTTTATGCCTTTGTAGAAAATATGATACAATCTGATCTGAATAACTTTCTTCTTAAAAATGACGCACATATTTAACATGTCAAATATATTTAATTTACAGAGGGAATATCTGAAAGTTGCACAACAATATTTTCAATTAGTTGGTGGTTCAGCAAGTGAATGTGGTAAGAATTTTTTAAAAAAATTATGCACAAAAAATAAGAAAAAGTTTTCGAATAAATATATCCTCTCCTCTGGTACCATGAAGTCTTTAAATAATAGATAAAACCCAAATAGACAAAAATAGTTTCTATAATAACATACAAAAACGTTTCAAATCAATAATGATCTCATGGTAAAAGAGATGCTTTTAACTAAATTGAGTTTAAAAGTTACATTTTTTACAGTGTCAAAGTGAATTAAAGCAAAGTCTTTATTTAAGATTTATGTTTTATTAGGTGATTTTGGATTGGGGGAAATTCTTTGTACATGATTCTTTATTTGGCATAAATTTCCAATGTCTTCATAAGAAACTTTTTTGCACATGATTATAAAAAATACTGTATGATAGCCCATGAAAAAAACCTTTTTTAAAGTTGCAAATTTATTCCAAGAAATATTCTGGAATTAAATTCATTTAATTAATAAGGTCATTAAAATACTTAATAATAAGCCATTTAAAATATTAATTTATGTTAGTTATATTTTTACATACAAATCAAATGGTTATAATGAGACTGTACTTAAGGCATTTTGTTAAGGTTAATTTTGTTACTGTGTCTACATTTAAAACATGCTTTGCATGTTTTACAATATTACTTTCTCTTGACATGAATTTACCTCAGAGCCTATAGTTAAAAAGTATAGTTTAAAATAAGTTCACATAGAAGATACATTCTACTATCTCTCATTCATTGGCAATCTAAAAATATGATCACATGTTTTATATTTCTGCAATCTCTTTTCAGATACGATCCCTGGCAGACAGTGCATGGCTTCATGTTTCTTCTTGCTGAAACAGTTTGACGATGTTCTTCTCTATCTGAATTCAATCAAAGTACAGCATGTGTTACTACTTAATATTCATAAATATCTAGTTTATCGTATACATTTTCAGATCAGTTGGTAGCCTATATATAAAGATATTTCCTTTCAATTACCTAATATGAAATATAAGGTAATGAAAGTATTGTGATAAGGTTGAAATCCGAAATCAATATTTTGTGTTTTTTTTCACAGATTCTTGAAAACTGCTGATTAATTGTAATAGTTCTAACTATGTTTGCACATTTCAATATTTTATGCTACACTTTTGTATGAGTTGAGGTTTATTTTGTATTCTTGGCTTCTTTTTTTGCTTAAGTGTATAAACTAATAAAATATTTTAACCTATTATTTATTTACATTCGTAAAACAATAAAAACTAAGAATCACTTCTAAAATCTGCACAGTTTTAGTGCATCAATTATAAAAAAGGGAAAAAATAACCTGGGTCCCTGCAAAACTTGCAAATGACTCTTTTAAGACACTTTAAAAGTACTTTTTGAGTGTAACCTATCAATAGTCTTTAATTTTTAATTTGGGGCTTTTAGTGTTACATAATGAATAGAAAGCTAAAATCTTACAATCTTTTGCACTTAGATTAAACATTGCATTCAAATAAAAATATTTAGTCTTTTTAATAATAATTATAAAGCAATTGCTGAAGTTAACTACTAGCAAAAAAATTTAATGTGTATTACTATATCTTTTTAGAGCTACTTTTACAGTGATGACACATTCAACTTTAACTTCGCTCAAGCAAAAGCAGCTACTGGCAATTTCAAAGAAGCTGAAGAGGTATTATACTATTTGTAAATAACTGTTTTTTGGTTATTGTTTTTTTATCAACCAGAAAAATTACTGAATGTAGTTTTTTCTTTATAGGTTTTCCTTCTTATACAAAATGAAAAAATCAAGACTGACTATACCTACCTAAGCTGGCTGGCTCGTTGTTGTGAGTAAATTCTTAGTTAAATTTTCCAATGATCAAAACAATTAACATTTCATAACCCAGGCAGCAAGCCTAATCGGCGAATGGTTGGCCAATCATCGATTTCGTCGGCAAATGATTGGAAATTTTTTCACGAGATCGGGAAGATCTCGCGCCAATTTGTCACTCCGACGTCTACAAAAACTGGTCGGTTTGTGAGATCGGATAGAGATGGGGCTAAAGTCGTTTGCCAACCAGTAGATTTGTTGGTATTTTATGCGTCGGTTTGCGAGATCTGCCCGACCTCGTCATTCGATCAATTAAAAGTGGTCGTTTGTAGAGATTGGGCCGATGTCGGTGCGATCTTTCAATTCGATCATGAAGATAATAAATTTTATATTTTATAGATTATTGTAACCAAAACAAAAAAAATCTAATGACTAACCGACAAACCCCCCTGTGATGGGTGAAACGAAGTTTTTTTTATTTATTTCAACTCAATAAGCTAAAATGTTTCTGAAATGTAGCGTGCATTTATCAAAAATATATAATCTTGATATTTTCAAAATGGATAACGATTATGTCGAATCAATATAATTTTTAATCACGAACTTTGTAAACGAAAACATTGCAATGACAGAGGTTCTTTATGAACTTGTGCACGCTCAGGTGTTGATTTCGTCACTTGACCAGGGTTTAAAATTACGAGGCGAAATTTTCTGTGTTAAAGCTCCTTATAAGGATGACTAGAAATAGACAGCCGGAGACGATGAATTACCCGCAGCAGAGTTTCTAACACGCAAGTGTTCGCTGAGCAAGCACACAAGCCGAAATATATGTGTACACCAATATTGTGTAAGAAACCAGATGGCATCCTCTCTAGACCTCTGTCTCTAAAAATTAGATGGATCCACTTCTGTATTTGTGTACGTGTTTTCTCTGTCTGACGAAGGTTTATAAGCGGGTCTAGTGACCAAGCTCACAAACCTGAATATAAATGTCGACCAACCAACTAAAGAAACCGGTGGTCAAGCAACTATGGTAAGTAAATTTAATAATTTATCTTTTTTTTAAGTGTTTTGGTCTGTCGCTTAAAATAATATACTAATACGATTTGTTTAGCTTAATTTTTGTGGACTATCAAAACCAGAAAGGTTGGAAGATTTAAAATCTGATTTCGTTATTTAGGTTGCTGATCTTGTCAGATGATTTTGATTTAGATTCAAAGGCATTTATGAAATCACCTAATGAGTTTAGCTTCTGACTTCCAAACAATTGTTGATTTATATGTTATATATGATAAACTTTTAATTTAAAAACTTTATTTCTATACTTATAATAAGTTAAACACCAATTAAAATTGTTTCGCAGCCAAATGAAATGCGTAATTTTTAAAAAAATTTCTTTAAAATTTTGAAGTAAAGTAATTTATTTTACCAAGACCTTTATTGAGCTGGAAAGCCCAATCGGTTCGCCGTGCTCTTAGAAGGTCCTAGGTTCGGGTTCAGGCATTGCAGGTGTCGGCTCGTCACTTGACTGTGGTTCTAAATTACTACCTACGTCGCAATAGCCCTCGTGCAGCTCTAGTGCAACGATAATCCAAACTAATCTAACTAAGACCCATATTAGAGTTGGTGTAACTAAAATATTTTGATTTTTACTATCAACCCAACCTAAATCCGAGTGGGAGGGGAGGGGGCGAATACAGGTACACTTCCACCGTTTTTTAGTAAGTAATATAAGAAGGTACAGCTGCGGAAATAAAAAAGTACCCACTAGTGATTATTTTGGCCGATAGTCATCTTATAGACTCGGATCTTTTTGACATTGTGAATAATTAACATTTTGAGTTAATTGCATGACACAAAATTTACATAAGTGGCCATCTTCATATTAAAAATGTTACAAACTTTAAAATTTCCAATAGTAACACCCTTTTTTGAGTCCATATTTCAAATCTATGACCTATGTTAATGCGAAATGCCAAATTTTGTTAGTTTTTAAGCATTATTCGAGGAATTAGAGACGTGCAAAGTTTAGGTCCCATTATGTTCAATGAGTTGCACATAAAAAACTATCCCAATCTATAAATAATTAAGATAATTAAACGATTTTTTACTGAAAAGATATAATAATAACCCCAAAAAATTGCATTAAATATTGGGATATATAAGACAATTTATATTTTTAAACGATTATTATATTAATTTTTTAAAAAAAAAATATGAATAGAAACCCCTTAATATTTTTAAAGAAATAAATTTAAGACATTAAGTTTAAGCGAAATCCCAATTTTTGAATTTTTTTGTTTATAATTTGCTGAGTAAATCACAAAATACTTTTTAATTACCCATTAGGGGACTATGTATAAGATTTCGTGTGTAATTGATAAATAAAAACGGCCTTGCATGCATGCTTGCTTGTCATTATAGAGATGGTCCCCAAAATGTCCATAAGTGATTCGATTGAATAACTCGTCAAATATTCATTCAAATGTAACAAAAACTTAGATTTAAGGGTTTTCAAGAGAGCTTAACATTTCTAAGCTATTAAAATTGGGTGTTGCTATTGGAAATTTCAAAGTTCATATCATTTTTAATATGAAGACGGTCCCTTATGCAAATTTTGTTTCGTGCAATTACTCAGAATGTTAATTGTTCACAATCTCAAAAAGTTCCGATTCTATAGGGTGACTAACGGATGAAATAACCTCAAGTGGGTATTTTTTATTTCCACAGCTGTACAGCTGCGGAAATAAAAAAAAGTATCTCTAGTGATTATTTCAGCCGTTAGTCACCCTATATAATCGAACCTTTTTGAGATAGTGAACAATTAACAATGTGAGTTAATTGCATGACACAAAATTTGCAAAAGGGGCCGTCTTCATATTAAAAATGTTTCTAACTTTGAAATTTCCAATAGCAACACCCAATTTTAATAGCTTAGAAATGTTAAGCTCTCTTGAAAACCCTTAAATCTAAGTTTTTGTTACATTTGGATGAATATTTGACGAGTTATTCAATCGAATCACTTATGGACCTTTTAGGGACCATCTCTAAAATGACAAGCAAGCATGCATGCAAGGCCGTCTTTATTTATCAATTACACATGAAATCTTATACACAGTCCCCTAAAGGGTAATTGAAAAGTATTTTGTGATTTACTCAGCAAATTATGAATAAAATTTTAAAAAAATTAAGATTTCGCTTAAACTTCTTGTAATAAATTTATTTCTGTAAAAATATTTAGGGGTTTCTGTTCATATTTTTTTTTTAAAAATTAATATAATAATTATTTAAAATATACAAATTGTTTTAAATACCACAATAATAAATGCATTTTGTTTGGGTTATTATAATATCTTTTCAGTAAAAAATTCATTTCATTATCTTAATTATTTATGGATTGGAATAGTTTTTTATGTGCAACTCATTTAACATTATGGCACCTAAAGCTTGCACATCTCTAACTCCCCTAATAATGCTTAAAAACTAACAAAATTTGGCATTTCGTATTAAAATATGCCATAGATTAGAAATAAGGACTCAAAAAGGTGTGTTGAAATTGGAAATTTTAAAGTTAGTAACATTTTTAATATGAAGATGACCCATTATGCAAATTTTGTGTCATGCAATTAACTTAGAATGTTAATTGTTCACAATGTCAAAAAGGTCCGATTCTATAGGGTGACTAACGGCTGAAATAATCCCTAGTGGTACTTTTTTTTTATTTCCGCAGCTGTACTAGAAGAGTCTCGAAGTTTGCGTTGTATAGTCAAAAGGGTTTGTATTCAAGTCTTGCAGATTACTCTATGACCACTCAATTGCATTTTATTTTTCAGTGTTCGTGCATTGTTAATTTTGGAGGATCGAGTATATAGGATAACCAGCTGAATCTTCAGTATAAAGGGGTTTCCATGGAAAGGAATTGACGAATTGATGCTTGGTAAGTTCCCAATATTTTATTTTAACTTTACTTATAGTGCAATTATAGTACAATTATAATGATGTAAAGTGTTGTGTATTTATAAGTAACGGTAAATACGCAGAATACTTAGATATTTATTTCTTAATATTTTTTCCATATTTTATTTAAAATGCTACCCAATATGGTAAATTTGAAAAAAATTTGACAGAAATTTAAATAAAAATAAACCAAAAAAAAAAAAAACTTATGGAACAATGATGAAGCAATGTAACCTTGATAACTAAACTCTTGTCTAATGTGTAATAACTATCCCTCTCCAAGCGATATATTTTATTAAAACTTAGAGCTCTTTAGTGATCTAATGCATTGCATTTTTTCTTAATCGTGGAAAAATATTGATTTTTTAAAATCTCTGATAATAAATAATTATTAACTGCATGATTTTTTTTAGATCAATGTTTATGATATTCAAATAGTTAAGAGGTATTTAAAAAAAATTATAGTATAAAAATTTGTTTTTCTGCATTTTAATGACTTACAACACATGAGCGTTAGCTAGTTATGATAGAAATATATATCTATTAAGATGTAGTATTATCACTGTTTATACTTATATTGTAAATTGTTGCTTTCAGCTGCTGTGAGACTGTACAGCTTCAGGATACAACAGATCATGTGATAGAAAGGAACATCTTCAGGGCGTAGACTACGACCAAGTACTGCATTTTTATACATGTATTTTTATTGTTACCTACCATTTTGTTAATAAAAATAATTGAAGTAGTGCTTCTTTTTTTCTTGTGTTCAAAATTAATTTTTGAGTGTCTACAGGATTGCAGTTTTTAATAAATTTTAAATTAAGAGTTAAGTTCAATAAGTAACTGTTAAAAAAGGTAGTTAATTTGAAAAGTGGTGAAAATTTAAAATTGAAAAAAAAAATCTAGACAAGGGCTTATGTGTGATATAATGTAGAAATTATTTTGCTTCAATGGTTTTCCAATAAAAGATTAAGCTCCAAAATATCTTCAATGCTTTTAGTTGCAATGGTATGTTCTTTCTACAGCATCGGGAGTATGTTGGTCAAACGTTGGGTAGAAACCATTATTACGTAGGAAATACGTTAGAATCGACTCGGCTAAGCCTTGGGTAACCGCCTGCACAGTGGTAAATAGTCGTATGTGTTATCCCAGAATAACGCGAGAGAGGTTGGCGTGACGTGGGTAAATGATCGAGAGTGAAATTGGCAACAAGTCGCTACGATGGTCAACTACGATCAATAGCCGGCGATTTGGCATCCAAAAAAGGGCGGTAACTAATCGCAGAGATTGGCGAAAGGTCGGGCTTTATGCATCGGCCGCTACGCGGCCGAAATGCATTTCCGATCTCCTTCCGACGTACCAAAATGCGTCGGTAAGTGGTCGCACCTGATTGGCAAATGGTCGCTTGCCAAGGACGAAACGCAGCCGCTGCGATGGACATCGCCAATCAATTTCCGACGCATCGGCTCGATGTCGCAGAATGTTTTGCGACTTTTGGCCGATGCTCGGCCAATGATTATTTGCAGCTTGGGAAGACGCTGCGATGGTTAAATCGATCGATAACCGACTATTTGGGGTCGCAAAAAGGGTGGTAACTAGTCGCCGACGATTGGCGAAAGGTCGGGTTTTGTACATCGGCCCCATGTGCTGCCGATTGTCATTTCCGATCCTTTGCCGACTACCAAAATGCGTCGGTAAGTGGTCGCACCTGATTGGCAAATGGTCGCTCGCCAAGGACAAAACGCAGCCGCTGCGATGGACATCGCCAATCAATTTCCGACGCGTCGGCTCGATGTCGCAGTATTTTGTTGCGATGTTTGGCCGATGCTCGGCCAACCGATCATTTGCTGCTTGGGAAGGGAACAATTGGGTACTGTTTTTTTAATATTAAATTTAAATAAGGTGTATTAAACAAAAAAGGCAATTTAAACCAAGTTATTATATTTTCTTCTAAATAATGCTTGACTTTGTAGAACAATTCCTATTGAAATACCCAATTTTAGGTGCCAAATTGTTAATTTAAATCAAAAGTTGTTCTCAGTGATTTTTGTTTTTAAAATGTTTAAATATTTTGTTGTAGCAGTTGTAAGTGACAGCTTCGAACTTGTGGGTGTAGTTATTGATATTTAACTTAAATTACTAATTTCTTTTTTAGATGTAATGAACAAAAAGCCTCGCCTAGCTTGGGAGTTATACTCAAAGCTTGAACATTGCAATGAGTCTTTCAGCCTACTTCAGCAGATTGCCAACGATTGTTATAAAGTTAGTTATATTTAAAGGATTTCTCCTAGGTTGATTATGCTGCATTAAAATAAGAAATTATATCACCGACTACTTTTAAACAGTCTCTGGTTAGCACAAGCTCATACCCCCCCCCCCCCCCCCCCTCTTATTTCTTTCAAAACTCAATCATTCTAACACTTAAAAAAAATGCCTTAGGCAAGGGAGGTTTAAATCCATCAGAAAGAAACAAGGGTTAAATTCATAAATTTAATTTTTTATATTATCATTACTTATGTTGAGAGGTAAATTGCAATTACCTAAAAAAAATGACAATTTATTTTTAATTTAATACTCTTAGTTATAAACATTAAATTGGTAATTATATTTTTAATGTAAATGTGTCTGAAATTTCAACCACCTTTAGCAATCTTTCTTCATTGCACAATATGTATTCTTATGTTTTAAAATTTAATTATCTTTTTACCAGTTTAACATTTTAGTCAGTTTAGACCAGTTACAAAATATCCTTATTAGGAGTTTTTTTTTAACCAAAAAATGAAAATAGTATCCTTCATACTTTTTCTAATTATTTGCAATAATTAACTAAAACTATACTTTTCTTTCTTTTAGATGGGGCAGTTTTTTTATGCAGCAAAAGCTTTTGACATACTAGAAAGATCAGACCCGAATCCAGAATTCTGGGAAGGAAAGAGGGGTGCATGCGTTGGCGTTTTACAGATGATTATTGCTGGACATGAACCCAGGTTTGTCAAATTTATGCTTCATCAAGCAATTCTTTTTTTTTATATAATTACTTCTTAATATTACAAAAAGAACTATATTAATGCTGGTAGGTTTTACTGAAAATAAAAGTATTATTTGCAACACAGTCGTTGCTAATATCTAAACACTGCACCAAATATAGACCCGGTTATAAAAAATGGATCAAATGCATTGGAAAAACAAAAACTTTGAGTGTTCCCTGAAGAGATACCTTGTTTTTAATAATAAAATTTAATATAAAAAAAAATTGTACACCAAAATATATTTATTTACTTATCCCTCTTTCACTCCATCGCTAGAGCATAGGGCTTCCGTCAGGTTCTTTCATCTTACTCTATTTGGTGGCCAGATATTTCACTTCCCCCCATGTTGTCCCCATGCATGTCCTTAAGTTCTTTTTCAAATGTTTGTCTCCGATTGTTTCTTGGTCTTCCCCTCTTTCAGTGCCCCTGGGGATTCCAGTCAAAAGCCAGTCTTATCTTGAATTTTTCATGTTTTCGCATAACATGACCAATTCCACCGCCACTTTCGTTTCTTAATTTCAAATTCAATTGATATCTGATTTGCTTTCCTTAGAAGTTCTTCATTATTAATTTTATGGTACCACTTAATGTCAAGAATCCTTCTGAGACACTTGTTAATGAAAACCTGAAGCTTTCTCATGATAAAAATATACTTAGACTAAACTATTTTTATTTGCAGCGAATCACTTCAAGAAATCTTTCAAATACTTCGCAGCACTACAAATCCACAAGCAGAAAAAATACTGAGAACAGCGAAAGCATGGGCTAAGGAGAGTAAACTACCTACATAAAATTCCAACCAATAAAATATTTAAATTTGAGTAATAGGCAAAAGGTTATGTTTCACAAAAATAACTTTTAATTTCAGTTTTTAAAAATTAAATATTTGGTATGTTTTGTGGATCATTGCATATATTACATGGACAATGACTTTTTTGTTCATCTCTGAATTCGTAAAGTTTATTAGATACATGTTTGAGTATAAGCGAAAATATTTTAAGCTTGTTTTTTTAGTCTATCAATTTTTATTATTGACATTACCTATTTCTAACAATCATTTTATAATTGTATTAAGTTGAAATAAGTTGTATTTATTAAAATAAAACTAAATATGACTTTCTTATTTATAAGCAACAAATTTTATTTTAATACAATTTCCTTTAAAAAAAAAGGAATAACTTACATTTGATGAATTACATGGGTAATACATAACATTTTGTGCCTTAAATTTCTTTAATACTTGAAAGTTTTGAAAAGTGTTTATTTTTTCTAATACAATATTTTAAAAAATGTATTTTACATACTTGTACGATGTTTGAAACTTTGGTATTGTTTTATTTACTTCTAGTCTTTTTTTTATAAATAGTTTCTAGTCACTGTTTTGAATTTAAAAGTGTAATGATGTTTCTTTTTATTATCCAGATTATTTGTTTGTTTTATAATATATTATAAAGAACAAAATATAATCAAAACTAAATCTCTAAAAGATATAGTTTGTGTTTATTGGTAATATGTATAAATTCTTCATTTAAGAATTGTCTTATTTACACTATGTACAAAAGTTTTTGGTAGTTATGCCTTAAAAAGTACTAATAATTATTAAAGAAAAACAGTTTAGTCATTTTAAATAAATAATTTTATGCATATAATTTTGCAAAAGTTCAATATATGATTTATGACACACATGTATTGCATTATTCAATATTATAAAAGTGTTACATTTCATGCTTACAAGTTTAATAATAGTTTTTGTACACTTTACAAAAGTATGGAAGGATTTTCATATCTGAGTTTGTTAGTTAGAAACTCAGTTATGAAGATCTTTTATAGAAATTACTCTGCACTATTTAAGATGAGTAATAAAAATATTATTTATGCATTTGACTTTTTCGTAATGTTTACTGTATAAGAAAACATAATTATTTTATTCAAACCTTAATATTGACAACCTTTTTATCACTCCATTACTTTGTTAATGAATCTCATTGGTACAAAATGACAAATTTAAAATTTATATGTTCGACATATTTTTTTTACATACATTAGAAAACTATTATATTATGGTCTAAATACATTTTGATTATTTCTAACAAAATATCTTATATTAAGCAATAATTAAACTAATCAATCTCCCTACAATTAAAAAAAAGCTTCATTTTCACTGAGTATAGATGACTTAAACTGGTGTTTTCTAGGAGGCACTGTAAGCAAAACAATTAAAAATTAAAAAAAATAAAGCTATCAAATTCTGCATCATGTAAATAATAAAATCCACTTGACTAATCAGGACAGCAAGTACAGCACAGCTTTCTAACATTACACCGGTTGCCTATGACTTCATAAGTTTCAGAAAACTCTTTAAAAGAACACAGTTTGCTGGAGCATCCATTGATTTGAACAGCTTTCTCGTTATGAAAAATGGCCACTTTGTGCTCGTCTGGACACTGGTACAGTATGAAAACTATGTTGCTGTTAAAGGGCGATATGAGGCTTGACCGCCATTTACGGTCGTTTTGCTCACAGAAAGCATCAGCAGTGAGAGGAATTTCATCTTTGAACAGACCGAATAGAGGATAGACTTTCTTGATTCCACCAGCGTGGGAGAAGTGGAGGACAACCTTAGGGTCGATTGAGTTTTTGTTGGAGCTAAATGAAGATAATAAGTTTAAATTAACTTTAAAAGAAAACACACAGAGAAAAAATCCCTAAAAAACCATATCCTGTCCAGGGAAGCATATAAAAATAATTTCTTGAATAAATAATAAAAATGTGTTCGCTTCAAAATGAGAAATAAAAATCCAAGTCATCAATATTAATTGGAAGTTTAAAAAGTCATTTCCTGAAATAGTTATAACTATTTATGTTTATTAAGTTAACGGGCAGTCTATTCAAACAGTCTATGAAACTTATGCAATGGGTTTTGAAAATTTTAGTAGAGGTGTTTGATGCAAATACGTAATTGGAATTAATAAACGATCTGTATAAATAAACTAACTTTAATAAAATCACTTAAAACAAACTAGCAGTATAACAAAGCAGTAATAACTTAAAATGACATTTTTAAATGAAATAATACTTATAGAGTACAAAGAACAAATTATTTTTACTAACTGTACTTTTAAAAGTTGTAAAAGTATAGAAAGATTTGATATACTTAAATACTTCTATTTATAAATCAATAATTTAGATAAGGAATTTTTGGTAGATCAATTTTAATTTTTGCAAAAAATGTTAAAATTGTCCCGCTGTTATCTATTTCAATGTTCATCCACATAAGCTTTTAATTATTGGGTGTAAGCATATCATTAAAAAAAACGGTCGATTAAGTTGTAAAAAGTTAATTCAAAGAATATTTTTTATAATTAATAAAATCCTAAATTTTGGCTATAATAATTAAGTGTGTCAACTAAACTTACTTAAATAAATCTACTATGTATTTCGCAATGGGACAAGCTTGTTTGTAGTTAATTTCATTTCCATAGGCATCTTTATAATAATCATCAATATCTGCTTCAAACTCCATCACTTTCAATTCATCATTTGAGAAAATTGAGCACCAGATATCACTGATGTTCAATGCATATCCAAAAACACATGCTGTATACATTGTTTCAACTTCCTCTAATGGGAAAAAATAAAGAAAACTTTTACAATGAAAATAAAATATTATATACATACAACTAACATAGTTCCAGTAAATGCAATATAAATTACCACATAAGAGAAATTTGTATAATTAGCCAAAAACATTAATGCATCAAATGAATTGAAAATATATGTGGGTGATTCTCCTATATGTGGATAATTTGGTATCCCTTGTGATTAAATATGCTATAATAATGGCTTAATTTATTATTGTTTGGCATAATATTTATTCTAATGTATTTCTATAATTTTACAAAATATTTTTTAGGAAATTTACAATAAATATTAGTCTTTTGTAATATAATTTTAATACTCAAAATAAAAATCCACTCCCCACTAATTTTACTACTCAAAATAAAAATAATTTTATGTATTTAATTTTAGTTTGGTTCTTACTTTAGAATTCCAAATAAATAATAAGCCTTAAAATGTCTATATATCTAAAAGTATTTTTTTCTGCCACTTTATTATATTATATTTTATAGTTATTTTTGTTTCCTTTTTGCATGTAATTCACTTTTGAATTTTCTAAATATGTTGTAGTAGTTTTCCCGAGCCTAACTTATAAAGTGTACAGAGGAGTATTTGATACTTTTTGTCACTCAATTGTCCAAAATTGACATTTTTATAGAGACTAGTAGGAGGGGAAACATACTGTGTTTTAAAGTTCCTGTCGCAATGTCGCATATTCACAAGAAGCTACCTTATCTATTTTCGGCAAATATTTGTTTAAAATTTAACTTTTATTTTTCACAAAAAACCACAGACTGAAATTATAAACTTTTAGGAGAATTACCCATGTATATAAGTCTAATAATAAAGATTGGGTAGTATAAGTAAAAATTCATCAAGCAGAAAGTTAGAAGCAAGCCAATATGTATTTAGCATTAATTGATATTACTATGTATGCTTAATCCAGATAATTAAACAATAATTCTAGCACATGCTTAAAACTATCAATTGAAATGTGTGTTAAATGTGTAATTTATAATAGAAAAATTAGTAGCAAAAGCGTGCAAATTAAACATGCAAGTAATATTATAATTGCACCAAGCATTTGATTCAATGTAAGTAAATCGAATTATTGCAAGGAGAAATATTATACACTTTGATAACATTAAATGTTATTCAAATTTTCAATTTTATTATTATATCTCAAAAAGAAGGAAAAAAAGTTTTTTTTTGGATCAATTAAAAATTCTATTCTAAGGATATTACAGTGAACAAATTAGGTTTTGTAAAAATAGAAATAAAAACATGTTCAACACCTAAATCAACATGTTCAACTAAATCATGTAGTATTTCTCAAAATTAGTTATTTGGTTCATTTATAAGATTTTAAAGTTAGTAAATATGGTTAAAATACAAGTACTTACTGTATGAAAGTGTGAATCCAACTCTCTTTGACACACTGTCTACCATCTTTTTCATTAAAGGTCCTTTTTCAAATTTTTCTATTTCAGTTAAGTCATAGGAAGGATCTGTGCAATTTGTCTGCAAACAAATTAAAAAAAAAGCTTTTATGTTTTTTCTAAATAATTTTGTATAATGTAAATTATATATATAACAATATGAAAATCCAAAGCACAAACTATTTAAAGATTAGTAAGTTACCTTATACATTTTACATGCTCGATGAAAAGTTAAAACATCATCATTTTCTTTTCTATCAAAGTCGATTCTTTTAGCTGTAGTTAGAAATTCTCGATTTAAAAATAATACAAACATATATGAGCACATACATACAAAAACCTATAATACTACATAAAACCTAAATACAGCATAGTATTGCAAAACAGATTTTTGTTTTGAAAGTATCTGCTAGTTTGTTTCAAATTAAAATTAAATTATGTATCATAGATTCTTTTAATATAACCAAAATAAAAATTTAATGAGGCATAAAATTTTTCTGTGGACCTCTGGAGGAAAAATTTTATGGTGGACATTTGTATTAATTTCCTTCACAATTCCAGTTTCTCTAAATACTAACTATTTGATTATAAGCTAGAGCATTCAAGCTTTCCAAAAATAATAATACTGAAGAATCTGATTTATTAATAGTATTTTTTTAATAAATAATATGTAATATAATTGCAGAGGTCTTGCTAAGTTTTTTCAGCCATAATTAATTTGCCATTTGCCTTAAGGCAAATGTTATAATGGACTATTAATAACAAAAAAAACTGACAAAGCTTGCTTTTTCAGGAGTGAAGATAATAAGCACAAGTATTTAATCAATTACTTTTCTATTTTTTTTATTTGTCAAAAAATGAACACAAATTTTTACATACATTCTTCACCAAAGAGGCCTTTTGCAAATGCTTCTGCTGTGTTTCTAGTTCTTTCTCGACTTGTGTATTCAAATTTATACTTGGGTGTGGAATAATATGTGCTCAGAATAGAGGGAAATTTCTCTTGGTAGCGTCTTGCTGAAAATAGATGTAATCATAATTCAAGTAGAACAATGCCAAAAAATATATCTCTACATTCAATTTTGAAGCAAGCAATTCTTTATTTCAGCAATAAATTTCCTTGATTTTCACCTGCACTTTTCTCTTATAAATAAGTTACAAACTTGCATCGTTATGTTGCTTTTACAGTTTTTTAGTGGTAATTAAAAACTGATGGATTAATAATTAGTAATAGTAGTAGTAGTTTGGAAACCATTAGCAATATTTCGAATTTCTGGAACACATATATTTATACATTTAAATTTATAATATACATCATTATTTACAATTTATGACAGTAAACTTTTTATGAGTTGAAAACTTATTATGAAAAGGATCTTATAAACATTATAAAAATAGTTCTGGATAATATTTAATACCTGAATGGTGCGAGTGGCTAGCTGGTTGATTGACAGAAACTGATTTTTATATTGTAAGTTTCCAACAAAAGTTATTATTTGATAAATTATATTGTATACATGTCACAATCACAAACTTAAATAGTTGTTCATTATATACATATAATAGTTGTTAATCATATCTCAGAACTTAACAAGTCATGGGGAGAGATTAAGACCATTGCAGCCAACAGGGTGAGGTGGCGGACCATGACGGAGGCCCTATGCTCCATGTTGGAGTGAAAGAGAAGTAAGTAGTTAATCATATCTCAAGTAGTTTTTTTTTTAAATTGCATTTTGTTAGAACTAATCAGGTATATTTTTGTAAACTCGTCTTCAATTTAAACACAAAGAATTATTATTAAAAAACATAATAATATAGCTTAACTTAACTTAAAAATAATAACTTAACAAAGAGGTTTTTAATGTCAATGCATTTTAAATTTATGTAAAATTTATTATATTAGTTAAGTCACTTAATAAGAATGTTGAGTGTTACCCAAATGTTCGGCTTCCATTTCTCCAGTTGTGCTTAGTCGATTGTCATCTTTTTTATTCATAGTTATTGTCCACTGTTTCAATTTTTCTATGTCCTCATTACAAAAGTTAGCTACAAAAAAAGTTTAAAAGACAAAAAAAATAATAATAATCAATTTGGTGTTTTGGAGAATGTTTTCTTTTTTTCCAATTTTTTCAAGCACTAAGCACCCGTGACTACTTTGGGCAGATTGCAGGGCCGGATTTAAAGATTTGCCGCCTGTAGGCTATGATCAATTTGCCGCCAGATATAGTTTTCTCGACTATTTTTTTTCTTTTTACTACACATTAGAATAATATATGTACACTCTATATCAAAAGCGAAATAATAGACGAATTTCTTAAACTGTTCTATCTTTCAACTTCCAAATCTGGGGGAGAATCTGCAATTGTCCTTACAGCTACCATGTTTACTACTAAATATAATAGTACCATACATACATTTACGCATTAATGTAAATTATTTGTTTTCTTTTCTTAAAAATATATATTTATGCTGAATGCCGCTTTTATTGGAGGTAAAATTTGCCGCTCTAGGCTACAGCCTAAGTACTTAGAAATTCGGCCCTGGCAGATTTCGACTACATAGGGAGAGTGTTGTACCTAGGGGCAATTTTTACATTTTAATTTTTTTCTTCGATAATTATAGTCAAAATAAAAATTTAAAAGCAGCATTTCAACACACCAATATATTCCTCTATAATATTTTTTTTAATTCTGGCAGCTTGAAATTAAAAAATTGCCACTCATTTAAAGTAGAGAGGATAAACTGTCCCAAGGTACAATATGATGAGGTTCCCTTGGGACATACTTTATAATTCAGTCAATAGTCATACACTTGAAGTAATTTGTGCCAGGAAACAAACTGTATTGTTTTTTCAAGGAAATACATAAATAAAACTTCATAATTCAAGAATAATTTAAATCATACAGCAAAATTGCAAGTCCAGATTATTTAACATTATATGATGATACAATATGCTTTACTGTCCCAAGGTACAACACACTACATGGTTTAAATAAAAGCAAGATAGTGGCCAATCTAAATGCATTATCATTATTTTCTCATAACCAAAATATTTAACAATCTTCTCTTTTATGAAGAAAATAGAATGCAGTTGACTTTTTGTAAAAGAACAAAGGTAAAAGATTATATTAGAATGAGAAAATATTTACTTTGGGGTAATGAAATATTATTTTTTGTCACCAATTCATCAATTCAATGATGCTAGTGTTAAATTTTATTTTGATTATGTCTGTTGGTTAAGGCTACTATTAGAAATAAACAATGTATGAATATTGCCAATAGATTCTTAGAAATTGTCAGTGTCCCAAGGTACAGCACTCTCCCCTACTCTTGGTAAGCCTACCGTAATTATAGGATTAAAAGAAGAGAAAAAATATTGCTTTGAAATGAGTTTACCATTTCCAGACTCATAGGAGCTGATGATCTTTTCTCTCAAGGTGGGTAAAACATTATTGATGGGTACAATCCAATCCTTGTCTGGGTACCTGGTGGCATGCCGGCTTAGAAGATAAAATACTTTAGGTTGGCAATCTATAAAGGAAAAGAGTTATTTTAAGAATAAATATTTTAGAAATTTCGGATTTTTGATTCCCATCACAATACTTTCATTACCTTTCTTATATAAGGTAATTAAAAATAAAAAACCTACCACAGTTATTTTAATTACCTACAACCTTAATGAAAAATGAAACAAATTTTATGAGTTTTTAACGACGATTGTGAGTAACATGCAAGGGGCATCTTTTTGGCTTGCAGAAAATATATATTTTGACAAAGCAAAATAATAAATATTTTAGCCAACGATTCCATGAAATTGCAAGGGCTATCTCCTTTACCAAGAGAAAATATTTGATTTGACTAAGTTAATTATGAAGTCAACAAAACCACTAACTTTCTGTAGGAAGGTTAAGATCTGTATTGTTCTCGATGGCAACATGGTATGAAGTTTTTGTTCCATAATATCTGTATGGCTCAGGATTTGTTGAGAAGCAAGATTGACTGCCATCTAAAGTAACACATTTATCTTGAGACTGTGGCACGATTCTTTCCAAATTCAAAATTAGAATTAAAGCCACAAGACATATCTAGAAAAAAAAAGAGAAATTATTATTAAAACTAATATTTACTGTACTTCTTTCAAAATGTAATTTTTTTCAACACAAAATTCTATAATAAGCTCTGATTATAAAAGAGTTATTTCGTGCATTTATAACGCAAGTAGGTTGTCCATGAAAATTTGAATGACATATTAAGATAACAGAATTTACTATACAATAAGAAACTATTATTCTACAACTAAATTAATCTGAACATGCAGTATATTTCACAATTTTTTTAAAATATGCAATAAGCAAATTTTCCAAAAGTTTAAACTAAAATTAGTGTATTAATAATAAAAACACAAGGAAATGTCACATACTAAGACAGCTATGCCAATAAGTCCCCTTCGTGTGCTTTTATTCATCTTGAATAGCAGTTCAATTGAAATGAGGCTTTGCAATACAACTTGTCTGTCACCATGGCCTTCATCAATTATTATTCTACCAGACAAAAAAATGCATTTTTGTCTCGGAACGAATAGATGAAAACGACTCCTACACCTCGCCCGCGAATCTCCATCACTAATAGAATTCATCTTTTTTCTTTCTTTTTTTTGTCGTCCATCTCATTATCTAATAATGCCGTCACGCTTGGAATAAATGGACATTGCGCAAACCCATTGTCAAGGGCGGAGGTACATCGAAATGCTTTTTATGGACACTCGGTTGTTTTCTTTTACATTTCTTCTATCAGATCACGCAAACGTATCAACAAATTTACTTTCCTTTGTAATAGAGTGGGAAACGATGGTTACTTTATTAAATTCGATATTATTTAGAGTTTATTTGGGGTACAATTTGAATAGAAATAAACAGAAAAGAATGGATGGAACATTTAGAATTGCTGTTAAGCAATGATTCAAATAATAGTTTTCTTTGTTCTCAAACATTTTGATGGTATCAAAGTTACTAAATCAAACGCTTGCTTTTAGTTCTCGTTTTATTATTTGTACAGCTTATTGTATTGATTTAAAGGTGACGTTCTTGGCATTTTATATTCACCTTTACGGAGCTTTAACACAACTAAAAAATGTTTTATAATATTGAACTACAGTTTAAATTTAAATTCCTGTACTTAATTATCTTTATCCTTTCATACAGACTATTTTTCTAGTTGAATTTTTGTATAATCAAGTTTGATTATCATAATTTGTAAAATTATTTTAAAGTAAAATGCATGTGACGTCATACAGCCCTAATTTCGAAACCTCTTGAGGACATCGAGATATTAAGAGGTGGAGGGAGCATTGGCAACCCTGAGAAGGCACAGGACCTTGACACGTGACTCGTAGAAACCTAAATGTTACTTTTTCCGCCCGACATCTTTTCTACATAGGATTTCAATGGCGGATGGTTGAAAGACATTTCTGCTGTGCATTAGTGATAAAAAAAATTCCAGATTGTGAAGCCTTTTATGCTTTAAACCGCCACCAAACTTTTTTAAAAGGAAGTAATGTAACGTTTCACAGGTAAGCACCGTTATATCTACTTTATATTGCAGTTATATTTTTTTATAATACGATTTTGTACTTACCACTGGCTACTTGCTCTGTAAATGAACTAGAGCAAAACTATAATATTGTTGTTTAATGATGTTTATTATTGAAATGGATGATTATTTAATAGTTTCTTAAAGTAATAATTTCAATAATTGACACTTATTGTCTCAATATAATGTTATTCGAGAGTTTTTTTGAAAATTTCTGTTTGGCGACCGATTGTTCGGTTTTGGCGCGTTCTATCGGACGTAAACTAAACAACAACAAAAGTAATTTATATTAGTTTATTAACTTATCAAAATATATGTATGTAAGATTTTATACCAAGATTTGTTTTACTTGTTGCGGAAACTAATTAAAATTTCTCTTAGTTCGTTTTGTATGTAGATTTTCATTGTTAAGTTGTGGGTGCGAATGCATCGTTTTTTTAGTGAGGATTTTGAGTTACGTGATTAGGAACTTAGTATGGATTTAATTAATTGAAAACTCAAAATACAAAAGTAATATCAGGTGCTTACAATTTGGTATTAAAGTATGAAGCTTGTAGTCTTGAATAGTACTTTTAATATTAGGAAATTGTGCAAAAAATATATAAAAATAACTAAGCAGCTTTAAAAAATAACAATGTATAAGTAACTAGTAAACATATTTTTATTTTAAAAACTTAAGTTATATTTATGTATGCAAATATTTTTATAAACTGTATTGAGGAGTTTTGGTTTCGTTTTGTTTTAAATTTTAAAATATTTTTTTTATTTAAATATATAAATGATTAAATTATGTATGCAAATATTTTGAAAAACTGTATTGAGGAGTTTTGGTTTCGTTTTGTTTTAAATTTTAAAATATTTTTTTATTTAAATATATAAATGATTAAATTATGTATGTAAATATTTTTCTAAACTGTATTGAGGAGTTTTGGTTTCGTTTTGTTTTAAATTTTTTTTATTTAAATATATAAATGATTAAATTACTTATATAGTTTTTTAGCTTCATTTGAACTTATCTAAATAAATCCTAATATCTTAACATGTAAATTAATAAATTGTTGTGTATTTATAATAAAATATAATTTTATTGTACATACGTTTTATTTTTTTAGTTTCCCAAAAGATCCTGAGGGATGTAAGCTATTGGTGTCAAAAATGAAAATAATTGACAAGCAACAAGATGTAGCAAGATTTGTTCAAAGCACTTTTTATCAGAATGCTTTAATATTTCCAAGCTTGGAGGCATCATAAAAATTTTACCATTAATTATTTAAAAGATTTTATTGAATGACAAAATATTATTTCCATATTTTTCAAAAAAAACTGTTTGGAATAGTTTGAATATACATTAGTAATAAACTAGTATTTGTTAATGCAAAGTCGTTTGTTGAACTAATTTTGTCTGAAATGATGTAGAATTATATTGTTTTTGAAAAGAAAAATAGAAATTAAAGGAGATTATGTCTAAGGAAAATAAAAAGTAATTTATATGCAATTTAATTTTGTCGCAGTTACTCATCAATGTTTATACTATCAAACAAAACAAATTATTTTTAACATTTCTTTTTAAAAAATCGTTTCCAAATATATATATGTAAGAAATGTGATAGAAAAAATATTCCATTAATAGTTTAATTTCTAAATCAAACTGTAATAATAACATGCAAAATAAACCATATTTGATGTAGCAAGGTGCTTAAGAAGCTCCATTACATATAGGAAATACACTTAATTTTCAGGTTATTTAAATTTGCTTTTAATTTAATCAGAAATTTTATCAATAGAACTTGCATTATTATGTACCACGCTTTAGAAGACTTCCTTTTTTTTACATCGTATAATTAACTTTGGCAAACTGCCTTAAAAACTACATAAATAGTTTTTTATAATTTCAAACCAAAACCCTCTAAATGCTAACTTGTCGTTCCATCTTTGTAAAGACCCCATTTTAAATGTAACTGTTGATTTTTGTCAAAACTGCCTTAAAAAATGAAGAAAAAAAAGTAAAGTGCAAAAAAAATGACTTGAAAACGCGAGATTTTTTTGGGAAATAAAATTGTGTTTTCCTCAACTATAATAACTTATAGTATGATATTTTTAGATAAATAAGTTATATAATGGTATTCGGTACTGATTTCGTGTTTGAAATCAAATTTCGAAAGACGCTTTAATTGAAATACTTAGCAATACACGCATTGTAATCATTCCGCTAGGCGCTGTGCGTGAAAAACTTCATTCAGGCGCCTGAAAGTAACTGATTCTCGCCAAGAAAAGGAGATTCAGTGCCAAATAGTACTACCTTTTTCTACGAGTCACGTGATAGGTTCTGGGACGCGTGCCGCCGAAGCTTTCCGTAGACTAGCTTCCTCCACCCCTTAGTAACTCGATGCTTGAGGATTCTTATATAAAAGCTTCGATCTTTATTGATTTGTAGATTACATTATCATCGGAAGACTTGTTATTTACTTAATTTTAAACTCACTTTATTTATACTTTCATTTTTGCAAGATAAAAAAATAGTAAATACCGTTTATGCTTTTTTATTAATATTTTTACAAGTGTCGAATGTATAGCGTACATTACCTGAAATAGTTGTTTGTTAATTTCTAGGCAATAAATGAAGCCAATAGAAAAATACAGTATTTTAAATCTTTTATTCACATGTAGGAGAGGCACTTTTTTTTTTAGCTTGTTGTCTGTTTGAGAGTATATCTTTTGAAGTATCGCAACACAAGAGTGCAGAGCAGATTAATGACTTGTTAAGTCCAATTGACCAATTAGGTGCGATAATGTTTGATGAGAAAAGGTTAAAGGGTCATGGAAAGATATTTGCTGAGGTAAGAGGATTCTGTGAGAAAGACGGACCAGACGGACTGGTGCTGTTGAGATGTTAAAGATTTTTTTTTCTCGAATGAGGCTGCAACATTTGGCGGTCGACTCGGCACATTCCCCAGAACTGAGAGCCATTTTTTTTTGTGGCACCATCTAAGAGACTCTCACTACCAATTTTGACGCACAGATTACATAATTCTGAGCTCTCTGTAGATGTTAAAGTACGTCGAGATTTAATTTTGCCGAGATCCCAGGCCAAATTGGCCCTCCAGGGATCTTTTACTTGCCACAAAATCATATGACATTAGGGAACAGAATTTTCCCATCCAGAAAATCCGATGACTCAGCCGGGGCTCGAACCCGCGGTCTTAGGCTTTAAAAATGTAATAGCACGTTAAAAATGTTATTTAAATTACATTTTTAAATTACGCATGTTAAAAATGTAATTTAAATTATCGAGTTTAATATGTGTTGAAAATAATAATTTTTGAGGGTTTTAAGCCACATATGCCATATATTTATACATAAAACTTTTTATGTTATTAAGTGTATTGAAGTAGAACGTGTAAGTAGCAAAAAAGTTCTAAAATAACTAAAATAGCCTATTTTCTTGTTACGGAAATACTTAATGAAATTCTTATCGAAAAACAAAAGGTTTGCAATAGTAAAGGTAACCTAGAACCACTTCCAGACACAATTTACACCTTAGAAAAAAAATCACCCGACACAGCACCCAGTTGTAATTTAAACTTTTAGAGAAGAATTTCAACTCTTTTTATTAATTTTCTTTCTAAACTAAATTTATATTTTTTACGTTTGCTGAATTTATTTGAAGTTCAAAGAATAATTATGTAAAATTGTTGTGAAAACCCGTTATTAAAAAAAATGAAGCAATATTAAATTACTCTGATAAAGAAAGAAATTAAAACTAGCATTACTTCTATGCACAAAAAATTGAAATGCTTTGCAGCTTTTCTTCGTTAATAAATAATGAACAACCGAAGAATCACATTTTGTGCTACATTTTAGGACGTCACTCCAAACTGATTTATGTACATAAAAAAGTGCTCATCAAATATTGATTTTAAATAAAGTTTTTTATGCCATTGTTGATCTAGCCTCCGCGATTTAAATGACTAAAAACTAAATACAGAAATTAAAACATTAGACGCATGTTCGATCGGACACACAGACTGACAAAAAGTATGAAAGATAGATAGGTCTCTTGGCGGGTTATTCCTTTCATAACTTTTTTTTCTCCGGTATCACGGATATAGAACCTATTTTCCTGACCGATGGACATCTTCAGCATGTCAATACCAACTTTTCGGTTTTTAAGAATTCTTTTGAATAAAAAAAAGCATAGTAGACTAAAAATATAAATTCGGATAATATCTGAAAAATCTATCTGTTCAAATGACATATCAAACTTAATGGAATGTAAAAGAATTTCAAAATATTTGTTGAATTGGAAAACGCTGTCGAAGAGTAAACGAAGGTTTTATTAGAATGATTGATAAAAATTTATTTCAATGAATGATGTAATATTTGGAAATTGATAACTTGTAAACTTTTTAGCGCTTATTTTTTTTATTTGTTTAATCTCTTAATCTATGGGGATACTACATATTTTATCTGAGGAGGTTTTAAAAAATATATTGATTAAATGCAATTTAATCGATTAATATAATAAATTTTTGATGAAAATAACAAATTAATATTATCGATGCACTTAGCTAATGTAGTTTAATAATGTAACTATTTTTTGAATGTAACGTTTTTTTATCAATGAAAAAATTTATCGAAATATCGGTGATGAGGAAGAGTTTAAGATCTTGTACGAATGAAAACGATAAATAAATAAATGTAATTTACTGAACAAATGAAGTGTATTAAATAAATTATAATTTTAATTCATTAAAAATTGAATACATTTATATATAAAATTAACTAAATGAATAAATTAAATTAATTGAATTCATTAAAAAATTAATTGAATAAAATAAATTCATTAAATAAATTAAACAAATTAAATTCATTAGGTAAATTAAATTCATTAAATAAATTAAATTCACTGAATAACTTAAATTCATTAAATAAATTTTACTTGGATTTCTTTCATAATAATTTCACAATCTTGCCGATTCGGTTTCTTCTCAGATTATTTAAACAGGATATGAACAGGAAAAGCTACAAACTCAAAATCTATATAGAGATGCGGGCACACATCTGCTCTTAACTTTGTGTTGAGTAAGATTTTATCTTTTTAAAGTGATTATTATATCTTATTTGTTTTTCTTTGACACTTTCTATTCATATTTTGAATTGAGGTGTAGAAATAGCGGATATTCATTGTGAAGGAGAGGAAATCCGATGGACAGTATTAAAAACGCAGATAGCATCAATCGACTGCAAGAGAGCAATTCTGTGTAAAATGACAAAATAATGAGTAATTGCTATTCACGTTAACAATAAAGCCTTTCTTTTGTATGCGAATAATTTTTTTTATGGAATGTGTAAAAAAATAGTTTTTTTAATCAAGGAAATTGTATGACTTGATCAATATGCGCTGGTTAAATAAGACCTTTTTTTTGCAACAAAAATGAACATTTCGTTCTAAAAGTTGAATAAATAAACTCATTGGATAGTTTATCCAACAGTAAAATACCCGAACATTATAATATATATAAAAAAAATACATTTCCATCATAAGCGCAATCACACTGTTTAATGCTAATTTCAATAAAATTATTCAATAATAAGGAACGATTTTATTTCAAAGTTTAAAATAAAACGTCATTGTTGCAATAAAAATTAAATCATTCATTTATACTTAAAAAAAACTTTTCTCTTGACTTCTTGTCGCTAATTTATCATAGACATCTTTGAGATTGCTTGTAAAAAGTACATATTTTCTCCCATATAAATTGTTAATAAACCGAATAAACAGTCAATTATATATTGACTAATTTGGCATATTTTTTTATCTAATTTATAAACAATTTAATATTCACGAGATGTTTTTATCTGAAAAATCAATGGAACACGTTTTAAATTTTTAAGGTTGTATATACAATGTATTACACGATATCAACAATGAACAAATTATTCGTTACGAAAGCTAAAAAATTTGTAATAGTACTAAATAAACAAGAAAAACTAACAACACAAACAACTTTCCCAGGAGGAGAAAAAATGGCTTTGGCAACATATGTCATTGAGTTGTCATACATTTATAATAGTATATATCGTATATTTTTATTACATTAATAGTATTTATAGCAGGGTCTTTATTTCAAAATAAAAGTATATCCAAAGCAAAAACAAACTGCCCTTTACTATTTGCTATACACTCATAATGAACATGTGGTCAAAGAACTTTATATCCAGGCTATATATTCCCTAAATCCTTAGAAGAATCGTGTTATGATTAGTTGATTGTATGGGACAACGGGCAGGAGTTACGTTTGAAGTATTTAAAATTTATTATTTAATAATATTTATACTGAATTTCCTTTACAATTCCTTGTAAAATAATAGAAATGCATAAGAGAATAAACATGATATAGACAGACAATAATAAATTAAGTCTCTTTTATAGCATATTTAACCACTAGGGACAGAAATTATTCACTTTAGGAGAATCACACATACTATGCTTTTATTTCAATTTTTTTTAAACAAGTCATCAAAATATTCCTTGCAGTTCCGTGTTCGGTTATTTTCAATTTTTTCAATGTGCTTTATTCTAATCATTATTTTTAGAAAACAGTTTTTTTCTACTAATCGGAAATCGGAAATCGAAAAATGACTGACGAGCTTCGGCGCGGAGCGCCCTTTCTCCTTCATCGAAGACGTCCCGAATAGGGGTTAACTGCAACGTGGAATCAATCCGGACGAAGTCCAAGCTGGAAAACTGAAGAGGTGTTGCCACAAGGGCTCTGCATAGCAGGATATAAAACGTCTGAAAAGAAACAAAAGATTAGTAACATAGAAATATAACAACATAGAATACAATGTAATAAAAGACATAAAACACATAAAAACATGGACATCAAAGACAATATGAGCAAAATGCATCGTCAAGAAAATAGTCAAAAAGACATGTCAAAAGAAAAAATCAAGTCAAAAAATCACCAATCAGGGTCATGATGGATCGTTCTGGGACGTTTGAACTTCTGTTCAACAATGGGGTCGTAATTGGCAATTTGCCTGAGATTGTCGTATTTACTGTTCTGTAGTGAAGTGTTGTAATTGTGTGATGCAGTGAGAATGGCAGTGTCAATGGTGTCAATCCCAAGGTCCTTGTGTATAATGGAGTTCCTAACGAACCATGGGGCGTTTGTGATTCGACGAAGTGCTTTGTTCTGAAATGTTTGAAGCTTGTTTCTGTGTGTTTTTCTAACTGCAGCCCAAGCCGGAGAGGCATACAGTAGAATAGGTCTGATCATGGTTTTGTAGAGTGTGAGCTTGTTTTTGAGTGTCATGTTGGAATGTTTGCCAATGATAGGGTTTAAGCTAACACTGGCTCCAGTAGCTTTGCCAATGGCTTGTCTGATGTGTTCATGGAAATTGAGTCTGTTGTCAAGGTAGACACCCAGATATTTGGTGTGCTTACCGTTTTTGATGTCTGTGTCAAAGATCTCAAGATGTGTGTCATAATGTTTGCGTATTTTGTGTCTTCTGAACAGGACTGACTCACTCTTTTGAGCGTTAATCTTGACTCGCCAGTCCTCACACCAAGTTTGTACAGTGTCTAGTGCTGTTTGGAGCTTGCGAAAAGCAATGTCTCCGTGTTTAGATTTGGCAAGAATGGCAGTGTCATCTGCAAACTGTGCTGTGATGCAATTGTCAAATGTGGGGAAGTCGTTGATGTAGAGGTTGAAGAGCGTGGGGCCCAAGATACTACCTTGGGGAACTCCTGCTCTTATGTTTGTGACTGTTGAGAGTGTGTTGTTGACTCTGACCTGAAAAACTCTGTTTGTGATGAATGAGTGGATGATGTGAATGAGTGTCTTTGGAATGTTCTGTGTAATGAGTTTGCTGATGAGTCCCTCATGCCATAAACTGTCGAAAGCTTTCTCCACGTCCAGAAAGACTCCCCCTATGGCTTCCTTGTTATTATTTTTTCTACTAATATCGTAGTCTGTTTTTAATACTAGTGTACAAAACTTCAACTTGTATAGACAATAGACAAACAAACTTCGAAAGCCAAATTCTTCAAAACGGCATACTGTACTGAGCGTCGATATTTGGCCGTTCGCATAATTTTATTCGAACCATATCGAAATTGCGCTAGTGTTTTATTCCTCGAGATTTCATATTTTGATGACATTTTTATGATTAATTGGAATCAAAGATACTTCTATTGAATATACTGAGCATTTTCAAATCTTGAAATGTGGTCGTGGGTGGGGGTATTATTAGCCAAGACATGTTTTTTTTTAGCTCAATTGGCGAGTTTTCGAATAGTGGCATAAATCAGAACAATACTTTTTTTATGTGTTAGGTTTCGATCTTAATGCGTGCCTCTCTTGTGACAACAAACGAGCTCGCTCAAGTTAAACCAAACCAAAGGTTATAAAGCACTTTCTTACTGGTTTGCATTATGAATTAAAGACCAGAAAGAAAAATTATATCGAAACTGTTAAGTTTGTTTACATTTTGGGCAGTAACAAAGATAAGGAGATTCTATATATCTTGATGCTTTTCAGGTTGGTTTTCAAATATTCCTCAAATGAATTTAATTATATTTGTTACAAGTGATCAAAAGAGTAAAATTGTTTGATTTACGAACCCATATATGCTCGTCGATGTGGGCTTTCTCTGTTTCTTAATATCATTCTTCTGTTTCAATTTGAAAGGTAAAATTGCTCATTCTGTTTTAAGAAATAACATAATGAAAAGATTGAGTTTTAATAATGAAATGCATTATCTATATCTTTATCTGGCTTTTAATAAGAAATAAAATGTTATTACACTTTCTTATTTTTTTATATAATAAATATTTATTTCAGAAATCCTGTCGTAGTCACCAAGCTGTTGAAAATGGCTCAATGCTTTTCGTCTTCATCAGTTGTAGCCGTTCCCAAAGTTTTTGTGTTGTCCAAAATACCTGATTTACTTGAAAAATTGAAACTCTTTGCATTACCAGGCATCCAATTGAATAATATTCCAATTTTAGGTAATTTTATAGCATCAATTTTACTTAAATAATTATTTGATGTTACTGGTTAAGTTAACAAAGAATTATATGATTAATAATACATTTATTATTTATGTTATGTAGCATGAAGCACAATACTTAAGTTTTATTTAAATAATATGTTCTGCAGGAGCAGACATTGATGAAGGACATATTGCTTCACTCAAAGAAGCAGAAATCCTTGTATGTGACACCGATTTGCTTATTAAGAATTATAAAAGCATGCCAAATTTAAAATGGGCTCATAGCACATGGGCTGGTAAGTATTTTGTTTTCTCAATGAAGGTTAGCTTTTAAAGTAAATAAGATCAAGAACTGTCATATAATTGACGGTCTAGATTTGGTATTTTATGTAATGTTGCAATGTCACACAAGTAAAATGTGCAAATGTGGTAAAATTTCACTTCATATCTTACACAACTCCATAGGCAAAGCAACCCTACATTAAATTTTCAGGTTCACCAATAAACAGACCCTTATATCTTAGCTTAGCCAATATTTACCAGATATGAAAATAAGTACAAACCTCAAAAATTAATTGAGTAAATATTTTTTTTTTTTTTAAATTTTTATGCAAAATATTGTAATGATTTATTTTTTTGTAGGTGTGGAACCTTTATTTAAAGCTTTTACTAAAGAGGTATTACACAAAACTGTATACATATTTTAATTACAACTGATTTTGTAACTTGTTTTCTATCTTTTTCAAATAATTTAAGTTTAATGTTGTTATTGGTATTATGATATTGAATTTATATTAAAAGATGTTTTTGAAGTATAATTACATGTTGAATTTTCAATGCACCATTGAGAATAAATTGTTTTATTACTTATCATAAAGTTACAATTAGTTTTATCTGTTTTACATAGTTAACTTTAAAATATTTTTTTTACATACATTTCAATGTAAGTTATGTTTGGTAAAAAAGGGTTTTTAGAAATTAGACTTGTTACAGACTATATTTGAATATTAATATACTAAATATAAATTATTATTTTAGCCTTCATTTACTATTACTAGGCATGGAGGAGAGGCCTTTTGTGGGCTGATGGCTGAATATGTTATGTGCCAAATATTAATTTGTGAAAGAAAGTTTAAGTTGTGTTGGAAAAATCAACAATCTAAAACTTGGTGGTAAGATCACATTTCTTAATGTCATACCTTGAATGTATAAAAACAGAGTTACAGAGTTTATGTTTATGGATACTCAGTATGGGGTTGTTTCATGGAAGATCTGTCAGTAGCTCCATCGTCTTGTTTTCTTTCTCTCGAATTACTTTTGTTTTGGTTAAGTTGGTTGGTAGACCTATATTCAGGTTAGTGTGCTTGGTCAGCACACAAACCTGATTATCTCTACCAACCAATCAAATAACCAAAACAAAAGTAATTCAAGAGAAATGAACACAAGACCGCGGAGCTATAGCCAGATCCTCCAAGCCCCATTGACCAGATTTGAAGCTTGTAATTTAAAATTTACATGACATTATGTTATATAATATTGATGAAATAGTGTAATATTAGTGCTATGTTTGTGAATAGTGTAATGTGAGGCATGCATTAATTAAAAAAATTACTTCATTAAAACTTCTTCACTTCATTAAAAATTACTTCATTACTTACTACATTAAAAATCTTTCTATCATATATTGTTTTTAGATTATTTTTTAAATTTGCGTGTTAAAATTTTAGGCCAAATACAAACTTTTCTCAGCGAAGTTTGGATCAACTTACTGTAACAATTTTAGGAGCTGGAAACATGGGAACAGCAGGTAAGGAAATATGCTTTTTAAAATTTACAAATTCAAAGAATTAAGATATCTTTACTAACTTTCTTTTTTGCATGCAGGGTAGACATACGTGTTATATTCATGTAAGTTTGGGTATTGTTATTATGTTTAAATTGAAAATTTTTATGTAAATATCCTAAGTCTGAATGTAGTTGCTTTTAACACAAGAAGTGCACTTGTATAGTGTTATACATGTTAATTTTTTTTTGTTCTTTATAGTTGCCAATTTTCTAAAGCTTAGGGGTACTACCGTGTTAGGATTTGCAAGAAAACCTCGCCCCCTGCATAAGAACGATGTTTTTGATAAGTAATTTAGTTTCTTATACATAAATACTTTATTTTAATACTTGTATCCACAAAGAATTTTTTTTTCTCTCTTTCTCTCATAACATCACAAATATTTTTATAATATATTCAGTATTCTTCTATAAATCTGGAAATCAATATTTACATTTAAAATTCCAGTTTATAAAGATTGTTTGTGTTTGTCTTTTGCATTCAATTATTAAGTGGTTCTTACTTCAATAATTAACCAAACCGGCAACATTTTTACCCATTTAAAACACAGATGACAATTTTAGAATTCTTTTAAATCGTCTTTGCCCCTCAATCATCATTCCAGAACCTTTATCAATTCGAAATTAAAAAAAATTGTGTGATGTAAGTCAATTTTGTATGACATCATAACATATATAAAAAATAGGATTCTTTGACAGTTTTCATTATTTGTTTCAAAGGAAGCAGAATGTGTTATATTTTAAAAGTGAATAAAATTTTTTAAAATTTACATTTAAGCCTTTATTCATAAATACTGAGAATAATGATATCTATTTTGTTACTTTTTGTTTTTTAAATGGTGCTTAAAAATAATTTTGGTGTTTTGAAAGTGAATTTTTTTAATGTTGTATAATAATATGAAATTTTTTGCTTCTATTTATTAGCAAGGAACATTACTTATTTATTTTTCAAATTATAAATAAAGTTAACAAACAATAACAAATAACTATTAAATTTTTAAAAGAAAACAAACAAAACTAGCCAAATTCAGCATGTAAATTTTTAATATAGAATCAAAAGCTTTGGTTGGCAGTTGGCACCTTTTTTCCCTCTTGTTGAGCACACATGTTGTGTTGCTTATAAACAGATTCCTTATTACAGATTGCTTAAAACATAAACCTACTTGTTTGTTTTGGTATTAAGTTACTTGATTGAACAATAATGCAATAAATTTCCATGGCTATTTATTTCATTATTGTTATTTATTGCATTATAGCCAATTTTTTTATGGACAAACACCATCAAACAAACTGGATGATTTTTGTTTGCACTATTGTTTTTATTTCCATAGATAATGGATTTCACTATTTAACTATTTTAAAGTATTAGATTTAAAAAGAATAATAATTGAAAGATTGTATTGAGATCGTTTAATAAAATATATATTTTAAATGTTAGTAGTTAAAATATTCAATTTTCAAATTTCAGAATTTCAAATGACCTAGCGGAAGTGATAAAAGATTGTGACTATTTGTGCAATACTCTTCCTAGTACACCATTGACAACAGAAATTTTGAATTCTTCAATACTTCAAAATTGTCAAAAGGTATCTTCATTTTCGGATTTTTTCCATTAATTATTAGGCATATATGGAAAGTTTCTTTTATCTTGAATCAAACAAGAAGCACCCCCCCCCCCCCCCCCCCCCCCTTAGATTGGTGCCCTGTGTCCACATGTCATGTAAGCTCCACCCACTTTATTAGTTAGGCTAATCAAGGATAATAAAAGATAAAAAACTTCCGGTCAGGTTCAAGAGACCAAGTCCCGCCATGTCGCCTAAATCGAACTATTACATATACAAAAGTAAACCCTTTTGCTGTTTGTTTAACCAATTTTGTTTTATGTACTTTGTAACTATTTTTAGAAGTGAGGTTAATTTTAAGATAATAGATGTGTAAGAACATATTTTGAAAGGGATCGTCAGTCTTATAGAGCTAATGAATTGGTTTCAAAATTGCAATCTCTGTGAAAGTATTGCTTTGCCTTGTGAGCATTTTTTCACCAGTTATGAGAATCATCATGTCATAACAGCATATTAAAACAAATTTTGACTGGAAATACGAAATGGTATATTTTTAATAACATTTTAATTTCACCAAAATATTCTAGAGAGGGTGACATGATTTTAAAACTTTATTAATTATTTATAAACTAGATGCTATTTTTTTGTGTTGTTGCTGTTATAGCGATTTTCATACTTGGTGAGAATATGTTTACATATCATAGCAAAACTTTTGTTGAGGTTGCTATTTCAAAATTGATGCATTAGCTCTACGGAGATAACCAACAACTGAACATTCCTCTTAAATAATATATATTTAGATATTTTTATTCTTTAAATAATCATCGCAAATTTATACTTTAATGTTTTAAGTTAAAAACTTATGTTTAAAGTTTTGTTGATTGAATCACTTGATACAATACCAATATTTTTAAAATATTATTTTACTCCTAGTTATATTTTTTCTTTTCTTATAGAGTCCTGTCTTGATCAATGTTGGAAGAGGAAGCTTAATAACTGAAGACGAACTTGTGCATGCTTTAGAGTAATAGGAATTCTATATTTTTTTTCTTTAAAACTCTTTTTGATAATAGGACGATATTTTTTCAGCTTTGAATATTTATTTTATAGAAATGGAACACTATCTGGAGCTGTTCTTGATGTCTTTGAGCAAGAGCCATTGCCTGCCTCTAGTCGATTGTGGGATATGCCACAGGTTAGTCAAACAAGTAAAAACATCGTTTTATAGGAAGTAAAGATTCAGTTGAGTTGTTAAAATTTGTAAATTTCTGTTAAGTATAGTTCAACTAACACTTATTTTTGTGGTTATATATTGCACTGTATAATTTCAAATTTTATTTCGGACTGGAAAATTGCCCATACCACTTAATATTTATTATCCCTAACTACATAGTAGCATATCAAATCTATTTTAAATTAATTGCAGGTTACTATAACTCCTCATATAGCTGCACTATCAACAGCTGAGCATGTAAGTCATTGATTTATTTTTCAGAATTACTTTTTATCCTAATATTTTTGCTGTGACTATGTTTTATTTAAATGCTAAAACTTATTGAACATTCTTGCCAAGAGGGCGTTCATTGTGTTTAAATTATTTTATGTATCAGTTTTGAAGACATTCTTTAGCAGTCACAAGGCAAAGATATTAAATATAGTTTTTGTTGAGGAGGTACAAAAGATACCAAACAATGACCCAACTTCATGTTATTAATTATGCATTATTGACTTGTGACATTTGGTGCAAAAAATATTTGCTCATTAACAAATTTGATAATCTATGTTGAATATTTAATATAAATAAACAACTAATGGTTTGAATTGGACCCCAAGTTTTAAAATGCTTTCTTTGTAGGTAGCAGAAGAGTTTTTCAACAGCTTCTCTTCTTATATAGATGGTCATGGATTGTCAAATGTTCTTGACTGGTCTGCTGGATATTAAGGGTATAAATAAAAAAATATATATAACTTATGAAATGAAAAAAAAAAGTGTTGAACAAGTTTCTTTGTTGTTATTAAATTTCTAGATTGAAAATTTAATATATTGTATTTATTCCATTAAACAATATTTAAAAATTTATATGTCAACCTTCTTATTTACATATTTTAAGCATTCAACTGGTTACATATTCCAATACAACAAAGGTATAACTAATGCCCTACAAAACTTAGAACTACTATAGCCAGTTACAACTTTAAGAACATACTCATCAAAACCAACCTTTTTTTTTTTAATTTATAAAGTTATTACAAGAAGTTTTTATAAATAAAAGAGCAAATTTAAAAAATTCCGATATTCATACATTAATTGTTTAAAAGTTAAAATAATTTTAGTACAATACAGTTTTAATGTTGGTTACTATATGATAAATAATGTAACTTTTAAAAAGGCCAAGTAATCAAATATTTTTATATTGAATAATTTTGAAAAGACAAAAAATATTTTAAGCATCTTAAACTCTAAAGACATACAAAACTTCTAAAGCACTTTTAGAACAAAATACGCAAGCAATCTGTTCTAAATTCGACACAAAAATACAATTAATTATTTTTTTAAAATGGACAATATTTTCAGCAAAGCATCATCACTGACGCCTTCTACAGGTATCACAAGATTTTCAGAAGTCAAGTGGACATAACTTTGATCTGAAGAATATTGAAATTGATTTGTCAAAGACAAATCACACCCTGCTGCATTACAACATTGCGAATAGGAGTTTATTGAACAAAAATGCCCGAGAGGTTGTTTATTGCACCTGTGAGCGCAACATTGCACCATACAATGTTGAAAGCAGCACGGAAGTGAACATTTCTTCTCAAATAAAGATGTATTTCTTGGCCCAGAAGTAGGGTTGGTTATGCCAAGTCCTGAGTTTGTAGGTGATGTTTTGTTTGTTGTTTGGTGATCATGGATGTGGTGTTTACCAAAGGAATTTATACCAGCTGACTTCTCCAAAGCAGACGCAAGTTGTTCAACACTTTCAGTTAATGCTTTTATTAAAGGTAAATTGTTCTTTGATGGGGAAATTTCGGAAAAATCTGTTTGAGTTGATTGAGTTTCAACTGATTTATCTTTTCGGTTATTTATACAAACTTCAGACACATAATTATTGGTAATTTTATTATGTTCACACAAAAGATCACTCCATGTTTTAGTAATCTTTTTAGGTTTGTTCATATTGAAAGAGTCGTTTTGATTTTCTTCTGATTTTAAAGGCAATGCAGTTTTAACTTCATTTAAAGTTTCAGTTACTTGACCCACAAAATCACATTGAATTGTTTTTGAATTAGAGTTATCCATTAAAGCAGTGTCCCTCGGATTTCCTATTTTTAACAATATATTTTCAGCCCTTGTATTTAATTTGCCTTTTGAAGAGTTAACTTCCCTAGAAGTTAACACAGGCTGAGGAATACTAACGTCAGAGGATTTTCTAAAATACTCTGGGCAGTCTTCAGTTTTTTTGTTTATGCTACTTGGTTCTCCATAACAAAGTTTTTTGGATAGAGGAGTGGACAAATCAGGTTCTCCGAATTCTTTGATATAAAGTCTAGCAACATCCCCAATCCAATGACGATCCAGAATGTCTCTATTATAGGAAAAAATACATTTCAATGATTTTTTCATTTTAAGAGTAGAATTTTGCCAAAATATTTCACCCCAAGGAATTTTTCCAGGAGGAAGCTCTTTCCAAGGTAGAATTTCGGAATATTTTTTTGGACAAGAACTTAAAACATTAGGTTTGCACCCAACACTTTCTTGGCAGATATCAGCTTTGGATTTAACCGGTTTTTTTCTATTGCTAGCACTTACTGGTATTGATTGAGTTTCAAAATTAGTTTGATTTGCTATGCTTAAATTTTCTGTAGCTTCCGTGATATCCTGACTCAAAGTTTCTTGAACTACTTTATCCGTATTGAGGGAAATATTTTCAGGTACTGACATTTCAAAACGAACTTTAGAGCTTATTTCAGTTTCTTGAGTTATGTTATCAGAAGTCTTTGTTGTATTTTGACTTGGATTATTCTCTTGACCTGCATCTTTTGATAAATGTAAGGAATTTACAGTATCCACTAATAAACTGTCTGTGTTAGAATTAATTATCATTTCTTTCTCAAGACTAATATTTTCGTTATCAGTATGAATTTCCGAAAGTTCAGTGTCGCTAACGACAACCTCAGTTAAATTCTTTGAATCTTTTGAAAAAGAAAATAAATTTACTTTTTCAGCTAATGTATTTTCTACACTAGTGCAGGTTAGTTTGTCTGAAATGTTATCATTTTGGATAATGGATAGAGTTTCATAGTCGGTACACTGCTTAAAAGATTCAATTTCAGACAAAAATTTAGCATTATCCATAAAAACCTTTTCTGCATTAGCCTCATCTATATCCCCTGAAGTAAAAATTTGTTTAGAAGTTAGTGATATTTCTGTTTGATCATTAGGAATAATTTTATCATCTTCACACATAAATATATTATCATCCGAGTAATTTGTTGGTGAAGAACAGTCTTCAGATTCACCCTCTTTCAGATAAAGTCTGATAGTTTCTCTTATCCAATGATGATCTGTAACTTCCTTATTTAACAACATCAAACTTTCTAGTGATTTCTTTGATGTTTGTGACATATTCTCCCAAAATATTTTTCCCCATGGAACTTTTCCTGGAGGGAGCTCTCGCCATGGTAGTATTTCAGAATATTTTACCTTCTTATCATCACTTGTACAATCTTTGCTGCTACCACTTCCTTCAGAAATTGTTGGTTTACGTATCATTGAGTTTTCTACAGAATAAGCCGATTCAAAAGAAGCTTGGGGACTCGCACAATTTAATGACCTTGCTGATTTGCGCCATACGAAGAAAATGCTGCTAGTTTCAGCTGGAGGAAGATTTTCCAAGTGTTCCGAATCAATGACAGGAGTTTCAGAGGGGTGTTGGATAGGACCATAAAGCATCTGCCCAGAAAAACAAGATAGGGCTTTTTCAAGTAATTCTGTGCTGGGAGTTGTGTCGAGACAAAATATAATAGCAGCTGACCTTAGAGAAGACAGTAGCTCCTGTAAAAAAAATCAAGAAAATAGTAAAGTAGATAAAACTAAGATATCCTTATAAATCTGTTATTTTCTTCATTTTTCAAAATAATTTTACTGCTATTTATAAAGTTGGAATTTAAAAAAAAAAACACTTTTGCTTGTCTTCAATATAAATTTAAACTAGCCCACATGGCCTAGTACTTTCTAAACATTACGATAGATATTTCACATGAAACGGAACCATGTACAGTAAACTCCTGATTATCCCCGGGCCATGATCCTCCCCCTCATCCTTATTTCTGCAAAAATAATAATTTAACAAAGCACAGAAAAATTAATTATTTTTTAAAGTGTTGAAAAAATGCATTCCAAGAACAGCAAATTAGTTTTACGAATGAGAACAAATTCAAGGAACGACGGATATATTAAAAACCCGAAGAATACATTCTAAGAACAACGCGAATTCGCATAGATTCATTAAAGAATCCACGAATTCGCTTATCCATGGATGACGCGCCACCCAATTCTGCGGATAATCAGGAGTTTACTGTACTTATATTTTCAATCAAGAAGTGGCTATGTGCATAAAAAATTGTGTTCGTACCAAGCTGATGTAACAGGATTTTCATTTGACATTGTCATTACTTAATTCAAAAGCTCTAAAAATCATCACTTTTAGTGAACACATACTTTGGTTTAAATAATGTAACGATTAATTAAGCACAAACCTTCAACATCTGTAAAATATTCATTTCTTGTTGAAAATCAGCAGATGCAGTTAAATTTAAAGTTTTCATCATAAGTACAATATGTGAACCTCTTAAATTATCGCTTGTTGGATCATCTTCAGGACGTTTTGAAAAACACTTTATAAGATAGTTGGTTTTGACGATTTTAATATTATCAAAACTCAATTTAGAACATGGGATTCCACACAATGAGTCCTGCTCTTTTAAAACTTCTGACATAAGGTCGACTGTGCTCTGCCATGAACAATATTTAGATAAAACTTTAATAATGTTAAATTTTGGTGGTAGAGGGTCATACTCTATTAAAGCAAGCATAAATGCAAGAAAATCTAGCCCTGGTCCGGTACTTAATGAACACACATTTACTTGGTAACGCGACTTCCACTCACCAAGGAGATGTTGTGCATTCGAATATTCACAAAAGAATTTTTTGATACAATCTTTGAAATCAAGTATATTAGACGGAGCATGACAAAACATGAAAGCACATCTGTTGTATGGAATATTGTAATTTTCCGTGGATAAAGTTGAAGGCCAGGATCGATATTCGGAATGCGTTTTTGCACAGAGATTGAATTTTTCATGTTCCTTTTCAATGACTTTCAAGCATAATTCAAAATATTCGTCCATTTTTGAGATTTTTCAAAAGTAATTTTTCATTTCGGAATAAAATACAAGCCAAGCATTGAATATACTCAAATTTCCCCCCCAAAAAATGTTTCAATTTACCTAATACAAATTTAATGAAGATTGAAAATACAATTTCATAAATTTTAAAACACTACACAGTCTTTATCCCTTTATAAAACAACGAGAAACGAACATAAAATAGAAACTAGAAACTAAAACAATTTTTAATAAATGTATCTTCACTTCACTTAAATAATATTAAATGTGTCTTGTTTAAGATGACGTACACCCTCATTTCTGCATTTCGTTCGATCACGCGACATTTGTTCACCAATCAAAGCTTTAGAAAAAAAAATTTCTTTCAGCATTTCCATTGCCACTAAAAAGTTTTGATTTCCACAAAACCTAATGTTCCAAACCAGCAATCACGAAAACACTGAACGGGGAATTCCCTTTTCAAATCTTATCTATTTGGTTTGGTATTATTTTTGTTTCGTGTGGCTATTTAGGGTGAGATTGGTAGTATGAATTGTAATTTTTTTTTTTAAATACATATAAAATTTTACATTACATAATTAACATTTGTAGAATCTTTTTTTCAAACTGTATATATTTTAGTTCATTTACCTTAATGGCCGATTACTATAATTTAAAACAGATTTTTATAACTAAAACAATCGGTATTTTTTTTAATTAAAAAAAATATCCTTTCTCCAAATCACGGGTAGTTTGACCCTTTTGATTGATTTTTTTAAAACTGTCATTATTGTATGTCATAAATGAATGACATTAACATTTTACATAACCTTATTGTTATTGATCTTTGCATATTGTCTTTTTTTGGCAACAATATTGGAAATCTTACCAAGGGATTTAACTACCAAATTCTTAGTGATGGGAACAATCGAATGATTTGAATAATCGAATTGTGTTCGATTATTTTCCATAATAATCGAATTATTGCTATTCGATTATTTATTCGATTAATTTACGGTTACAGTTAGTATAAGGCTTAAAAGCAAGCTACTTTTAGATTAAAACCACGGTACAGTGACGAAAAAATATCTTTCAAAACATAAAAAATCTTCAAATTTTTTGCTGTTGCAGAAAATGGCGCGATTGTTTGTGTTTAAAATAAGAAAGCTTTTGCTATACCAATATCGATTGTGTGCCGAGAAAATAATTCGAATAGGGTCGATGGTGTCGAGAAAATAATTCGGAATAATTCGAATAGGATCGATTGTGTCGAGAAAATGATTCGAATAGGGTCGATGGTGTCGAGAAAATAATTCGAAATAATTCGAATAGGGCCGATTGTGTCGAGATAATAATTCGAATAGGGTCGATTGTGTCGTGAAAATACTTTGATTGAGTGATAGAGGTAGCGACATTGAACTGAACTGTTATTGCTTTAAGAGGTTCTTAAAAAACGAAATTTCGAAAATATGTACTTTTAAAAAAGTAGAATTGCAAGAACAATCTTTAACACATATTCTCCCCAAAGCTAATTAGAATAGCCGTTAGAGGTTTCCAAATATGTATTACAGTGCCCATCTCACTCAGTTATTAGCCCATCTCACTCAGTTACTTGAAAAGCATTTCTCTGCAGTTATGCAAGCAAACTCTTATATGTTTCGAATGTAATTGTTGCACTTTTAATTTCGTACACCCCTTGCTGAGAGGTATCCAAAAATCTATTACGGTGCCCATCTTACTCAGTTACTTGAAAAGCATTACTATGTGTCGACATTTGGACGACACAGAATTGAATGCTATCTTGAAGATTAAAAATTTACTGGTCATTTTTACTATTATTTTGTGATTGTCATCTGGTTGTAGAAGCAAATACCTTTCTTTTGATACCCATCACTCCCATTTTGAGAGAGTATTTAAGCTTGCTGCTGAAATTTGGGTTTTTATTCATGGCCTGCGTTAAATCTCACAAGGGGACCCAAACCTCACTGGGGACATATTTTGCCAAAAATGTTGTGGTATTGATGTTCTTTAGGCAGAGATGAATCTTTTGATGTGTAACATTATGAACTTCTGTGAGTATTTAGGCACACAGATCAAAATGTGGCTTTCATTGTTCGACAAAACCTCGGTTCATGAAAAAACCCAACTTCAACCCCTGAGAAACTATTTGTTGTTTTAAAGTCTTGTTTTTTGAGCTTTACACCACCACCTAGACCAGAGCTAACTTTTAACACAAGATTTGGCACATGTACATGCCTATTTTAAAAATCAAGCCTGTTTCTCTGGGAAAAGCCCCGTCCGTCAACCGACGCCATGTTAAATGACACATTTGCACCCAAAACCTTCTGAGGACATGTGGTTCCAAAACATTTTATGTTTTCTATTTCTAGAGGCTAGTATCTTTATTATGATACCCCACACTCTTAATTTGAGTGAGTATTTAAGCTTCCAGCTGAAATTTGGGCTTTTATTCATGATGCCCAGTGTTAAATCTCACAAGGGGACCCAAACCTCACTGGGGACATATTTTGCCAAAAATTTTATGGTATTTCTGTTCTCTAGGCAGAGACGAATCTTTTGATGTGTCACATAGTCAACTTTCTGTGAGTATTTCGGCACACAGATCAAAATGTGGCTTTCATTGCTCGACAAAGCCTCGGTCCATGAAAAAACACAACTTCAACCCCTGACAAACTATTTGTTGTTTTAAAGTCTTGTTTTTTGAGCTTTACACCACCACCTAGACCAGAAATAACTTTTAACACAAGATTTGGCACATGTACATGCCTATTTCAAAACCCAAGCCTGTTTCTCTGCGAAAAGCCCTGTCCGTTGACCGAGGCTATGTCAAATGACACATTTGGACCCAGAGCTTTCTGAGGACATGTGGTGCCAAAACTTTTGATGTTTTCTATTTCTGGAAGCTAAAACCTTTCTTTTGATACCAAACACACTCAATTTGAGTGAGTATTTGGGCTTCCAGCTGAATTTTTGATTTTTATTCATGGCCTGTATTAAAACACACAATGCATTGAAAGCTATTATGAGATACTATAACCTCAAAAATGCAATTGAAGGGCCGTGATTTTTCCTTACTTCAGCAATATTGTGCCAACTGAAGAGGTTTTTTTTTAGCTTTTCAAAATATCGGTTAATTTCCGTTTTTTTATTCAGAATAATCTGAATTAATAAATTTTAACTAAGAGAGTTTGCTTTTTGCATTTGTAAAGTATTCTCAAACCAACCAGGCTTATTGATGTTTTAAAATACGTTTTATAGCAATAATAAAGTCATAATTCTGATCTAAAATTCTTAGTTTAACTTAAGTATATGTTGTTCATTCTAATAATTTCAACTTTTTAAAAACAGGTTCACTGCAATTAAGTGTACAATTTATTCGTTTAAAAAAACTTTCCAAATCCTTAGTTACATTCATAGAGTAATTTATTTCCAGTTTTACCTTTTTAGTTATTTACTTATTTTCGATTGTTTACGAACGAGAAGCAAAGCAGACACAATCGAATAGAAACAAACAACATACTATTGATTCGATTGTCCTCATTCGAAATGATTCGATTGTCATCATTCGAAATGATTCGATTGTCATCATTCGAAATGATTCGATTGTCATCATTCGAAATGATTCGAAAGTGTCGTAATTCGAATAATCGAAATGATTCGAAAGCCTCGTAACTCGTTTCGAACTTCTCGATCACTCGATAGTGCTCATTCGGACAAAAATATTACCATCATTCGAAAATCTCTTATTCGAATTATTTCGAATTATTTTCGAATTATTTCGAATTATTTTCGAATAATCGAATAACTCGAATGATTTCAATAATCGAATGATCGAATAATCGTCATTCATAATCGCCCATCACTACAAATTCTTTTTGTGATATAAAATTTTATTTTGGAGTTGACACTTTTTAAAGCAATTAAAATAAGCATTTGCCTTGAGAAATAAATTTTCAAAAAGGTATGTAAATTATAATTATTTTAGAGCTGGGTTTTATGTATCCCTAGTAGCAATTTTTCATTGACCCATAATTGAATTTTTATCCCTCCATGGTGAGCCGATGATAATTCGAATATCAGATTTCCGCCGCAAATTGCTCTTTACGTTGATAACTCATTTGGTTATGTCTCTTGATCGAATAGCTTACGATGAGTTTTACCGATAAAATTTCAACCAAGTGTCAAAAAGAAAAATTGACAAGAATCAGATGAGTAGAAATCGAAATCTTATTGTTCGATAGAATTTTGTACACTTTACTTTCCGATGAAAATCAGAATAGTTTACATATGTTAGTACAAAAGTTTGAAACGAGGTGGCGCTACTATTTTTTTCTGTTGGTCAGGTTATACAGAACGGTATTATTGATATATGATGTTGAAATATAACTATTACCAGTTTGAACATGATATTTTTCGAAAATGAAGTTTTCAAAATAATTAAACGCAATTTTTCTGTACTAAAATATAATAACCAAATTTTTTTCAGTTTTTTATCATTTGCAATAAAGATTCGTCACAATTATCGGATGAAACATGTGTTGATCAAATTTTCACCTTTGACCGATATCGAATCGATGAATTTTATCTATAGGATTTCATATACCGATTGCCGATGTCGTCTCGTGTAATTTCGGATTACGAATGCGATCAGTGAGTTTTCACTAGATCCGATCAACGATTGATGACTGATTGAGCAATTTTCGAGAAACAATGCTACTAGGGATGATCATTGGTGTACAAAAGTTTGGAAGAAATTACCTATTTAAATCGAGGATATTTTTCTCTTATATTAGGCGAGAGTGTTGTACCTTTGGACAATTTTTACATTTTAATTTTTTTCTTCGATAATTATAGTCAAAATTAAAAATTTAAAAGCAGCATTTCAATACACCAATTATATTCCTCGATAATATATTTTTTTAAAAATTCTGGCAGCTTGAAATTTAAAAAATGCCACTCATTTAAAGTAGAGAGGATAAACTGTCTCTAGGTACAATATGATGTTGTACCTTGGGACATACTTTATAATTCAGTCAATAGCTATGCACTTGAACTAATTTGTGTCAGGAAACAAACTTTATTGTTTTTTCAAGGAAATACACAAATAAAACTTCACAATTCAAGAATAATTTAAATTATACAGCAAAATTGCATGTCTAAATTATTTAACATTATATGATGATACAATATGCTTTACTGTCCCAAGGTACAATACACTACATGGTTTAAATAAAAGCAAGATAGTGGTCAATCTAAATGCATTATCATTATTTTCTCATAACAAAGATATTTTAATATCTTCTCTTTTATGAAGAAAATAAAATGCAGTTGACTTTTTGTAAAAGTACAAAAATAAAAAATAATATTAGAATGAGAAAAATATTTACTTTGGGGAAATGAAATATTTTTGTCACCAATTCATCAATTCAATGATGCTAGTGTTAAATTTTATTTTGATGATGTCTGTTGGTTAAGGCTAATATTAGAAATAAACAATGCATGAATATTGCCAATAGATTCTTAGAAATTGTCAGTGTCCCAAGGTACAACACTCTCCCCTATTCCTCTTTATTTTTTGTGCATCTATTCTAATTTACATATTTTTTGTTTTATCCAGATTCATAAGTCTTGTTTGGACCAGCAGTTACAGAACCATAATGGAAATATTGCCATATTATAATATATTTGTTGAGGTCTTACTTAAGGAACTGTCCAAATTTAAACTTGACCCACAAGTAATATCAACCCATGTTTCTCAACTAACACCTTCACTAGATGAAAACTTTGATATACCCTACAATAGGTGTGCATACATGTATCGCTATGCCACAGGTTTTACATATTTTTTCAATGATTGTTTAAAGAAGTTCTTTGCCACCTATTCCCATACTTTCGACTTATTCTCAAAGTGGAAGTCGTATTCAGAAGTGAAAGTTTGTTCTTTGAGTGTAGGTCCTGGTTTGGACTATTTGGCATTTATGTTAGCCGTATTGGAAAATGATTCAGGGCCAAACAATTTAGACATCACAGTCGTTACTAAATATGGGGCATGGAGGAATACTGCAAACTTAATATTGGAGGCGTTTAGTGAGCAGATATCGCGATTTAAAGTGACATTCGAACAATTAAAATATGAGCAGATAAAGATTATTCAATCTGATCTTGTTAAAGTTTATTCGAATAAGGTTAAGGTTATAGCTGTAAGTGATGCACATATTATTTTAATGATGAAGACCTTAAATCTGTTGGCTGCTGGTTCTACTCAAGAAGCTCCTTGGTTGCATGCACTTAAGGTAAGTACTATTAACAATTAGGCTTCATGTAAGTATTTAATGCACTGATAAAAAAACATTAGAGCATTTTGATGATAGTTTTTTAAATATTGAACTATTTTGTGATGCCGATTGCAATTTCAACAGTTTGTACTATCTGAAAATCTTTAATGAATCAAAACTTATTTAAATTAAAATTAATTATCTATATATTAATATTCTGTGACCTTATCTTACTTACCATACCAGTTTAAAATTTGTATAAAATATGAATATGTTAGCTATTGAATGTCTTTTAAGGAGTTAAAAATTTATTACCGGATTTCTTATTAAATGCCAAAAAAAAAAAATCAATATTTAAAAATGTTTGTAAATGCTAACAAATGTATTAAGTTTTAATCTGACCAATTACTCCTAATTGGTCAGATATAGTCTTTGAAAAATGAATTTAAGAAGTTCAAGGCTAGCTTATAATAAATCCAAGTGTTGATTAGTCTATACATTGTTTTATATTATCAATATTTAAATCTTGGAGCAGAACTTGTCTACTTTGTATAACTGGTTATTGCTGTTACCACAATTTTAAAATTATTTTATTTGTAACCTTAGTAGCATAGCAGTATTGGCCAATCTCGGTTCAAACCCATCGCCCAATGCATAATAGACTACTTTTTACCGATGCTGGGCAATATTGGTTTGAATATTATTTGAAAAAATTTACAATTCAAAATTCTTGATTGAAAAACATTGTGAATATATTTGTGTGTATATTTGTCTTTTGCACTTGCAAAATAATATAAGATTTCAGTAAAATTAAGTATCGCACTTTTCGTAATTTCCCGTATGAAACCTCAAACACGGGGACATCCGGTTAAAATCGGTAGAAAATGATCGATTTCAATCAATATTCTCCAAGTTTGGCCGATATTCATGCTGCATTGGCCAATATTCATGCTGCATTGGCCAAAATTGTTGTGCTACCAGGGTAAAACCTAGTTGAGGTTACATAGTTATTAAATTTCATGTGATTTTCTATTCATAATTTTTTTTGCCTTGTAGTTTATTCTAAAATTTTAGTTTTAGGGGGGGGAAATTTGAAAAATGAATTGATATTAGTAATAAAAAAAAATTAAAAATTCATTTGTTTTTCAGGAAATGCTATCTTCACTGAAACCTGAAACTATAATTTTTTGCATTGACACTAAGCCAAGTCTAGCTGTGATTACTCAAGCACTCTCACAATATCCTGGAAAGTTCCTGTATGGACCTATTCATCAGACTGTCCAAATTCCTGCTGATTTTCCAGAAATTTTTGGAAGTCGACCTGTAATAAGTTCCAGAGGAGTTTTTTTTGTATGGCAAAAGAAAAGCTCTTTAACCGCTGATGCATGTAATTCTCCTTCTAAAAATTTTGCTGAGGAGAATAAAGTGAATAATTTATCAACTTTTTCCAATTCATCTTCTCCAGTAGTAGAAAATGCGACTCAAGTAGAGAACAGTGATGCAGACGCTGATTTAAATCTCCCTTGGGTTAAATTAAAATCATTTTGGAAGACTTCATCACCTAAAACCAAGGATTTATTACAAAGAGTTATGCTTACGGATGAAAGAAATCTGGAAGAAATCAACGAGTTAATTTCCCAAGCAGAGAAACTTGATATCAATGAGAAATGTTCATTGGGAACAGACCAAACCAAAGCAAAAGAGGACAATAAGTTAGATGATAGCAATATCATGTTAATTCCTTCTCAGAGTAAAGTGCAACAGTTGAGTGAAAATAATAAGAAAACTGCTTTTGAGAATCGCTATGATCTGCACTCTGATAACAGTGGAAGTCCTTCTCCGTCTGATACCCTTAACAGTGTTAGTAGTTTTACATGCGAAAATAATTCTTCCAGCAAATCTGTTCAACCGAGTGACTACTCATTGCCATTTACAGGTGAAACATTAAAAATTTTTCCTCAATCAAGTGAAAACTCCATGAGTAACGATACCAAAGAAAACTATGTAAAATTGCTGCCTTCTGTTGGTAAAGCGATTCAAACTGATACACTACCAGATATTCCTGCAACTCAATCTTCTGTAAAAGCATTAACAGATAAGATAAGGCAGCTTGCAATATCTCTTGAAGGTGTATCTCAACACAATGGTCCTTCAAGTAATTCTGGTGGCGACTCTTTCAGTTTTAATCAACGTAATGAAAGATCCAACAACCAAACCCATCCTTCTGATAAGCCTTCATGTTCAAAACAATCACCAAGTTTTGGATGCCAAGAACCATGCAACTTATCATCATGCCAGAATTATATGAATGATGAACCTTCGTGTTCAAAACAATCACCGAGCTATGGACCACAGTGTTTACCATCGTATCAGAGTTATAGGAATGCTCCTCATCAAAACATGGGGTGCCATTGCAGTTGTCAGTGCTCTAATATTGGGCATATGAATTCCTGTTTGCCACCTTGCTGTGTGCAATCCATACCAAGATGCAGTTTTGCATGCAATCTTCAGCATAGCAGAGAAAACAATTTCCCAAATGTAACCTCGCCAAATATTGTGATCCCTTTGCAGAATATCAGTGATAATGCATTGTTGCAAATCATTTCAATTCTTAAATCTGAATCCAAAAAATAATTTTTTTGTGCTGATTGGAATTTTGCTGTTATTTGAATGTATGGATAGTTTAATAAAATATATTTGTAATTTGATTCAACTTTTATCATGCAAGTGTCTTTATTACCACTTTATATAAGTAGCATTTATACTTAACACTGTAAATAGATTCTTTTTTCATAAGAAATAACAGAGTGTACATAAATGAATTCATTCTTTCTTTCTTTAGCCCTCTGTCACTCCATCACTGGAGCATAGGGCCTCCTTCAATTTCCTCCATCTCACTCTGTTGGTGGCCAGATGTTTCGCCTCCCGCCATGTTGTCCCCACATCCTTCAGTTCTTTCTCGATCGTCCGTCTCCAAGTGTTTCTTGGTCTTCCCCTCTTAAATGAATTCATAGTTCAAATTAAAAACATTTTTCAACAACTAAAATGTTGTTATTGTAATATTTTAATTATAGAATGACCCATTCCTTTTTTTTCTTGTTTCTTGGTCTTCCCCTCTTAAATGAATTCATAGTTCAAATTAAAAACATTTTTCAACAACTAAAATGTTGTTATTGTAATATTTTAATTATAGAATGACCCATTCCTTTTTTAAAAGCTTATTTTTTACCATTCAACACATAAAACTAAAATGTCTTTTTTTTAATATGTATACAGGATTAGCTTTATTTGCTCGATAAATTTATAATACATATTACCAAATTTATAATACATATTTTTTTTTTGTGCATGAAACATAATAGAATAATTGAGAGATAATATTTTTGATGTAAAAAATAAGATTGTAAAACCCTCTTAACCGGCCGAGTGGCGAAGCTAATATACGATTCCTAAAGCTTCTGACCTACCCAAAATTCCCCCTTCGTTCAAAAAGATTCAACCCTTTGAGTGAAAAATATACAAAAGTGCTCGTTGGTTTTTCACCCCTCCCCTCAAGAGGAGTGTCGAGGTGTCACAACTTGAAATGGACCACACTTCGTGAAAGGGTTGCTTTGTCCGCTTGCCAATAAACAGAATGTAGCCGTGTTTATATTTTCTTTCAGGAAAAATAGCAAAATAAGTTTTTAATGAAAACAAGAATTAGTTGTATTTTTATTTTTATTAATATGATGCATCTAAAGTTTTAAGAATAATTAAGTAAAATGCATGCTTTTTTGTTTGACTATGAATTATTCATAAATCTATACTCATTTTGGGAAATTGTTTTTTCAGGTATTAACAAAAAAAACATAATTACAGCTCGTTTCCTTGTTATTTTCATTTGAGTTAAGTTTTTGTTTCTAACTGTTGATTGAAATCAAATTAAAATTGTTTTTTCATTTTTGTGTAATGTTCATCGTTATTTTATTTATTATTAATTTTGGTTTTTCATATTTTATGTAAACTTATTTTAATGCACACAAAAGTATGAATGAACACTCTTAAAACGAACGAGCGATTTTGACTCAGTCTGAGTTAATTTCAATCCTCCAGTCTGCAAAATGCACTTACAAGGAAGGAGTGGATTTTTTGTAGGTTAAGCCTCCGACAGGATCACTCTAAACGAGTGATTTTAACTCAGCCTGAGGTAATATTCAATCCTTTCCAGTGTCGAAAAAGCATTTCTCCAACTGGAGTGGATTTCACACTTTTGTTTTAAGAGTGAACCACTACCACGATGATTATTAGATTGAAAGCGAAATTAGGCTAAAATATTTTTTAATAAATGCGACGATAAGATTCTTAATGATCGATGGACGCTTTAGAAAGGTTTATATATCCCTCGGCCCTCTCACAAAATCAGGGGTGTCCACAAACATTTAAGCAGTCATGTCAAAGCGTTTGGGAACAAAGATATACAGAAATGGAGGTGCTGATATTTTGCAAAGGGAACAGTTTCAACGTCTTGACAACGTGACAATTTATTCCAACGTCGTAAATAAGTAATTGTACACCTCAGCGAAAGGTAAATAAGGAATTTTAGTTTTTACCAAGAACTTTGCATTCAAAAGTGAAGAATGACCTCTTTATACAAATAGAAAAATTGTCGACCAACAATAGGCCAGAGACCTGTGCATGCTTGTCGATTTATGTTCCCTTATTACTTTATCAACAGTATAAGCCTTTAAATGTCGAGACTGTTCATCAATGTCAGTCGATCAATGAATCCCATCCTCTTTTGGCGACATTCTTTACTTATTTCCATGCCAAAAGTCAACTCTTTTTCACACAACGGCTAAGTCCAGAGGGGTGTAATTACCCTCTCTCAGTGAATGCTTTTCTCAACCATTCATCTATTGTAAAGCGCTTCACCGAAGAAGAAAGCAGGTGTAAGGGAACGCCCTCAGTGGGAGCAGATCGGGAGGGTCGAACTACTCAAACATGCGTGCTCAGCAAAAATTGTTAGGAATAGTCAAACGCTTTTTATCGTCGCAAAGCAAATATAGTATGGAAATGTTGAACGTTTCATGGCGACATCGGCCGCTTTCAGTACAGAATACTTTGACTTCTAGAAGCGGCCTGGCCACTCAGTCGGTTAAAAGAAATTAAATCAGATATTGAAAATGACATTTTTGATGTTTTAGATTTAGATCATACAAAGAATGTTTTATGGAATCTATTCCCTAAAATAGTGCGTCAATTTTAAAATATTAGCCTCATGTCATTCATTAGTTTATTTCAAAAAATTAAAAACTGACATACCGAGGTACAGTTTTGTTTTTCAATTCAATGAATTCCAGGCCCATTATTTTAAGAATATCTATTAACTATAATGTTATAATTAATTGTACATTTATAGCTTCAGGTAGGATTTCGCGTAATTGTAACAATATAATCTACTCGAAACTCTTGAAACTTAAGATCTCCATGTTTGAAACCGAAACTTTGAAGTTTTTTTTTACCAACTACCAGTTATTCCAGTAACTTTTAACAGCTTTAACACAGCTAATTGAGTTAGTAATTTGAGAAAATAAATTCTTCGTATGTAAAAAACTAATTTCTTTTATTTATGAATTTTAAGTTAGTTTAAAATTCTTAGATACATATGATTTTTTTAAAATTATTAATTAGTTTTGATTTATTAAGAAGGTAATCGAACCTCGAATCGGAAAACATCTCAACTCCTAAAGTTTTTACGAATGTCAATATCAACAAAAAATTCCGTCTGCTAAATTTTAGGAAAAATGCCTACATTTTCTCAAAATTACTTGTACGATATTTTTGAAATCGAACTTATTTCAACAAATCATTTCTGTTGTAGGAAACATTAGTTTAAAAATGGCTAGATTTGTTGGGAAAACATTTGAGTCTTTAAATTCAATGCTTAGCAATACTGGTTTATTCTTAAGCAATCAAGATAAAAACTCAGGGAAATTGCTATCTTGTTCTGTGGATTCAAAATCATTCATCCGTCGCTTAAAAAACATAGAATCAAAACAGGTACAATTAATTTTCTTGTAGTAAGAGATATGTGAGAAAATTGTGAATAACTGTCCCGGACTCCTGAATTTTATATTTTGCTTTTGTTATAGGATGAAGAAAATGTTATTAAATTATATATTACGGCTATGGAGAAACGCCTGAGTCAACCTGATGTGCCAAATGTAACTATATTTATTAATTTTCATTCAATAATATTTACTTCAAAACACTGAAAACCTTTAATTTCCTACCTGAGCCTACCTAATCTTACATTAGCACCTCTCTGACAATAATTATTGCTAAAACGATGGTAAAATGCCCTAACTTAAATTTTTAGTTTCTGGTTTGAAATATTTGTTGGAGTAACTAGTTAATTTGGATAGTACATAACTGGTAGCCAAAAATAGTTTTTTTTTCTATGGTTCGGGAAGTCTTAATGCTTCCGATCCAAATATCTTAGTGCTTATACAATATACACAAATTCTAACTCATATGATGTTCTAATTATCTTTAATGTATCAAGTATTTGATATTAGATGGGAACAGCTATTGGTATAATGGCTGGTCTGCATTTAACGATTCACGTTACGTTGCCAAGCAATGAAAATGTCCAAATGTGGTAAACATACCACTTCAGATTTCACACTCTAAAGGTATAGCAACCCTTTGTAAAAGTCTGATGTGAACAATTCTAATTAACAAAAAGCGGCCATTATGTCATAGCTGTATTATTAGATACATTGGGTGGTTTAACCTGTTCTAGGTCTAATATCCTACCGCTTATATTTAATTTAGGTTGAATGCCAGTTGATTTTGAAACTTGATAATTTGACTCCAAATTTTAAAGTAACAGTCATTGTTCCTGGGTATTTATCTCAGAATGAGAAATAGCCCTTAATGTAAATGTTAATAATAGCCAATTAATATTTTAACTGCCTCATGTCTGTTTCTTTACAATGTTAGTCTTCACATAAACAACATCAATGCGCTAGCCCATAACAACTTTCATAGGTTTTAACTAATATATATTTTTAATAATGTATATTGTAAATTATATATATATTTTATATCTATTAAAAGGCTGAAGTGGATGAAATAATAAAAATGTGCATGACTTGTGAAGTTATGGGTTATCCTACAGAATTTGTTTACATGCACTGTCTGAAACTAGCTCAAAAAGGGAATTTACAAGAGAAACACACTGGTAATCCTTATTGTTATTTTATTTAGTGTGTTGCTATAATGAATCTTTTAACACATCAATAATATATGTTCTACCTTTTTATCGATAAAAAAAGTATCATAGAAACAAAATGTGAAGTTTCAATGCCAAGTATATTCTCTTTACATGGTGTATATTTTAATCTCCTTGTTGTAAAGGTATTTACAAAAATATACTTAATTCTAAATTGAATTTGCAATATAAATCTAATGTAAATAACCATTTAACATGCAATAGGTTAAACTCTGCTTTTGGCAAATTTTATTTGTGAAATGTTTTTCTCGTATGTTAAAAGACATTCTATGTTGCTTTTAAATATCTGCTCCCTTTCCCAATTTTCTTCATATTGTTTGTCAAAAGGCTTTAAAACTGCAGGGTTTTTTTTACAAATGTATCCACATTAGTTTCAAATTAATATTGTTTTAAATTAAATTTGTTACCTTTTTTAGGATATTCTGCAGCATCTTTCTTTCTTCATCCAGATCATGAATTAGTAATATTGTTGATAAATACAATTCAAAAGGTGACTCAAATTTCTTTTTACTCCTGAAAGGTCATTAGATTTGTAACACAGTATTGCAAACACAGAGTTAGGTACAACTTAACACTGTGTTTAGTAAAAATATTCCATGTAGTTATTTCTAATATTAAAAGTCTTGTTTATGGTTTTTCTTGATAAATCTCTTGTGAAAAATTCCTGTAAATTACATAAAATCCAAACAACTTTTTTAGTTTTTCTGTATATTTTTGTTACGAAATATTTTCAATTATTAGACTTTTACTTCTGACTTTATTTAAAAATACCAAATTATTCTAATTAATATGATTCACTAAATGGCCTAGCAAGTAACTTATTATGACAAAAAAATCCCTTTTGATTTCTGTACAATTGTAATTTTCAGAATAAGCATGTAAAAAAATTATAAGAAATACAAGATATGTTTTTTCTTCTTCTTTTGGTACAGAATAATTGATGAAATGTTTTGATCTGTAAATACTCAAAATTTTTGGTTAAGAACACTTTTTAATTAAATTATGTTCAGACAATTTTAAGTATTCAAGTCTAATGCATGACATTCTTACAAATTGTTCAATATATTATAGGATTTGCGCAGCTCAAATCACATGGAAGTTCTTCTTGCCTTATCATCAATATGTCACCTCATCAGCTTGGAAACTGTGCAAAATGTATTGCATCTTGTTGAAGAAAAGTTGAATCATGAGCGGTAATATAAACATACAGTTTTATGTGTTAAAAATATATATTTATTTGCCAGTTAAGATTGAAAATCTTAATTTTTTTTAAATATTGTATATTTTTTAAATCGATAACAAGCATTATTTAAGTACTAACTATGATTTTTAAATATTTAATATCTAATCGGCATTAAAAAAAGTAACATAAGAAACAGCCAGCATGTCTTGAATTAAATAAAAAATAAATTGACCTTGGCAGCCCTGTTTCGTGACTTTTCTCCTGCCTAAACCTAAACTCTGACTATCGGAAAGAGTTGATTTCTCAAACATTAAGAAAAAACACCAGTTTGTTGTGTAATTCATAAATATTATTTAACATTTTGTTTTTAGCTCATCCGTTCGCAAAGCGTCCATTTTAACTTATAGCCATTGCCTTCATCTCATCAACAGTCATAGTGCTTTTCAAATGTCCATACCTAACTTAGAAAGAGCTTTGACTGACAGAGAATTAGAGGTGGTTGCAGCAGCTGTTTGCTCTATTTATAAAATTATGCAGGTACGTTTTAAACAATTTTTAAGATAAATTATTTTATAAAAAATCAGATAGTAATGTTAATTGAAATATGGTTAAAATTTTAGTGGAAAAATAACTATTTCTTCTTATTTTTTTCCAATCTATTTGCATATTTAACAAGTGAAGACAAGAGAATTGTACTATGCTATAATACGTAATCTATATAGATTTAGTACCCAGCACATTTTATTTTAGAAAACAGTTCTATTTATTTTGAAGTTGCAATTACTGAAAAGTATTTTCTGTTTATTTCTTGTTGTTGCAAAGTTAGTTTCTAAGCTTAGTTATTCCTAAGTTAGTTCCTATGCTCGGTTATTCTTTAATTCTATGTTTCTATTTTCTCTATTTCTATTTCATTTTAGCCAAATGTTATAAGTTAGTAAGTCGAGCATCAGAAGTGAATAAGAAGTTTGTCATGTGTAGTTTGATTGTTAACTCTATTCTCCTTTATTTTAAGTTTCAAGCAATGGATTAAAATTTAGTACTTGTCTGCCTGTGAACCCATTTGTGCCTAATCTTTCGATGTGTACTTAAGGCATTGTGATATATTTGTATTAAAATTATTTACTATGTTTCTTTTCCAGAAATTGCCATTTGATTTTACTTATTTAATCCCGAGCTTGATAGAACTGCAAGAACAGATACTGTTAAGAAGGGTTCCCCGCAGTATGGTGTACTGTGACATCCCAGCTCCTTGGCTGCAATTAGATATTCTTAAGATACTTAATGTCCTTTGCAAAAACTCAGAGTGAGTGCTTTTTTATAACTTTTTTTGGTTTTAATTTTGGACACCATTGATATTTAATCTATTCTCTCTAGAATTCCTATTAAAGTAATTTTATTATGCTATGGTTATAAGCACTTAAAAGCTGTTGAATATGTTCCGTAAAAAAGTTTCATTAGTCATTTTTATAAATCAGTAACATGGTAACATTTGTATGTTATAATTTTTTGTCTAATTTCTTTTTTTTAAAATAGAGTTATTAACTAATAAAAGAATCTTAAATTAAAAAAAATCATTATTAAACTTTTGTTACATTTGTGTTGAGATAATGATTTTGATAACATACTAAATGTTTTCCTAGTATAATCCTAAATTTATATAGGCTCTTTTTTTTAGTCACTTCAAAGAAGTTCTTCCAACTTTAAGGAAAACATTACATCAAGTTGGATTACAAAACACTCTATCACATGGTATGTTTATCATTGATGGCCATTAGTTTTTAAATACTGTATTTCATGATTTTTTTGTACCTTATATATTGCTAGCTTTTTTATAACTATATTTTTAATTTTTTTTTTGTAGCCATCATGTACCAGCTAATTGAAGTGATTACACATATTGAGCCTTGCAACGACCTTATTGAAATGATTTTGTCATCCGTTTCTTTGTTTCTTAAATCAAAGAATACTAATCTAAAGTTGACAGGTGAGATTTTAATTAATGATACAAACATGAGGATGCAGGTAACTCTCAAAAATATGACAATGTTCACTCTGCTGTCTATAGTAGTATAATAAAGTGTAAATATTGTTTTAACTTTAATACTGGAGGATATTTATTTGAATCATAGATATGAAAATATGTTATGCTTCACTATATGTATACTTAATCTATAACAGTGTATTTATTAAATCCTAAAATGCAGGTTCTGCTTGTATCTTAAGCAAAATGAAATCTTTCTAACAATAAAAAATACATTTATTAACACGCACACAGAGACATACTACAGTGATTAAAACTACTAATTGATTGACAATGGCAAAACGAATCCAGTAATATTTATACATATAGATGATGTCTTGTGGTGACGAAATTGGGATCCAATTAAAATATTAGTTTGTGATGTCATGTTTTAAAAATAGAAAGAAAAATGAATCACAAGGAGAAATAAAAGTTTTTACCCAATTGCATCACCAATGGCAATTTATTTCTGCGAAGTTGCAACAGTATTATTAGGTATTCATTTATCTGAAGCATGCTTTTTCTCTATGTGCACATGAAAAAATTAAAATAAAATCAACTGCTAATAAAATATTTCTAACTTCAAGTTTAAGAATCATACAACTTTGAATTTCACTGTTTAACTAGAGTTCGAGGAAAATCAAAAACACGTTTGATGAAGTATCTTTAAAACACATTTTTGTCAGTTGCTGCAGTTTACCTGCCTACTGCAGTAATATTGTTGCTTAGTTCAGTTGCAGAAATTAAATGATTTATTAAAAAAGATTTTTTGTTTTCAGGTGTGGAAGCTTTAATTTTAGTGGTCCAAAGACTGAAACCCAGTATTACACCCTCTCAACAAGAAATTATAATGGAATGCCTTAAATTGCCAGACGAAACTTTGCAGCTAAAGGTATTTTTTTACAGTGTTTTTAAAATAGCGCAATATAGTGGATCTTTAGAATTATAGCATTAAGCCAGTAATCCATTCACGCTGTAGCTATGCTGTAGCTGGATTTTGTGACGTAACTGTCACTAGTACGCATGCGCACGTGGTCAAAGCTGTACTTCTGAAGCTGGATTTTTGAATCGTTTTCCAAGCGATATCAAAGCTGTAAATTGGTTTCGGGCATGAGCAGTCATAAGAGTCATTTAGTTTTTAATTGTCCGTGGTTTTTAACTTAATTTTCTTGTTTGTTTACTTTTTATTGAGAGAAATAACCCATAAGTCAAGAAACTTCCATCCACGCTAGATACAGCAAATGACGTCACAAAATCCAGCTACAGTATAGCTACAGCGTGAATGTATTACTGGCTTTACTCTAGTTATGAAATAGCATTAAAAACCAAATGTAATGCATGGAAATGTAAGCAGCTAAAGGTATTCTTTTATAGTGTTTTTAAAATAGCCCAATGTAGTGGATCTTTAGAATTGTAGCATTACTCTTGTTATGAAATAGCATTAAAAAACAGTCATGCAATGGAAATGTAATGATATTATTTTATTATTTGGTGATTTAATATTGATAAGTCACCCTAGAGATCTTGTGCTTAACCCAATAATATTTGAAGATTAATTTAATATTAATATGTGTTTTTATAGTATTATAATTATTTAATGTTTTTATAGCTAAAATAGGTAAACTGTCAAGGGAATAACATAGAGAAATGTATTTTTTTTTTAAAAGTAACATAAACTTATTTTTTAGTGTAACTTTTGTTTTGTTTTATTATTTTGTTTCAGACTTTGGAATTGTTGTTTCATTTAGCAAATCCTTCAAATTTCCAAGCAATTTGTAAGAAGTTACTAGAGTTTTTGACAAAATCTACAAATGTAGACAAAAAGAAAGAATTAGCTCTTAAGGTACTTCAATTAGCAACTTTGTATCCTTTTCTGTTCATTGATATGTGATAAATAAGTAAATAACAATATAAATTAATGACAATCAGAAAGTAAATGCTACTTAAACAAAAAGAAATACTTTTAACTAACATGGTAATGTTTTAATTAATGTACTCAAAACTTGAAAATTCAAAGAATTGCAATAGTGAGACACATAATATTTTTTTTGTATTTTTAAGTATAAGAAATTTTAATAAATTAGCATTGTTTTAAAGATTCTGGAAAACTAATTGTTTAATAAGGAAACACGTAAATACAGGTGGACATTCCAAGTATTTATCAAGAAATTCTTTTTGTTTGAAACATAACAGTTAATAAAAATAAGCTCATTTTATGTAAATTTATACAAATTGTATTAAAATAAAATAATATACCTAGTTCAATTTCAAAATTTCTTAACTAACTTCAGATTTATTGATCAGAGAGAATGGTTTGTTTCTGTTGTGATTTCTATTTTTTCTGAAGCTGGAGATCACTTAGCATCATCAAACATTTACAATACAATTGAGACTATTTCAAAAGGTTTGTAAGGCTATTTACTGTTTTTTTTTTTTTTTTTTTTTTTAATATTTAACCCTTTCAGTCCCAAAAATTTACTACACTACAGAAACATCTGATATTCACAAAATAAGCTTATTTTAGGTCAAATACACGAATTTCATAAGAAAAAAAATTCATTAAAATTTTTTATATGGTTTTTGAAACAATGCCAAAATTTTTTAACTGTCTAAAACAACAAAATAAAAGAATATATATTATCTAAAAACACTTCGAGTTATATATTTTAAGGTATCTGACCATATTATTAAAAAAATTTAGTAATTATTTTAACCGAAATAGTTTAAATTGTGTTTTAAATATGTGGAACTGAAGTGAACTTATCAAAAATCAAGAGAAACGCTTGTTGACTATTTTCTTAATAAAAAAAATAGTAGTTCTGACTTCTATTGAGATTAATGTAAAATATTGTCAGATAGAACAAAGTGTGAAGAATCGAATGATGTGTGTTTGGATGTCATAGTGGGACATAAACATTTTGAAAAAAATATTGAAAGTGATGATGCCAAATGGCATCACTGGGACTGAAAGGGTTAACAAGAAGATAGTTTGTTTATTAAGTTTTATTTGACAATTTTTGGAATCAAAAATTTGCTCTACAATCCTCTTTGGTTTCAATCAGTATGGAAATATCTGGAGAATTTAGCTATCTTGTTAAATAATTCTTTTCTTATCCATCTTTGAATCATTTTCTAAATTGCAGATTCTGCATTAAGAGACATTACCAAAAAACTGTGTTTGGAGAAGATTAGTTGTGGTCAACATTTTTCATCGACTCTTCTGAAGCTAACTGCCTCTGTAGGTTAATGTAGTAAATATTCATTTATTGTAATAAGTTAAACATTATAAAATATTTAAAATAAGCTTATTTATTATTTTTTTATTGCAGGTTTTGTCTAAGTCATCAGAATTTGAAGACATCATGTTGAGGTTGTGTCCTATAGCAGATGAAGAGTCTACTACATGGCTTTTTATATGTTTGTTAGATGTTATTTTAAGAACGAAAGAAATATCTCCAAACTTGGTTAATTTCTTACAGAAATTAGAAGTTCCATATGAATCTTCTTCTCAAGTAAGACATACAAATTTCAAATATGTATTAATCAGTTTCGTATTACCGATAGGGCCAATTGGTTAGTTGCATAAGAAAACAAAAGTTTTCTAAGAATTTTGAAAAAAATAAGACCATGCTGTGAATATAGGAACATTTTAAAATGAGATAGTTAAAAACAATATATGAATATTACAGCAGTTAATTATATAAAGTAGTAAATAAACACAGACTAAAATTTCCACAGACTAAAAAAATAACTAAAAATATCTGTACAATTTAATCCGCAGTTAGGTAATAAGCCATACTGCATAGGATTTCCATGCTGCATATTGATAATTTTTTGAAAGTTAGAAGTTGCAACAACTGGACTTTGCTTCTAGTCAAAGTTTAAAAAAATAAAGAATTTAGAATTATTATTGTTTAATAAAAATCAATGTGTAATAGATAATTTTTAAAAATATTTAATAGCTGATATTTTTTAGCAAATACATCATGTTGGTTTAGAATATTCCTTTTGTTCAACATTGGACAAAATTTTAATAAAATTAAAATTGACAGATACTACATCAAGTGCTACAGATTGCAGACGTTGTTTTAGATCTTAAAGATATCAACATTTGTGAAGAGGTATGTTTTCTATTTTTACTAAAGAGTAATATTTCTTTTTTTGTACTTTTTTTATTACTATTATGTTACAAATTATTTATTATTTTGACTTTCAATTTAACCGATTTGGTAAAAAAAAATGTAATAAAATATTGATGACCTGTTATGTCTTAACTTAATTAAAAACAAAGACATGTATAGTAAACCTATAATTGTTATATTTCTATATTTTTTATATTTCTATATTTTTTTATATTTCATTCTTCTATAATTCTTGTTTCTATAATTTTTATATATCATTTTTTTTAGTAAATACCGCTCGAAAAACTGTTATCTACTGTGCAATTATTTAAAAAAAAATAGGCTAAGTTAAAGCTGAAGTTAAAGCAAATTTTTACTTTCTATATCAAAGAGTTCCTATTTTTTTATTTTAATAGATCTGAAAGTAAATATTTTTTAATTCTTGTATATTTTAGGGAAATATACCACTTTTATGTTTTATAAAAATAAATGATTTTAATATTTTATAAAAATAAATGATTTTAATATTTTATAAAAATAAATAATTTTAATATTTTATAAAAATAAATGATTGTAATATTTTATAAAAATAAATGATTGTAATATTTTCTATAATAAGGATAATAATATCAAGTTTTAATTTTATTAACAGATGGACCCTACATTATCATTTTTGGATGATTTTGTTGTAAAAGCTTTAGAAACCGGCAGTTCTTCCTATTTACCTTCTAGCTTCCACTTAGTAACCAGCTCTGTTGCCAAAAGTAAGTTGACTTTCTTTATAATGCCAAGTTCTTTTAAATGGAATTCATGGACACAGAATGGTAATTTACACCAACAGTAAAACTTCTAGTAACAAAAATTAAATTTCCTTTCTATGGTGAGACATGCCCTTGAGTTCATATACTGGTTTGGTTTGGTTTGAATTATCGTCGCACTAGAGCTACACGAGGGCTATTGGCGACAGGCGTCGTATTTTAGAACCACAGTCAGGTGACGAGCCAACACCTGAATAGGCACGCAACGCAACCGTTAAAGGCGACATCGTATGCAACGTTAGGACTTTGAAGGATATTTAACGTGCACTCCCTTACACGGGGTATTATTCGTCGGACATTTTTGGCTGCACGGGCCGTTTATAGGTCGGCAGCTGTTCATATACTGGTATTTTCAATTGCTTTATTGGTAATTTTATTTGTCTTACTGGTATTTCCAGCTATTTAACTTCACAATCATATTTTTCATCACTAGCTGTTTTCTTTGTAAATACTGAACTAAAATACCTCAGCGCAACAGTTCATTAGAGGACTAAGGCCTGCTGTGCCCATTCCAGCTTACGTGACCAAGGGCTCTGGGGTGCTGGACATATGTCCTGGTAAGGTGGTCAGCCTCACACAGGACCCCCTGTGTTTAGTTCCCAAGCATGCTTGGTTCTCATTTATCGACCTACTTAAGAGATGAGGCTAGGCTGAGCCAACCTTGCCCAGTCTGTAACTAAATCCCCGGACCTGTGGCGTGGTAATGCAAATCACTACCACTAGGCCTCTTTCTTTGTAAATACTAAATTTTTTGAGGGGTCAAGGTATATTGACAGTTAAATGTATCAGTGGAAAATCAAAATTTTGTTAAAATAAGTAAAAATAAATTTTTTAGAGGATTATCAGGGAAAATATATTTTTATTTGTAAGACATTAAAATTATGAAATGTTAAACAAAATTATCAGTTTTGAAGTAATTTGTTACCTTTAAGTGACGCCTTTGTCTAACTCAGTTGGCGAAACAGCAAATTTCTGCCTAGTGGTTAAATGCTTCTTGGGGTTTACTTTATTCAGCATCTGATATGATGCACCTTATTTATTGATGATAAACGAGTGACATTGAAATAATTGCAAACATTTTGACAAAGAACATTGATTTTTTTAGTTAATATTAAATACGTGTCCTTCTGGATTAGTTGTATTGCATTGAAGTATCTGCATTTGTTCATATTTTTAAGGTTCTGAGGAAATTGAAGCAGATCTTTCTACAAGCATCGAAGTTTCTTTTGCTCAAGAGTCTTCTAGTAGTTCCCCACATAAGTCACTGGCTTACAGTGAATTTAACTCACCTAGCATTTCATTTCAAAGTCTGTAAGTAGCATACATGTTTTTTCTTCTGTTTCTTGAAATAAACATCTTTATTGTTAAATATTACTTCTATTTTCTTCTTATCTAACTTAAATATATAATCCAGCACCCAAATGTATCATTTTATATTCTTAGGAACTTTGATGTAGCTTAGTTAGTACCATGTCAATCTGTCAAACAGTTCCTACGGTCTAAATGCGCAGGATTGAATCAGTTCTGAGAGAAATTGCCAACACAACAAAATACTTTTAACTTCCTTTCCCACTCATATCGGAAACATTAAAAATAGATCCACTTCCTGATGAGGATCCTTTCTTTTAAATACTCTAAGATAATTTCTTTATAAAAAAATATCTTAGTATGTCCAATCTCTATTATCCCTAGAATGATATTAAAGAATAAGTATATTTTTCTGTAGAGCATGAAAGTTTATTTTTTTCTGTTATATGTGAGTGTGCATTTTAATGTATAACCATTGTACATATTATGCTTCAGAACTTGTGATAAGGATGTTTATGTGCCAGTTATGCCAAAACCTAAAAGTATTTGGACTGAGGAAGGCCGGAAAAATGTAAGCAGTCCTGACGAAGGTATCCCAGAGGGAAACGAGGAATCTTTACCAATAGTAAGTTTCATTTATTTTATATAAAATCAATACCAGCACTTATTTATATAATAAAACTAAATATATAGTCGTTAAATTAAATGTAAATGGGTTGTATTGGTAGAAAAAGGCTAGGGTGGTCCTTAAAAACAAATTTTCGATTTCAAAAAGTCTCACCCCCTCAATTTGTTCATTCATATGAAAAAATAATTCCTGCAAAATTTTAGCCAAATTAATTAATAATAACACGTGCCCCACGGGGCTTAAAGTTTTAAAAAACGCAAAATTTTGGGGTGTTTTTTTAAAAATTCCGTTATAAATCAATATCTATGCCAACTACGAAAAACTACTCAATACAAATGTTATAGAACATTAAATTTCCTACAACTTTGTAGTTTACAATTTTGATCTATGAGCAACAGGTTTCGAGTTATAGGGAAAAGAACGAGCGATATTTTACGAAATTTCAAATCATGGCCACACTACACAAATGCTATCCGTCACAATGGTGCTACCAAAAACTGATTATTTAGTTAACTTTTAATCTTTCCTGCTTTAAAATCTCTAAAATGGGACAGATTTAAATATTTGTACAAAAAACCACTTAAAATACACCACAATCTAAAGACTGTCAGGGCCGTCGCGTGGGTAAGGGGGGGGGGGGCTGCTTTCGCAATGAAGTTAGCTTTTTTAATGGAAAAAGCGATACACCAGGAGTCATACAGGGACCCACGTGTTTCTCAACCTTCTCTACTGTATTATTAATGATTACTGTGTCTGTATTTAGTTAAAGCAAATAAAAAAACATTTTCTTTCATATGGTAATGGCAGAAAAGATGTTAAGCCTTTGTAACTGCTCAAGAGACTTTGTTGCATTTTTTTAAGAAACCTAATGCGTTATTTTGAAATTGATGGAAAAAGCAACTTCGTATGAGTTTTACTCATTTGTTCAATGGTGCATCTGAAGTTGGTTTTACCAAATTATGAATCGAAAACAGATATTTCTTATTGCTTCACTGGGTGGTCATGTGGGTGATGGGGTCGTCTCTTGGATTAGGCACTTTTGCAGATTAAATAAAAGATTACCTACCGAACAATTTATTTGTGTAGCTAATAAGCAAACGATATTCTTAGAAATTTAAAGATCACAGACAATGTCCCTAATCAAAGCCTGTTTGCTGGCACAATATGTGCGTGAGGGGGAAGGGGGGGGGGGGGGTTTGAAAGGAGGCATTGGCTTATAAATCTTAATTTTAATATAAATAAAAATAAATTACCACTTACTATATTTATTTATTACAGTATGTATGGCTTCAGTACAGTTTTTTAATCGCAGGATGTGTATTTTTTGTGACAGTCTTGCGCAGTCAGTAAAATAAATTGTTTTTGGATTCATTCTTTGTATATTGATAGTTGAATTCTTCAATTAACATCACACCTCTTTAAGCTGCCAAATTTACGAATTTTAAAGATCTTGTATTTCCCTTCCTTTTAAATAATTTTCTTAATTACACCAATAATGGATCTAGCTCCTTGAAATTTTTCAATAATATGAAATTTCTGTAATGGAAAGTGTGTATTATAATAGTTCTTGCGTAGTTGTTTCTTTCGCAGGCAAGAATACATGCTTTTCTCTAAAATTTGAGATCTCCATCCATTAAAAAGGAACCACTTGTGTAAATTCAGGTTTACTTCACTTATATTTAAAAAGAATATGAGTAGCAATCTTCACGAGATAGCAATTTGGCACCCGCAACTTAGTTTTTCATTGAAGCAATAACAAATATCTGTTTTCGAGGCATAGTTTAGTAAAACGAACTTCATCCGCACCATTAAACAAATGACTGAACTCATACAAAGTTGTTTTTTCCATCAATTTCAAAATAACGCATTAGGTTTCTTAAAAAAATGCAACAAAGTCTCTTGAGCAGTTACAAAGGCTTAACATCTTTTCTGCCATTACCATATGAAAGAAAATGTTTTTTTATTTGCTTTAACTAAATACAGACACAGTAATCATTAATAATACAGTAGAGAAGGTTGAGAAACACGTGGGTCCCTGTATGACTCCTGGTGTATCGCTTTTTCCATTAAAAAAGCTAACTTCATTGCGAAAGCAGCCCCCCCCCCTTACCCACGCGACGGCCCTGACAGTCTTTAGATTGTGGTGTATTTTAAATGGTTTTTTATATAAATACTTAAATCTGTCCCATTTTAGAGATTTTTAGGCAGGAAAGATTAAAAGTTAACTAAATAATCAGTTTTAGGCAGCACCATTGTGATGGATAGCATTTGTGTAGTGTGGCCATGATTTGAAATTTCGTAAAATATCGCTCGTTCTTTTCCCTATAACTCGAAACCTGTTGTTCATAGATCAAAATTGTAAATTACAAAGTTGCAGAAAATTTTATGTTCTATAACATTTGTATTGAGTAGTTTTTCGTAGTTGGCATAGATATTGATTTATAACGGAATTTTTAAAAAAACACCCCAAAATTTTGCGTTTTTTAAAACTTTAAGCCCCGTGGGGCACGTGTTATTATTGATTAATTTGGATAAAATTTTGCAGGAATTATTTTTTCATATGAATAAACAAATTGAGGGGGTGAGACTTTTTGAAATCGAAAATTTATTTTTCCCCATGTTAATAAGGACCACCCTAAAAAAGGCATATCAGCAATATGAACTTTGTTGTCTAGAATTTAAAATTCTGATATAAATTCATTCGAAACACCTTAAAGTATTGGTGGAATGAGGCCTAACTTTCTGAAACTTACTAAGATAATCTTGATTGATTCAGCAGTCGATTAGTTTTGACAGAGAGCATGTAAAAAAAAAGTATAATTAATTAAGAAATGTATCGAAAAGGACAAGATAATTTAAGGAAAAGCTCTCTAAATAGAGAGAGACCTCTATACTAATTTATTTTGCTCAAATTGCTATCATCTTTATGACTTGATGACTTTCTTGGTGGGGGGCAAGTTCGCCGAACACTGCGACCCTAGGTCTATTGTATTCAACCCCAGAAATGACACAATCACAAGAGACACACAAAGAAAGAGACGACACAAACACTTAGACCAATAACAACATTTATTGACGGACACAAACATCCATGCCATGACCGGGACTCGAACCCGAGCCCACCAGCTCCAAGGGCTAACACGTTAACCATTGCGCCAGCAGGCCAGCTATCATCTTTAAAATATATTATATTTTATTGTAGAGCGAATATTAACAACAATATCATCTAGGGAACTAATTTAGTTGTTGAAGAATCGCCTATGATTCGTCTTTTTTTCCATATTTGTAGTCACTTAGTTAAAGTCCATCCTCCCAAATGCCTTCTCAAGAATAAGTTAATTCTTAATAACCAAATTAATATTACTGTTTATCCCTTTCTACTTGGTTGCACTGTTTGACTTTTGCTACTAAAACCATAGATTTAGAAAGTAGCAGATATGCCCATCGATTGCGCAATCTCGTACAACGCAATACAAACCGCGCAATTGTGCTATGAAGCCACATTTTGCCGTTTTTGCAATACATCACGGGATACTGGTTCACAAAAAATGCTTTTGCCGAAGAGTTACATGCAATAAAAACTGCATTTTTAATCTGCTTCTTTTATGAATATATACCTCATGGCTGCCAGAAATTATTAATACATATCCAGCTATAAACTTATGCTAGCAAAACTGGTAAAAAGTTTTAATTAGTTAATTCGACTAATGGAAAATATATATTTAATATTATCTCATGGTGCCATCTGGTGACATATGGCATGCTATGTGCTAGGGATTGTGAACTGCCTTATGGGATACTGGTTCACAAGTGGCTTCACCTTTTCCCCTAGGTGCAGATCTGCTACTTTCTAAATCTATGACCAAAACATTTGGCACACAACAAGATTAATATTTCTGATGGGCCCTTGTCTACTGAGGTGCAGATGTAAAATTTTTGTTTATTTTTCAGGAGAAAGAAAATGATGACTTGAAAGATTTATTTGCTGGAATATCTTAATCTGAGTGAAGTACTTCTGGTGACTTTTAATTACTTTGTACTTTCCCATTGCTCAACTTGTGATAAATTTTACTGATTAAAATATTTTTATTGATAATCTGGGACTATCATGTATGTATTTAATAGTTCTTTGGAAATTATTTTTGTCAGACTCTAGTTAAAAAAAGTAGTGCATTTTAGATTCAATGCAAAATATTATTCACACTTGCTTATTAAAAAAATATTTGATTAGTTTTACTTAGAACTACTTTTAATTTTTAATATTTACTTAAAGAAATTTTAGATAAATGACTCATTTAACTAATTAAATCTACAAGATGAGTAAAAATGAATCGGACAATAAGTAGGTAAGTACACGTAGTTAGTACTGTAGTTTAATTACAATAAACATACATTCGTCTAAAATAGTTTTCTTTTTCCTATTCATTTTGACTAACCCTGTATTAAGAAATGTTTGCCATTTAAAAAAAACTGTGTTCAAAAACATGAAATTAAAGAAAATAATTTTATTTTATTTAACTTGTTTACATAAACTCTTATTTATGTATAATTTAAATAAATATAAATTAATAGCAAAACATAACGTGTTCAAGAGGAATGGAACCCTTCTCGAGTTCTTCCACACTCTACCCTTTTATGTGTACATAAAATTACTAAAAGTTTTTCCACTAGGTTTTGGTAAGTTTATTTCTGACAAGCTTGTCCAATCTTATAACTGGAGATTCAAATAGTAATGAGGTTATAAAAGCTACACCATATGTTAACAGTAAGAAACCTAGGAAATAAATAACCTGAAAAAGAAAATAGTATTATAATAAAAAATGTTTTTTATAAATAAATTTAGATAAATATTAAAAATTCAATTTGTAACTAGATTTTGTGTCAAAATATTCACATACTTAGTTTATATTAATTCAAGTACTATTTGTTTTAGTTATCCATGTTTAATGGTTAGGGTTGTGCAATTGTTGGTGTTTTTATTTTAAGTTTGTTTTATTTTATTTATTTTGAAAATGAAATAAATTTTTTTTAAAAACCCTACATTGATAGATTATATCCAAAAAAAGATTTTTACTTACAATTATGTAATCTGAAATATAAGGTAATGAACACATTGCATTGGGGTAAAATCTGAAATGGAGATGTTATGTTTTCTACACGTTTTGGAATGTGCTTATTCCGAAAAAATGATTTTTTAACATCGATTCGTCTGTCTGGAACCACTCTACAGCAAGAACTAAAGGAGCTATGAACTTAGTGTCTGTTATAATAAGGGTTTCGAAAAAATTGCATATGCACAAAGGGTAGCTGCCATAGAAAGTTTTTATTTAAAAGTATTGACAAAAATAAAGTAATACAAATACTGATACATATTTTGTACAGTATTCCCAGTACCTATTTTCAGGGCTAGATTTAAAGATTTGCCGCCTGTGGACTACGATCGATTTGCCACCAGATACAGTTTCCTTTTTCTTAGACTATTTTCTTTTTCTTTCTACATATTAGAATCATCTATGTACGCTCTGAATCGAAAGCGAAATAATAGGTGAATATTTTAAACTGTTCTACTATTTGTCTTTCAACTTCCAAATCAGGGGCGAAAGCAGTGCAATTGTCCTCGCAGCTAAGCTGTTTAGTGCTAAATATTAGTACTATAGATGCGTTTACGATTTAACATTAATGAAAATTATTTGTTTTCTTTTTAAAAAATATGAGTATCGTTATAATTTTTTTATGCCGAATGCTGCTTTAATTGTTCATAAAATTTGCCGCTCTAGGCTACAGTCTAATTTGGAAATCTGCGGCCCTGCCTATTTTAGGTCATAATAAGGGTTTTGTTATGGAAAAAAAAATCGTTTACAAAATAGTTTGGTACAATTGCGGTTCCGAGTCACAAAAACCGTGAAGTAGGTTTCTTGGTTTATAAAATTACAATCAATGTTTACTTACCATTGCTATGTGAGAAAATTCAATCAGTGACTTATTTGACCAGAATAAGGCGTTCATAACAATGGGATGAACAAGGTATGCACCGTATGTTAAACGGCTGAGAGGGATGAACAAGTTGTAAGATAGAATTTTGTTGACTACACCTAAAATTAGCGAGAAAAGATGTAAGCACAAAAGGAAATAAATTGCTAAAAGTCAAAAATTTTGCAAATTTTTTAAAATTGAACTGTAAAGAAGTATAAGAATTGAAAAAATACAGCAAGTTATTTTGTTGTACTCTAATAATAGTAAAAATATGTTGCTACTGAAAGGGATTAATAAGAGATATACTGCTTTTTGTTCAGAGTAAAGGGGTGTAAAGTAGCTAACTACCTTGAGGGGTCAATTTTTTAATACTTTAAAATGAATTATTTTTTTAGTGGTCATGGTGAATGGTAAAGTTAAATATAATATTTAACAAATTTTTTTTTTAAATTTCATTTTTTTTAAATGCAAATTTTGAAGAAATTTTCTTAAGCCTTATGCAAAACGCCAATAATTCATTTGTTCCTTAAATATTAAGCATAGTCATTCATTAGACCTTATTACATGTTTTAAAATGAGATTTAAGCAAAACTTAATATTTTAGGAATTTTATAGTGTCAAAGCCATGTTTATAGATTTTTTTTAAAAAAGAAATTATAATATTGAAAAGTTCATAAAATAAATTCTATTCCTTATTTTAATTAGATCTCATTTTAGAACACATGAACTTATAATAATAAACATGGTATGAAAATTGTATTACATTATTTCAAGTACTTTTTGAGATATCCACTTCATAAAAAAACGTAGCTCTAGTATGACGAAGTTCAACTTCACCCTACGAGTCCGATCAGGTGGCTTCTTCTTTTTTTTTTTTTATCTTTTTCTGTAAGCGTGAGTGCTAATTTTTTTTATAGATTATGATATCCGCGACCTTGACGTTGTTTAACCCAACTCAACTATAGCTGTTATAATCTAATGGTTGTGAAAATTCAGGTATCGCATCGCGAGACAGCGATCACTAAATGACTTTAAGTGCAATCACAATGCAGCCTTTTCGACAAATTGGCGATTAATCTGGGATCCATTAAATGAAAGCCATGCAATCTGAAGTACGTAAAATATAGATTACAGCAAACAGTTTAAATATCCACAGAATCGGTCCACTAATTTGACGTCAAGCATTTAGTTCGCCGGCCTTCTAATCTAGGTGGTATTGCTCGAACCCGCAAACTTGAGCTTATGAGGCGGCGGAAATTATTTGTGAAAAATGTAGAAGAACGGGAAGAATTTTTCCGATCGTTACAGCTGTGTCATCCCAGCTCAGGTGTTGTCTCCTGGACCCAGGCGTGGCCCTGACTGAGGGCCCAAGAATGCCACTGGCCCCCGGCCTGCCCTAGGGCAAATGGGCTGGGGGTAGGTAGGGCGTTGTTGCTTTTTCAGGGTTCTGCGTCTTATCAGGTTGGGGAATTTCAGGATCGAGTGGAGAAGTGCCAAAGTCCCAACGCTTCATACGATATCGCTTTTAACACTTTTGTCACGCAGGATATTTATTTCCTCGTATGTAATAGGAATATCATTATCGAATCCTTAGCTGTATGGCCGCTTGGGAAGTTTAAGAAGTGAAAGGGTTTAAGGGGTCATAGGAGTCTTAAAAATGTGCAAAGAAGGAACTACAAAGTATAGTTTGATCTTTCATGTAATTTTTTAACTACTCAATATATAAGTATGAGTTTTCTATATGTAATTCTACAAGATTTATTTAATATAAAACAAATTTTAAAATTTATGAAACTTTATCCAAAACTAAAATAAATGATATTAAACATAAGGCTATTTGAACACATTGGGATTAGGCTTGCGCGGCGAATTTTGAAGTCAAAATTGAAAAAATGACCAAGAAAATGACTTTATATTGTACAAATATGTACAAACAAAGACTTATACCTAAATTCTCAGCTCAATTTTAATTAGAAATTATTTTAAGAACTTTTTTCTAAAAAAATTAATCAAAATTTTAAAATTTTGATTTTAAATTTTATTTTAAACAATTTCTTATTAAAATTAAGCTGGGAATTTAGGTATAAGTCTTTGTTTGTACATATTTGTACAATATAAAGTCATTTTCTTGGTCATTTTTTTAATTTTGACCTCAAAATTCGCCGCGCAAACCTAATCCCAATGTGTTCAAATGGCCTTATGTTTAATATCATTTATTTTAGTTTTGGATAAAGTTTCATAAATTTTAAAATTTGTTTTATATTAAATAAATCACATAGAATTACATATAAAAAAATTATACTTGTATATTGAGTAGTTAAAAAATTACATGAAAGATCAAACTATACTTTGTAGTACCTTCTTTGCACATTTTTAAGACTCCTATGACTCCTTAAAGATGCGCTAGTGCCTATACTCAGGTGCAGGCTGGTGGCGGCACTTGACTGTGGTTCTAAATTGCCCTTGTGTAGCTCTAGTGCAACGATGGTTCAACTCTAATCAACGATTTCAGTCAGGTTACACATTAAAACTAATTTCATTCACATACCTCCTTGTCCTGTGAGGCATACGTATATCACCCACGCGAGACCTCCAGCAAAGCATGTCCTGTTGAAAGCGCCGTAGAGGCTCATCTCCAAGAGGGACATGTGTCTGTGGAAGAGACCAAACAAGCAGGCAAGGACGATACCGCTAGATATCAACCACCCTATGCTCAGTGTTACCTGTAAAACAAGGTTTTTCTTTAAAAAGTGGGGGTTGCTGCAAAAAGTTTTTACTTATGGATTTTTAGCTGGCATTTAGAAAATATCTTCCACTTTTTGCATGATACATGAGAAGATTCATTAAAGTAACAAAGTAGATTATTGGCAGGAACAAACTATTTTCGCCAGAATTCTACGTTGTTGTCTTCTCGAATCTTCTCACGCTATAAATGATTCAAAGAAGAATTTTGTTTTTGTACTGAATGAATCTGATGATCATGCATATACTTTGTGTGACCGTAGATTAAATTTTCAGTGCATTAGGTGGTCGTCTTAAAACAAAAAATAAATATTGATCCAGAGTAGTTAAAGATTAAACATACAAAATCTTTATACTTTTAAGGCTTACCAGGCTGTTTTTACCGCAAGCACTTTCCTTCCTTTTATACAAGTAATATGCTAGCGCAATTCCAACTAGGTAGGGGCTAATTCTTGTATACGGCTTCGTGTATATCATATTAAAGAAATTTATCCACCTGCAAAATAATAAAAAAAAAATGCACCAACTGCCCAACAAAAATCACTCGTTTTGACAAATAATGAGGGTCAAGTCGTATCTTGTAATTGTGCATGTCTTCTGACTGTTTATTTTTTAGCCTCACCGAGCTTTACCAGTATGATCGTTGCTCTTTTATTATCAGGGGCGGACTGGCTAAGATTGGCCCACTCGGCGCAGTAATGACTTTGGCCCACCATACCATAATACAGGATATCGATGTATATGTTTATTAATTAATCAACTGTTTTGATTAAAAGTAAGAAATTCAATATGAAATTTAAAATAGAAGTTATGTTATCTTTAATTATCCTTATAACATCTATATACGTCTATTTTACAAATATCCAACAAAAAGCCTAGATAATCTTAGACCTATCCTAGATAATCCAGCTTTTTCATAGTCGTTCTTAAAATCTCTTTCAACATAGAAAAGCATTGAGTCCTCAAGGCGATCTTGTCCCATATTTGAGAGCAAACGATTTTTTATGAGCTTCAAAACTGAAAAATAGCGTTCACATAAAACTTGTGTGCATGAAAAAGTACTTACTTAATAAATCAATAGTACTTACTTGACAGCCATAAAATCTTGAGCTTGGTCTGATACTAAAATATTTCCTAATCCGGCAATCAGCTCGTATTGGTAAGAGATGACAAAACTGATCGTTGTCGTGGCGTTCAGGAGCCAGGCCAATATTGCAATTCCGATTACAGGCTTCCTGTAAATACATTAGTTCAGGATTTTTCAGACACAGTGTCCAGAACTGTTCAGATGCAGTGTAAATAAAAAATATTGTCACACCAAAGAAATTTCGATTAAAAAAAATAATTTATATAAAAAATTCACAAAAAAGTGCGGTAAACAATTTTAATCTGCTAGTAATACCCGCTAGACTAAATTATGTAATTTTATTATTATTATTTTTTTATTTTGACTTTAATTTAGTTTATATGAATTAATTATATTTCTAAAATTTATGCTAGAAAACCTTTATCTGGTGCGAAAAAATTACCCAATTTACTTACCTCCACAATGCAATGAGGATTATAGGACTAATGACAAAAAACTGCATATCGTTTGCTAAGTACCAAGACCAACCAACGCACTAAAAAGAGACATAGAAATATTAAGATTAACCTATCAAACAACTCCTTTATATCAAACCATTTCAATCGTACACAAGGGAAGAAATAATGTATTTAACCTTTTTTGCTCCATTTATGAGTAAAATCAACACCTTTCCTTACCGAATAAAGACGCTAACTTTGTAATATTTCATGTTTTTATTTCTCTATTGTGATGCATAGGATTGAATATATATATTGCAGAGTGGCTATTGCTTGGATAACATAAAGCATCATGACTAAAATGACTTAATTTCGACATCATTAATTTAACGTTCGAAGTTATTCTCAAAGCTCTGCTGACTGCTCTCTGAAAAAATTATAAGTAAATAATAATGCAATGGATAAACTAAGAATCATAAGATATTTTAATGGTGGTTCCAGAGACATTTCTCAAAATGTTACATACCCAATGGGTATGGATTGCAGCTAGAAACATCAGTAGGGGGGGAGGGGAAGCTTTTGATTACCTATAACCTATTCGGTTTTTGGCAAATTAAAACACAGCATGCTTATAAATATCCCCCAATGGTTGTTAAGCTGTTGTAAATGTTTTAATTTTCAAAGAATTGGCCGATTCTGGCAAGATCAAAAAGGCAACGCCATTGGAGTAAGGGACATTTCACATAATTTTGCTATTTGAAATTCAGTGTATAATGGCAATTTAAAGTTTACATACATTAATATGCTATTTGCTATAACTTACCATTTCTGTGGAATCGTAGAAATTATTTATGTAAAGTAGATTCCTCCACCAGTATTGACCGCAATTTTTATCAATCTCATAAGGTGGCCACAATGGGCCTGAACCCAGGTATGGAAAAATTGCTGCCTGGAAACCCAACATAATCATGTACACTGGCGTAAGCCTAAAAAAATGTGCAATACGTAATTAACAAGTTAAATAAATAATTTACGGTTATAGTTTACGGTAATATTTTACGATTATGGTTTACGGTAATGATTTACGGTTATAGTTTATTTAAACAAAAATTCTTAGTTTTGCTTTGAAATTGGCTGAAAAAGTACTTAAAAAAAGTTTGGTGGGTAATATTGAAACAATTTTTTTTTTAATTTTCTTCCAAATTGCATATTGGGCTGCAAATGTATTTCTTTTAAAAAATTTTAAAAGAAAACTCACTCCAAATTTTTTGAATAATTTTATACTTATATTCCTAGATTGCTTATGGTCTGTGACTTATTATCAAAGATATTAGGGATTTTGTTATAGCTATATCATAGAATTTTTTAAATACAAATACAAAAATTGTCGACCAACAACAGGCCAGAGGCCCAGCAAGGTTGGTCCAAAATATATTTAATTCCTTACCAGTTTCCAGTAACTATCGAGATTTTTCTTAAAATCTTCAACTCTCTTCGAATACACAACATATTCTGGCAAAGCATTCCACTCATTGACGACTCTATTGTAAAAATAATGGTTCCTTATCTCCTTTCTAAAACACGATTTATTGAATTTCTGACCATGTACTCTGGTCCGGCTATTTAAGGTAAAACCTAAGCCCTCCATGTCTCCCTGTTTTACGAACTTGAATAACTGAATTAAATCACCCCTTGTTCTCCTATTTTCCAGGGAATACATGTTTAAAGATCTTAATCTATTATCATAATCGATACATGATAGACCCTTAATCATTTTTGTTGCCCTATGCTGTACTTTTTCAATCAACTCTATATCTTTTCTGAGGAAGGGGGACCAAAACTGAGCAAAAATGAGCATGGATACAGTTGTTCACCGACTGATGAACGTACCTGACGTAACGATGTATGTAAAAATACAGCCAGGGAACTTTTCCATTATTTTTAGCAGCCACTTCAAAAAATAAATAGGTGAGTAAAAATCCGCTGTAAAATAAAACATCTTTTAGAAATATATTATATATTAATTCCTAAACTAATAGTTAGTATTAAACGAGATTTTATTTATTCATGTTTTTTTTTATCATATAAGACGTATAAAAACGGTTAATGTAAATAAATAAAAATGAATTTCGATATAGGTTTATCAGAAAAAAGTTTCATGCTTATATTTATAGAGATAGAGTATAATAAGGAAATTTTGACTTCCTTTTTTTAACCCTTTGAGGGATATACAAATTTGGTCGAAGTGTAAACTTGTTTTCATTTCATGAGATTAAAATTTAAAATCATGGAGTAGGACACACAACATTGCAATAATAATTTTTTCGCTTAAATTTTCTTGGTATTGTTTATGTAATTAAGAAACATGATCTGCGCAATGTTTGAACTTGGAAAAAGAAAGAAATTGAAATGTTAGGTAATTTTTACTAGATTTCACTTTAATACATTTTTTACAGAAGCCATTGTTAAATCGTTATTACATACACAGTAATGTAGTACACACCATATCACACAATTTATCCCTTGTAGCCAGTCTTGTACAGAATAGATAGAAAACTTCGGCCCAATAATTACCCCAATTGTCGGGATGCTTTTTGCACTCTAAAAAATGAATGCTCAAAAACGACGAAATTTTCCTTAATTTTAACGATTCCGTTACTGGCAAATGCTCCGACTTTTCTTTTCCTCAAAGTGGGGAAATTTGAATCGTCATTTTTATGAGGATTTGAATGTCGTCTAATCTAAAGAAATATTTCGTCATTTTTGAGCAAGTGAGTGTAACAATGAGATTCAGTTTCCTCAAAATCAAGATACAGAATCGTCAAATCACGATCGTAAAAGTGAAGATTCGCGTTTACTCAAAAGTCACGTGATAGTTTGACGAAACAATCCTCAAAATTAACGAAATGAGGCTTGAGGATAAATGAATCGTCAAGAATGAAAGTGTTATTTCTGAGAGTGTGTGTGGACACATGTTATTTTTTAAAAACTTTTACAGAGTAAATAGTAAATCTTAACAATGGTATCCGACAGATATAAGTCATTACGAGAAAAATTAATGATTAGAAAATTACTAAACATGGAAGCTATGATAAAAGTTTGATTTATATCCAATAATTACCCCGTGGTACAGTGGTTGAAGTCAAAGCACAAATTTATCAAAATTTAAATTTAAAAATAAAATATGAAATGTTTATAAATGGCAACTAACTATACCTCAAAAGAAAGAAGGAATCTACTGAATAAAATCCATTCATAACTATTTGAAAAGGCAAGTGGTCAACAGCTGGTATAATTTCGGCCACATTTCCTACAGAAAAAAATACAATCATGACTAACACAAGTGAATTAAGTCTTAAACCAAAAACATTACAATGAAACAACTATGTTTCTGACAGATGACATTGGTTCTAGCTTCTGCCGATAATAGTTCTTCATTAAATACTCATATTTAATTTTAGAAATTTATGTAGAGGATTTTTACTCGGTCTTGACTTATAAATATAAAATTTGTCAATTTGAAAATTAGTAAAAGGGTTTTATGCCTGAACCAAAAGTTTATACCTTTGAAGTTCAAAGTTGTCCTAGTTGAAGGGAAATTATGAGATTGAAATGTTACTGATTACTGGATTTATATTGACAAGGGGTTTCACATCAAGTTGTGGACTCGGGGTCCAGTGTTCCCGTCTCCCTTTAAAAATGTTTAAGTTATTAATTGTACATAATTTAATAAATATTTTTTTATAAAATTAAATTGAAACTATTGCGACAATCTCTTAGTTGAAACCAAAAAGTTAAGCATAATATATTATGCTACCGTACTTTAGGTAAGCATAACCTATTATGCTACCTACTTTAGTTAAGCATAACCTATTATGCTTCCTACTTTATTACACCTAAATGTTTAGTATTTGCCAACTTTGATTAGGAAATACTTTTAGATTTTTTTTGGGACCAACTTATTCAGTATATGGGTTTAATTAAATAGGGAGTTTTAGAATTCCTCAAAAATGAGATAAATTGATTGACGATCGATATCACTATCACCACCACACTATATATCAAAATCATACCACTATATACGCATTATCATATCCAAGACTAATTAAAAATTCCACTGATATTCTATGAAACTCTTTTAATCAAACTTTTGTAACTTTTATACCGATGTGCTACTTCGGATGATGAGGCCCAGTGGCTTAGTGGTGGCCACACAACAGGTCCATGAATCGAATCCCGGATTGGGCAAGGTTGACCCATCCTTTCATCTCTTAGGTAGGTACAGTGGTGGAAATTGATTTATGAACTGACAGTTTTTTAACAGTATTTCTTTATTAAATGCATTTTTATCGATTTAAATTTTATATACTATACAGGCTTTGCATTATAAACTATACACGTAAATAAAATTTTATATAAATTCGTAAACAATTTATTTTTTTGACACTTTAGTTTTAGCATAGGGAAATTGATTTATGAACTTTTGCATTCAATCTCAATTAATAATTGCTAAAACTATTTTTTGTCGCTAATGCTTCCTTGATTTTGTTTTTCATAGACAACACAAAACTTTGGGTCAAGTTTTGGTCAAGCAATTTGCAGTTTTTAATGATTAAGTCCTTCTATTCCATAACTGATGCACACTTCATCAAAACCATGCTCCATTTGAGTAAATTAATCAAACCAATTGATCTCAGACATTATTCTTGAGGTTTAAGTCATGGCTATTGGCAGGGTGATCTAAATGAACAGCACTTAGTTCATTAAACAGCCTTTAATTTCGTTTGAAATGTGGATTCTTGCATTATCATGCATAAAAATCTAATCAAAAGCATAGTTTTGCAATGCAAAAAGGAATTAAAGAATTTTCTAGAACTAATCTGCAATAAAGTTATGTTTGTCAGCAATTCAGAAACATAACCTTGTTTCTTCAATCATAAGATATCGGGGCCCAAACCATCAAACTTCCACCACTAACATTTCTGCTGAAGACAGATCTTGGTTATTTCCGAAGATCCTTTCAATAACATTTTAAACCATCACGTCCATCCAAATTGAACATTTTTTCATCAGCAAAGTTCACTTTTTTCCTATTTCTCTCCCTCCACCCCCACCCAATCCATTTTAATGTAGTTACGACTATATTTTAATAGCCTGTTCTTATGGTGAAGAGTAAGCTTTGGACCAGAATTCATTTTGGAACATTTCAAGTTCGACGACGATATCAATATTTGTCCTACTCTTCTGGGAGTTACAGGAAGTGATTGTTCATAACAAATTCGCCCTGTAATGCACAAATGCTGACACAAATGGTAACTTTTTGGGATACCAGTCCAATAATCCTGCTTTTGTCCCTCGTCCCACGAGGGTTGCACATTTTTTAATGGTTGTTTTTGCCGAAGTCAGAATGATTCTTCAAATATTTATGAATTATATTTATTGATCTTTTAATTAATATGCTAATTTCTCTTAGAGATTTGTTACAATATTATATAAGGGTCATTTTTTACCTTTTTGGTTTCAGGCAGTCCCGCAAGCTTTCCTATTTAGTAAAATGGGAATAAAACAGATAAATTTCAACAAATTTGGCCTTAATCTTATTTATAAACACTGATAGTAAGCTCCCCTGAAGTTCAAATGAAGATCTAGTTAAAATATTTGGTACCTGGGTTCAAAATAAATTTGAGTTCATAAATCAATTTCCATCATTTGACATGCTTAAAAACTAAAATTATATATAATTTTATTTAATATCATTTTTTGAAAAAAATTATGTGTGAAATTCCTTTATTGTGCTCTGAATATCCAACACACAAAATTTGAATTGTTAGCACTTAATACAAAGCGATATCTGGTGAAAAGAATGTTAGTTCATAAATCAATTTCCACCACTGTAGATGGAATGGGCATCAAGCATGCTTGGGAACTAAACACTGGGAATTCTGCGTGAGGCTGACCACTTTACCGGGACATATGCCTAGCAACCCAGAGTCCTATTTCACAAAAGCTAAAATGGGCACGGCAGGCCTTGGCCCTCTAATGGACTGTTGCGCCGAGGTGTTTCGTTTAGTTTTTACTTCGGCTGATGACATCCGCTACAGTAGCTAAAAGCAGATCATGCCACATGCGGGGCTTTGATTGTAACAAATGCAAGAGGACTTACTGACATTAGATACGAGGTATGCATATGTGTGACCAAGGATGACCCAACTCAAGCTGAGGAAGCGGATTCCGTGCAGGCAAGGCAGCTGTCCTTCCGTGCTGCTGGTATCCAGGAGTTTAGCTCCATTGGTGAAGATGCAGAAGCAGTTGAAGAACGGCTTCACACGTTCCAACCATGCTGAAAAAGTTTTACTGTCAGCGGACAGTGATGGTAACAAATAAGCAAACAAGCGGATGACAGACAGACTTAATATTGCGAAATGTGTGCAAAATGTGTTAATAAAATTATCTGAATTCTGACACATCCTCTTATTTTTTTTTTTGCATCTGACAACCTAAAGAGGAAAGTTTAATATAAAAAAAATCAATGTTCCCTTTTTAAGAGCTAACTTTTTATATTTCCTTAGAAAAATTGACATAAGTATGAGATGTCTAAATTGTTACACATAATGGTTTTTAAATATAAATATTTACAAATTACATATTACTATAGATACATATTATGTTGAGGCAAATATGCATAGAATGTGGATTGTAGCTAAGTATGTGTTAATTTTTTTTAAATTACATTTTATCTGTAAGCTACCCATATCTATCGCAATTATGGTAAAAACTACCTTTACATATTCTGATTTGAATGTGTTCAGTTCTTCTACTCTTTTCGGTGCACGAAATTTTGCAAAAGCTTAAACATCTTTTAAATGTCTGAGAAAATTCCTCAGTAGGATGAAAAATGTAAAGTTTTTAGTCAAATTATTTTATATTAAACAACAAAATGCTACTGTGCATGAGACAAATCTCTACTTATGACTTACTTGGCATCTCCTTTTTTATAGTGGCTCAGAAAATCAGATATTCACAAATTAGAAGTATTTCATCATAGTTGTTTGAGAAAGATTTAAAAATTTTCTGGCGAATGAAAGAAACAATGGATATCTACTAAAACAAGTTAATATCTCTACAATTGAAAAAGAAATTTCGAAGAGAAGATTAAGATGGACTGGCCATGTGCTCAGGATACCCAGGGAGAAGCTACCAAACATCTCTCTCTTTTGGGCTCCTGATGAAAAACCAAAAAGAGGAATACCCAGAATAACATGGCAAAGACAGTTACAAAAAGTCTTTAAAAATTTATAATTATCCAGTTTAGAGGACGCCAGAACCGTTGACAAAGATCGTGGAGCTTGGAGGAGTAGGCTGGATGCCTTATGAGCCAGCGAGGCGTGAAGAGCTTAAGTAAGTATAGGCGCGTTTATATGAGCCATCGAATCCATGGAATGAAGTGAAAACTCTGCAATTTTTCCCTTTTGGGGATTTTCACCCAGGCAGACCTGGAATTGCAGGGTTCATTGGGGGGGGGGGGGTTCCGCAAACTCTCTAATGAAGGATGGTTTGATGTTTCATTCCATGGATTCGGTCACAGGCTATCATTTGGGTTGGAAATCTTAATCGGCCATTTTTTCCCCTAATGGAGGGTTTGGCATTCCATGGATTCGATGGCTCATGTAAACGCGCCTTAAGTGTATGAGGTAAATCTCTCCTCATCACTAACCTGGCAAGCTTGCAACCTTTCTTGTATACCCTAGAATTGGCGCGCCATCGTCATCGCCGTGCATTGACTGCCTGTCGATGTCTCCGTTCACTGGCTTTCCACTGGCAAAACCAATAGTGCCTATGGCCTGACTGTTAACTTCGATTTTGGCAAAGTGTTCGTATGCTGTAATTAGGCTTCCAACTGTGGCCAGAAAGATGAATACGGATAATAGGAGTCTACATTGAAATGAAACAGAAAATTCGTTTATTAAGAGCAATGCGTACATAATAAGATTTCGAATTAATTCGTACATATTCCGAATTGATTCGTACATATATATTCCGAATTGATTCGTACATATATATTCCGAATTGATTCGTACATATATATTCCGAATTGATTCGTACATAGATATTCCGAATTTATTCGTAAATTACCGAATTCATTCGTATATTACCAATTTATATAACGTTCGCTTCGGCACCGTGATGGTGTGGACTGTGGTGACGTCACGGCGAGATGTCATTTGCATGCAATAAATAGAAATATGCAACCCGTCGTTGCACGGGTGTACCTTTAATACGTTTTTTAAGTAAAAAAAACAGTTGACAAGTGATTACTTACATGACACAGATGGCAGCAGCAGTCAATTTTTCAAATTTTGGTTGGCAAGTCAATTCTATATCTGTAAAGGTGTGATTGGCGCTTTTTCCAATGTGTCCGAAACCCTCTGCAAAATGTATTAATAAGTAAATAAGCTCATTAACATTATTGTGGCTAAGTAAATTATAAGAATCTTTCAATAAAAAAATAACTATTATCTTTAGTGTTGGTATTACTCTTAAGTAATTTATGTAATACCTACTTTGATTTTCCCATAAAATATTGCCGCTAGGTGGATGACAAGAATCTGGTAAACAAGTGCCAATATTGAGGGGCAAACTCTAAAATACAAAAGAACAAAATTTAAACAATTATAATTTTTTTTTTGTAAAAGAGAAGGTATTTAGGATTTGTAAACATTTATTTTATTGACATAAAGAATACTTCAGGGCTTATGAAAAGTGAATAGTTACAGATGGGATGAGGTGTTACAGATCTGACGATGAAATTTAATTATAATAGTCATCTATGAAAAATTCAAAGTATAGTTAAACACCATGTTTTCACGTCTTAAGCACATGTTTATGAAATATCGTTAAGGAATAGCATTTCAGTAACAAATAGAATTTTTTTTAAACGTTACCGATCTAACTAATTTATAGAAAGTTTTTTTCTTTAATTTTTCGTATTGTCAAACAAGAAATCACGTTGGTTTAGTTTCCTCTAAATACCCAATCAGCAAGTTGTTTACAACACGAAATCCCATGATAGTTAAGCTTTTAAGTCTGGTAAAATTATTCCGGCCCGGTGGCTGAATGGTTAGTGCTCTAGCCTTTGGAGCTGCTGTGCTCGGGTTCGAATCCCGGTAGAGGCATGGATGTTTGTGCTTGTCAATAAATGTTGTTATTCGTCTATGTGTTTGTGTCGTCCCTCTTTGTGTGTCTCTTGTGACTGTCTCTTCTGGCGAGCTGGGTAATGGGCTATAGAGCCTACACTCTCCCTTCTAGAGGGCGCATTCACTGTCATTTGTCATTGGTAAAATTAGCTTTTTGTGTATTATTTTGCATTATCTTGTAACTGCAACGAAATATTCCATTGAAAGGTTAAATTGTACGTGGAGAAGTGATTAAATTTCAAATGTGACTTTTCTTAAAGTTAAAAACACTAAACACTGCGAAATAAAAATAGGTACATTTATCTATATCGCAATTTTTAAAGCAATTTTGACTTTTTCGGACATACATAAAATAATTTTGCAATTGGGAAGGTAAGAAATTGATATAAGGGGATACAAACAGCGCATGTTTTAAACCATGCGCTTCCCTAATTGTTATGAGCACTGTATTACTTACCATGTTCTTGATATGAACTGTCACAGTCAGAGTACAGTACTGGCCGTGGAAATCTCCAACTGTGCTGCCGGATTCCGTTGTATTCTTGGGCGCATACACGCCGACGCACTCGTTGAAGTCGCCCAACCAGTGGAGATTCCCTTGAAAAATACCCCTCTCTGGTTTGGCATAGGAATCCAGCACTAAAAGGTGTGATTTAAACTAATTTTTATTTGTGCAATAAGTGCGTTAAATTTAAAAACAAATCTTAAAAATTTGGTTGTTTATAGATTATATGACGAGTGCCACTTCAAAAAAGTTCCCTTGAGCAAAAACGGGGGGATCAGTCTATTTCCATTATGCATTTAAGTCAAATTTAAGTGCACAAATTTAATCCTCTTGTGCATACTGCTGCCATATGGCAACAAATGACGTATTCCACTTTATTCTAGTAACCCTTTCCGACCGAGATATCAGGATCATGCGGATCGTTTTGTTTTTAAGGAGTTGCTGGACATTGATGCTATTGAACGCATTTTTTTCGACAAAACTTCAAATTTAGTCTCATAATTTTAAATCAGCGCCATCTGACAGTCGGTCTAAAGGGTAAACTGTGCATGCATATGATACACTTGAAAGAGTTAATAAAAATAAATTACACTTAAAAAATAGCTTACAACTAAGCGTAAAACTACTTTTAAGCAACGTAGAACTTATTTTGTTTCAGGGTTTTGTTAAAAATTATTAATTTCATGGATTTTTTTTTATCATTTTTTTATCGGCAAATTGCCGCAAGAAGTAACTTCAATTTGTGAAAAGTATTAGTATTAGTTTAACCCTTTCAGTCTCAGTGATGCCATTTGGAATCATCACTTTGAATATTTGCTTTCCAAGTGTTTATCTCCGCTATGACATCCAAACACACATCATTCGATTCTTTACATTTGTTCTATTCAACAATATTTTACATTAATCTCAATAGAAGTCAGAACTACTATTTTTTTAATTTAGAAAATAGCTAACAAGCGTTTCACCTGATTTTTGAACAGTTCACTTCAGTTCCACATATTTCAAACACAATTTAAACTATTTCGGTTGAAATAATTACTAAATTTTTTTAATAATATGTTCAGACACCTTCCAAAATATATAACTAGAAGCGTTTTTAGGTAATATAATTTTTTTTTATTTTGTTGTTTTCCACAGTTAAAAAAATTTGGCATTATTTCAAAAACCATATAAAAAATTTAAATGATTTTTTTTCTTATGGAACTCTTATTTTTGACCTAAAATAAGCTTATTTTGTGAATATCAGATGTTTCTGTAGTGTATAGTAAATTTTTGGAACTGAAAGGGTTGAAAAGGATTTTTTCAACAAAACAAATCTTAAAATTTTTTCAATGCGATTTTTTCTTTGTATATGTCACGTGATTGGCTTGAATTTATCAACACATAGTGACGTCCCGCATGCATATGCGATGAACCAATGAAGGGTGGGCAGTCGTATCAAGGACGAAATTGGAGTGAAGGCTGTGGTTTTTTAGCACCTACAATGCTGTCGGCGTGACTCTTAGGGGCGGGATTTTGTAACAAAATTTCAATAGCCTCTTGTAGCATCATATTTTATGCAATATGACAAAAATGACAAATGACAGTGATTGCACCCTCTAGAAGGGAAGGGCGTAGGCTATATAGCCAGTCCCGCATTTAAAGACCCAAGGCCCCAAGGCACTTGACATTTGGGGCCTTACCCCCTATTTCGAAGCTATTTTGGAAATTTAGCAAATTAAATACACTAGTATAGAACATATAATGTTTAATATAGTCTTTAATAAACACCCGAATTATACAGTATGTTACTAAAGTTATTCTATAAACTTTATAATTTGATTTTGGCAATTTTTGAGGCCTTCATCAGGCGATAGGTTTTTCGAAATTTGGAGATTTTAAATTTTTTAGACGATTTTTTCGCGATTATATCTTTTTAAAGGGCCGCCTTCCTGACTGGGCCCCTAGGCCCGGGTCTCGTAGGCCTAGGCCGAAATCCGGCACTGTATATAGCCCATTACCCCGCTCGCCAGAAGAGACAGTCACAAGAGACACACAAAGAAGGACGCCACAAACACATAGACAAATAACAATATTTATTGACAAACACAAACATCCATGCCTTTACCGGGATTCGAACCCGAGCGAAGCAGCTCCAAAGGCTAGTGCACTAACCATTGCGCCAGTGGACCGGCATTTTAAGTATTAAATCAACTACCGTATTCACTATAGCATCAAATCAGTTATTGATTACATTTACAATGTTGACTTTGTAATGTAATCAATATTTTGATTGCATTACGAAGTCAACATTGAAAATTGTGACTCAAGATTGCACCGGAATCCTAGAACTTTCTAGTTGTCACCGCTATATGGAGCGTTGTTCCACCACTTTTGTGGTGTATCAAAGCTATGGTTTCACCACAAAATTGGTACATTCACGTTCAAAATAGTGGTTACAGCTAGAAAGTTCCAGGATTCCGGTGCAATCGTGCTCCAAAATTTTTAACAGTGTATACTAAAATACTTTTTAATGATTTCTAATACTGGGTTTACATGCTTCGAGCGCTGTTTCCAGCATGAGCGTAAGCACTTTGACCTTCATCAATTCGACCTTTGGTTGGCGAGAAATTGGCGAGTGAGATTGTATAGCGTGGCGATTTGATGATGTGACTAAATTGAATTCACGATGTAGGATCAATAAAGGAAGGAGGATCAATAGGAGAGAAACGACCAAGATAGTTGCCATTTACCTTATAGTAACCATTTCCTTTGATCTCTGGGAGAAAACCGAAAAAAGATGGGTTGGTGGCCTTGAAAGCCAGCTTCAGCGGATGTTCGAATAAATACGTATAAAGCGGTTACCTTGAGATAATCAAGGCCATGCTGAAATGGCTGCTCGAAGCAAATGCTCGAAGCATGTAACTGCGGTGTAAGGAAATAGAGACAACTTACTTTTTGCACCCCATCCTCCGACCGGCAGCAAGTTTTCGTATGTGTAAAGTAAATCATCTTCACACTTGTCACTGGAATCATTTTTTCTCAGAATTTCAGTCAGCAATGGACTTAAGTTTTTACCAGAAAACGAATCAAGCCCATCTATCAATGGCCATATTTCAGGATCAGATATTTCATTTAATTTTTTGACCAAACTTATCCTAGCAGAAGCATCGTGAACCACTTTTGTCATGTCATACTTCGCATGGACAATATGCGATGCTGATTCACAGTTAATTGGAGATGCAATGCTAATTATACTAATGAGAAGGACAATACATAAACGGTTATATGACATTTTAATTTCTGTGAGAAAATGAGGCGAAGTAGTTTTTAATATATGCTAACTGAACAAAGGATGGAATTAAAAGGTTTGTATTACGGCGTCAAATCTTAGATATAAAGAGAATCGAATGCGGTAAGATAAGATTATCACATTCTGTCATAACACGGGGCTTTTTATCGGTTATGTTTTAGAAAACAAAGAATTTTTTTTTATTCACTACAGCTTGAAACAAAGAGTATAAACGTAAACCCAAGTGATATTCCATGATAAACAATATTGAAATGATCTATTATGAACACAATGAGGGGTGGACTTAAAGTGCACCAAAATATTAAATAACTGAAATAAATAATTAAGATAAGCAAATAAAATTCAATAGGTCCCAATAAAGTAAATTTTCGCAAATCAAAATGAATTTTTTTTAAGATTTTTTTGTCTAATGAACAGACTGAAGGGCCTGAAGGTCACGGTTTTTGCTTACACTTGCTCTTTTTTTCTTCATTTTTCGCTAATTTAATTCCTTTTTACCCTAATACTACCCCGATTCAAAAAATTAGAATAATGAAAGAAAACGCGGTCAAGGAAATTAAAATTGTAATTTATAAACAAAATAATCAACTACATCAAATCTAAATTATTATAATACCAGTCTGCAAATTTTGTAGATTTATAAAAATGTAAACACATTACAATGAGACAGTAAATATATTTAAATCAGCACACGACAAAAAATTTAAATTATTAGAATACTTCCTAACATGGTTAAAAAAAATTAGAATAATGTAATTATATTGTACATAATTTAAACTCTAAGTGTTCTTACTTGCTAATGAGTAGTTTGTCGCATCACCCTTAGCTTTAATTACAGCTCTTAAACAGTTTGGCACATAATTAACGAAAGGTTCATAGTTTTGTTTTAAAATCCAAATTCGCCATATCCGTATTTGCCTAAATCCACTCTTTATAGTAAGTCAAGTCAATAGAGTCAAGAAGCCATTTTTTCATAATTCTGCAAAAGTTCTCGATAAGATTTCAATCGGGTGAGTTCGCAGGCAAAAGGAGTAGAGTTAGGTCCTTCTCTTTGAGCCATTTAGTTGATTTGGAAGTGTGTGGAGAAGCTAAATCTTGATGAAACAAGATATCGTCATCACATAAATCCTCAGCTGAAGGAATCATGAAATGTTCGAGAATTTCTTGATAGACAGTCATGCAGTCCCATACCAAGACAGACTTCGCAAATTTAACAGAACGTTTTAAATACCCTTTATTTCAGTTTCTAAGCAAGTATACTTTGATTCCCATGAGACACACTTTAACATACCTCCATCGTTGAAGTATACATTTTCCCAATCATCTTGATCCCAAACTAGCTGTTGTTTATACCATTAATTCAGCAGGCTTTTGTTTAGATGATAATAATGGTTTTAACATAAGCACATGTGATTTAAAACCTAATTTGGGAAGTCGTCGTAATGTTATGGATTTAGAGACATTTATAACCTTTTCTTTCAAATTTCTTTGCAAATATATCACACTTCGAAAGCGATGTTTCTTCACTCTTTGACAATTGCCTTTCATCTCTTGTTGTAGTTAATGGCTTTCGACCACTTTTAAAGGGTTTATTTTAGAAACACTAATTATTAGAATATTCTCTAAAAAATTTACTCACACATGCTTGTTTACTTCATTTGCTATACAATTTTGTGTTTTTCCTCTGTGCAAGTCCAAAAGAGGAAATTTTACACATTCAGATAAGTCAATCTTTCTTCCCATATTAAGCAAATACTGTACAATAAAATCAAAGCCGAACGACCCTTCATTATCTTCGGAAAACATTTTATTAGTCCCCTAGATGTTAATCTCTCAGCTGTTCGACAATTCGATTATTCTAATTTTTTGAACCATGTTGTAGACATATTCTAATTTTTTAATTATTCAAATATTTTTTAAAGTAGTCAATTATTAATTTAACAGATAAAAACAAATATGTATGTTATATTTAAAAATGCTCTGAAGATAATTAAATATTTTTAATAATTTTTTTCCTGAACACAATATCGAAATTGATACTTTAGAAACATTCAATCCATTCTTTTTTTTTACATTATTCTATTCTTTTTAAATCGGAGTAGTAGTAATAGTTCCCTAATAGTCAATTGTGATGCTGATGAATCAGTAAAAATTAATGAGCGAAATTTTTGAGCTAAATTAATTCAATTTCTTTCCAATTACCCTTGGCATTCAGTTCAAAATAATTACGTCATCATATTAAATTGATATTATTCAGTTTAAAATAAAAAAAATATAATTGTTGTAGTATGTAGCTATTGTGAGACATACCATTCTTTATATGAAATTATTATACTAATATATTTGCTAATACATATTACTAACTCAGAATGTTATAAAACAACCCAAATATTTGTTAATTATTTCCAAGGGAAATTTATTCAATCTTTTCGATCAAAACTAATTAAACCAGTCTACTCAAAAGATTATACTTAAAATGTAATTAGTTCCATTACAAAAAATATGTCGCTAATCGATTGCTCAAAATGTAATCTTTACTATGATTTTTTATTATTTTTTATTAGCCTACTTTTCCTTTTTAATTAGAAATAATTAATGAAATGAAAAAGTAGGTATTGACATGTGGTCGATGTCCGTCTGTTTGTACAAGTGTACAACCCTTCAAAAATCGGTTCTATAAATTCGACCTTAAAAATTCTTTTTTTTGTTAGAAAGGTATGACTTCAGAGACACAGCTTTCATAATTTTGTCGGTCTGTCTGTACGATCGGATGGACATAGATATACGAATTTTCGACGAATTTCCCATTGAATTAGCATTGAAATTCAATTTCGAGTCATTTAAATCGCTGTTGCTAACTCAACAATGGCATGAGAAACTTTATTCATTTAAAAATATTATTTGAGGCAATATTTATTTTGGTTACAAATCAGTTTGGAATGACGTCGGAAATGTGATTATGTATTATTTGTTTACTAAGTAAGTAGCTTAGGCATATTTTTTTTTACGTATAATCCCGATAGTTTCAATTTTTCACTTCTTATTTTAAGTGCATTTTGGTTTAGTACATGTTTTTTGTTATAAAAAACTATCTAATTATTCGTAAAACTACAAATAAATCAAGCAGACGATAAGTAATATTAATTTTATTTGCGATAAAAAATTAATGATAATAGTTGATTTTGGCATTAAGAAGTTTAAATTATAGCTGGATACTGATGCGTTTAGTGAAATTTATTCTAAAGTGTATAAATGTTATGTAGAAACGGTTGTAAATGACACTTAGTATTACGTACCAAGTTGTTTCCCAAAAAGAACTTCAGTAAGTATTTAAATAACAGGAAAGTAGGCTATTTTAGTTCTTTTATAACATTTTTTATTTCAAATTGGGCTGTGGAGCCCAGCCGGTAAGTTGCTTGTAGATGCAGAGATCATAGTTAAAGTATTAAAGTGGAGGATCACATGACCTCCAATGCAAACAACGGGACGAGCATGGAGGCCTCCATATTGTGCAGAGGAACCCCAATGGGGCCAGTCTGGCCATCTCTTTAAGAAGAAAAAATGCTACCAAGAAATAAAATTTAATTATGAAATTACCAAAAAAATACCATAAAAATAATAGCTGTATTTTGGAATATTTTTAGTGGCTCTTAAAATACTTGAAACGCTTTTCTAGTATTTTTATATATTTTTTTGTAATTTTAGAATTAAATTATATATATTTTTCGCATTATTCTTTTTCTTAATGTGGCGGCAGGAGCGGAAAGTTGCCAGAATTGCCATCACTTTAAGAAAAATAATACTGCGAAAAAAGAAAATTTAATTCCTAAATTGCAAGGATATTATAAAATAGTGTAAGGTGGGGTAAGTGGGCCATTGGCATAAGTGGGCCACCCACCTGGCATTTCCCCAATAATTGACTTTTAGAAAAATATGCTACCATATTTTTACGTATTTACCTCAATATATACAGGAAACATTATGGCATCGTTTTCATTTTAGAATGTAACAAGGTACAATCCTTTTTGCGACAATTTTTAAAATTGCATCTTAACGTAATTCACACCATCATTCTATTTTTTTTTTATTTATTTCCAAACGGTTCATGATACAAAACAAAATATTATGTATTTTCAAAATGTATAAAACATAGTATCTTCTTGTAGTGGCATGCACTTGTAATGTTTATAAGGTTAAAACAAAATTGGGGTGGCCCATTTGCTCCGCGTTTGGGGTAAGTTGGCCACCACAATGGTGGGGTAAGTGGGCCAGGGGTGGCCCACTTTCCCCATTTCTTTAATATACTCAAAAATAGTCATATTCACTGATTCATAGGGTTAGTCATATTCACTGTCCATATTCATATTCACTGCCATAGACCCAGTTTAAAATCTGTAGTCCTAACATTTAGTTTACACCACATGCAAAAATTAAAAGGTGAAAATTAACGTATTTTTTTCTTTTAGTTAGCTTGCATGCTAGAAAAAGTTGCTATGGGTGAATTATAGAAAAAAAATACATCATTAATTTTTCGTTTCAAACACTCAAAATATCATGTAGATTATCCCACTTGCACCACCTTATCTCTACCAGTAATGAGTAAAAATATATTATAGGGGGGGGGGGTGCCCACTTGCCATTCTAGAAAAGCTTTTCAAGTTTTTTAAAAGCCACTAAAAATATTTCAAATTGCAGCTATTATTTTTATAGCATTTTTTGGTAAATTTAGAATCAAATTTTATTTTTCGTAGCATTTTTTCTTCTTGTCGAGATGGCAACACTGGCCTGATTGGGGTTCCTCTGGACAATATGGCGGCCTCCATGCTCGTCCAGTCTTTAGCATTGGAGGTCACGTGATCCTCCACTCTGATACTTTAGCTGTGATCTCTATGCTTCCTATGCTTTTTAAATGAGTATTAAACTTTGCAGTTTTTTAAATAATTGAGGTACTTCGAATTCGAATTTTTTCTGAAATTTTCAGTGTATTCTAACCTCTATGCGCGGAATTTTTTTGACGTATCACACTTGTCCATAGCGTTTGTAGTTTGGGCTAAGAAAGTGGGTGACGGACGGACGGACAGACAGACATCAGACGGACTGAACGATTATAAAACCTTCCACTTTTTACGTTATAAACGTAGTGTGGAAGCTAAAAGGGACGTTAATGACCTATTTTACCCCTTGGGATGGGGTAAAATAAGTCAAGCTATAAAAACAACTTCAATTGCACAATTTATTGAATTAATTGTTTACATTATTTAGAGAGCAATCAGGTAGCATATCTAAAACTTAACAAAAAATAATACAGTCCCCTGTGTGCAATTCCTGGGTCTAGGAAAGACTTTTACGATAAGAGAAGCCAGGCGCGTAGCTACCGCCGTATCTGCCGTATCAATTATACGGGGCCCCCGGGGCCAAGGGGGCCCCCAACGTGCGTAAGAAAAAATTAATAAAACTTTGTACTAAATTTAGTTTCGGAAGAAAGTATGAACGTGGAGAATGTAAAAATATGATTAATATTTTAGAGAGTTATGATTTCTTAGTGCTTGTCACATTTTATAAAATTAATGACTTACAGAAAGCTAGTATGTATTTTATTAAGTAATCTAACATTTAAATAGACTGCGCAAATTAAGGAATCAAAATTTATTAAATAGTTTGCTAAATTAGTCCAAAGATTTACAAAAAGATTGGAGGGTAAGAACTGTTTTTAAAAACAAAAGAGAAAGATAACGAGGCGTTTTTTTATGAGTTATCACAAGATGAGAGAAGCTATTTTAGACCCAGAATCCTATTTCAAAGTCAATGTATACTATTGCTGTTTAGATGTATTAATTCTCAAACTAAACAAAGATTTCACAGTTTTTGCGACCTGAGTAGTATGTTCGAAATATTACAACCGGACAAACTCCTGGCTTCTTCAAACGAAGGAATATTAAGCTCTTCCGGAAAACTGTTGCTAAATACGGTAAAGACATCTCAGTTAATCTTTATGACTAATTAAAGGCTCTAAAAACATGCTTAAAATCTGAAATTCAAAAAATTCATTCCATTAAGGAACTCATTGAATTATTGCTGATAAAATTCAATAGTCTTGCATCCAGTTGTCCCGAGGTAATAACAGCATACTTTGTATTCTTGACCCTTACAGTTGCAACTGCTGAAAAAAGTTATTCCAAATAAAAACTGATAAAAAAAATTTCCTAAGAACTTCGATGGGGACAGTAATGCCTGTCAGACCTGTCACGATTGTCCATAGAGGCAGAAACTTTAGAAAAAACTAAAGTCATCATCAACTATAAATTATTTAAAAAATCAGTTTGCCGAAAAATATGCAAGGGGAGTGTACACTGCGATCCAAAAGTTTAGACAATGACGTTTTTTAGCTGTAAAATTTAGATTTGTGAAATTAGAATATCAAAACATCCCTATATATATTAAATACGTATTTTGAAATGCTATAATTGAAACATAATTGCTTGATTTGCTATAACAATTTTTAGTTTCATAAAATAAAATTTTGTATGGTCCCAAAAGTTTAGACACAAATACGAGATTATGCTAATTTAAAGTACAAAATTGCCTAATTTCGCATTTTTATTGTTGAATTATATATTTTTTATGTGATAAATTAAAAAAAAAACAATATCCGTTGAACTAAGCAGATTTTATAACGATATTGGTTCAATTTTACACCAAACTGACAATTAAGCCATATTAAAACTTTATTCAAATCCCATTTGCTTCAAATTTGCAATTTAACGTATCTAAATACGAACCGAATGAATACCAGTCCATCACCTTAAAGTTTTGAAACGAATTCGTGGATTTAGGGACATGCATTGAACAATTTTCCTGATGAAAAGTGCAATCTTTGCCATATAAAATCACAAAATAGCGACATATCATTCTATTTTGCACTCTAGTACAATGCAGAGGTAGTCACCTCTTCAAAAACGACAAAAAAGTAGGAAATTTTAACGCAAGTTCACTCCACACAATTACGAAAGTTCCTTCTTCATACTAAAATTTGAAGTTTCTTGAGAAAAACCGGTTTCTTTTAACCGGTTACAATTTAACCGGTCTCTTTAGTGCTGTTTAAACACGTTCGGTTTAACCGAATATTGAAAAATATGCTTTTGAACACCGGTTTTTCCCCTCAAAAACTCTAGCATCAAGAGAGAAGCATATATTTCAGAAATATCATCTTTTTTTAAGGAAAAATGAAGAAGGAACTTTTTTTTTTCAGGAAATTTAACTGTGTATGAGTCTTCTTCATTTTGTGAAACAATACTACTACTACTACCACAAAATAATTTCTTGGTTCTTTTCCCTAAAAACTGAACCTGAACTCACTTTCTTACTTACAACGAATTGACAGTGTCAAAACCCTCTGGGATCAATGTAGTAGTACCTTCACCTGAAATGGTTTCTTTCTCCTCTGTTTCTTTGTAGACATTTGTGTAGATTTACTAATTTCCCTTCTTAGCTTTACCTTTTCATTATGAAGTCGATCTAAAGAAATTGAAGTTGTCAAAAACTTTTATGTTTCGAACTGTATTCTAAATAATATTTAATTTTCAACTACTTTTTTATTTAAATATTTTATTCGGTAATTTCACATTCTCTGGGGGCCCAATGTACCAGATATGTCCATGAATCCCGAGTGATTTTATACTTATACGAAATTTTAGCTTAAATTGCTGTGTTGTGCAATTTATTACTTAAGCAGTTGACGTTTAACCGTACATAATTGTATTTTGACGAGTTTGAAGGCTATCTTTATGCACATATTTGTGCTTAGTTAAGCTTCAATGACAATTCCCATTTGAATTCCGCTAAAATTTATGTATTTGTAAGTCCTTAGGGTATCATAATGAATGACATAAAATATTTTTAAGAAAAGTTATGATATAGGAACCTGTTTCAATTGAAAAATTTCGGTTTTGCTAAGTGATAAAAACTCACAAATCTTTTAAACCTTTCCAATTAGAGTTTATAATGCAGCTTGATAGACGTTTGTAGCAACCCTCTATTACCATTAATATTACCTTTTCAAGAGAAAGCAGATAATTACTTAAAAGATTTAATTGCTGGCATATCTCAATGTGATAGAAGTACTTCTGGCGAACTTCAATTTTTTGTACTTTCCTATTGTTCAACTTGAGATAAATTTTTCAGATTAAAAATGTTTTTATCAAATATCTGAGGCTGTAATGTAGTTAAAGTTCGTCAGAAATTTGTTGATCTAACAATTGACTGCAAAATATCAATCACACTTGATGATTTATTATCGTACTTGCTGATTTAAAAAGTGATTTGGATAATTTGACTTCAAAATACTTTTTATTTTGAATATTTACTAAAAGTAGTTTGCTTTTTAAATGATTGAAAATTTAACGTTTTGTTAAGAAATCAGTGCCATTTTTTATTGTTTTTTAAATCTTGTCTTAGAAAAATCAAATTAAAGAAAATAGTTTTATTTTATTTAAATTGCTTACATAATTTTTTTATATACATATAATTTAAATAAATATAAATTAATAAACAAAACATAACAAATTAAAGAGGGATGGAAGTAATTCTTGAGTTCCTTGTTTCGTTATCCAATATGAAGAGTACACAGGAAGAACCGATTGATTTCGTACAAGGCTTTTCCTTAATAGCCTCTTTGGGGATGATAGCAAGAAATCGCCTAAACTGGTGTAAAGAAACCAATTAATCGCTTTGTTTACCTTTAGCGGCAACCCTGATTCGCGCCAGAGTTGAGTGGCACGAGTCACACTTTTGTAGCGCAAATGAAGAACCATAAGAGAAACCGGTTTCCGGTCGCCAATGTCCGCCAAGCAGAGACAATTACGGAAAGACTCTAAAGAAATCAATCGGTTCTTCCCGTGTACTCTTCATATATGTACATAAAATTATTAAAAGTTTTTCCATTACGGTTTGCTAAGTTTATTTCTGACAAGTTTTTCCAATCTTATAACTGGAGATTCAAATAGCAATGAGGTTATAAAAGCTACAACATATGATAACACTAAGAAACCTAGGAAATAAATAACCTGAAAAAGAAAATATTATTATAATAATTTTTTATAAATAAAATATAGATAAATATAAAAAATTTAAATAGTAACTAGATTTTATGTGTCAAAATATCCACATATTTAGTTTAATATTAATTCAAGTACTATTTGTTTAAACCATGTTTGGTTAGGGTTGTGAAATTGTTGGTGTTTTTATTTTAAGTTTGCTTTATTTTATTTATTTTGAAAATTAAATCCGTTTTTTAAAACCACACATTGGATTATATTTAAAAAAAAAGAATTTTACTTACAATTATCTAATACGAAGTATAATTTAATGAACATATTGCAATGGGGTAAAATCTGAAATGGAGATTTTATGTTTTCTACACGTTTTGGAATGTGCTTATTCTGAAAAGTGATTTTTTAACATCGATTCGTCTGTCTGAAACAACTCTACAGCAAGAGCTAAAAGAGTTATGGACTTATTATCTGTTATAATAATGTTTTCGAAAAAATTGCATAAGCACCAAGGGTAGCTGCCATAAAACGTATTTGGTTAAAAGTATTGTCGAAAATATAGTCATACAAATAGAATACTGATACATATTATTTTGTACAGTATTCCCAGTACCTATTTTACGTCATATTAAGGTTTTCGTTGGGAGAAAAAATCGTTTGGAAAATCGTTGTTTAAAATTGCGATTCCGAGACACAAAAACAGCGAAGTAGGTTTCTCGATTTATAAAATTATAATCAATGTTTACTTACCATTGCTAGATGAGAAAATTCAATCATTGTCTTCATTGAATAATATAGGGTGTATATAACAATTGGATGAACAAGGTAGGCACAGTATGTTAAACGGCTGAGAGGAATGAACAATTTGAAAGAAAGAATTTTGTTGACAACACCTAAAATTGACGTGAAAAGATATAAGCATAAAATTAAATAAATTGTTAAAATTCGAAAATTTTGTGAAAATTTGAAAATTGAACTCTATAGAAGTATTAAGTAAAGATAAAAAACCGCAAAGGATTTGGTTTTACTCTAAAAAATAACAAAAAATTGTTGCTACCGTAAGGGATTAATAAAATATAGTATACTGATTTTTGTTCAGAGTAAAGTTTAAGGTAGCTCCCTACCTTGAGGGGTCTTATACTTATAATGAACTAATTTTTTTAGTGGCAATGACAAATATTAAATTTAAATAAAATATTTGACCAAAAAATTAAATTAAAAGTTCATTTTAAAAATGCACATTTGGAAGAAATTTGTCTTAAATATAGGCCTTACGCAAAAAGCCACAAGTAAAAAAATAATTCATTTGTTCCTTAAATATTGGGCAGAGTCATTCATTATACCTTCTTACATGTTTTAAAATGAGATTTAATCAAAACTCTTAATATTTTAGGAATTTCATAGTGTCCAAGCCACGTTTATAGAATCTTTTTTTTTAAAAAAGAAATTACATATAATATAAGAAAGTTCAAAAAATAATTTCCATCCCTTTTTCTTACTTAGATCTCATTTCAAACCACGCATGAACTTATAATAAACATGATATGAAATCATGATATTGTATCAATTAGTTTTTGATGTATCAACTTAAAAAAAAAAACGTTGGTGAGAAAACGTGTTTTTAAAGTACTATAAAGTTCTTTCTTCCACTTCCGGTTTTTTTTTTCATTCACTTATCCAGTGGCGCACTTAGAAAATGATTATAGGGGAGGCTGACAAGGGGTATCGGGCAAACCAACGGATTACTTTTTAACACGTCGGATGCTGAGGACGCGCGAGCGCGTCCGATGGTTCCGATTCATCGATAACAGCACATTCTGATAAAATTCGTAGTACTATTTCGCCAACCGTTCTTAAGAGTTCAAGTTCGTTTGATTACTTGATAAACATGGTGGTGTAGTGGTTACACGAACTAGTATTCCAAGATGTTACTGATGAATTTCCATACATAAATTTTAAAGCTTATGCAGCTTTTGTGTTATTTCGAAGTTTATATTTTCCCTATTGATAACAAATATCATAATACAGCCATAATTCTGTAGGGATGTTAACACGTTGACTGCCAGTCACTTTGAGTTAGATTTATAGTTAATGCCCTCACGTGGAATTAGATTATACCCTGATGCGAACATAATTATTATAAGAAATATGATTCAAAAATAGTTAAATAATACTTAATCACATATTTATCTTTTATAACTTTTCATTGAAGAATTTTATAATTACGTGCCAGCGCGTGATTGCCCCTGAAAGGTCAAATTTTTCGCCACTGTCACTGTTATAACTAAAATCACTTGGGTTCTCGTCTGATAATTCAGCCAACAAATTTACAATTTCGTTACTTGTAATAGCCTTGTTATTGTGATTTTTTCTTCTTTTGGGAAGCGAAGGCCCAGCACCACCATCTGAACGACTCATCACAAAATTCCTTTTTCATTTTTTTTATTAATTTTGTAACCAATATCGTGTCAAGTGTAAGACGACCAGACACCAAACATACTGCACTTCGCAGTGCACTTTAGTTTGTTATTGTTCGATTCTCACCTTTGCCCTGGGTGTAATTACTTTCTCTGTGTCAGTAAAAATCCTTTTTTTTTTGTGTCGGTCTCACTTGACAAAGGCTTATAAGCGGGTCTATGACCAAGCACACAAGCCAGAATTGTATATGTACCTACCCTACCCTAGTTTGTAATTGGCTAATTCCACGTAACTGTAGTGTAAGTCACGATTTAAGAGGAGATCAAAAGATTTTTTAATTAAAAAAATAAATCAATTTAAATCAAGTGCATTACATTATTTAGTTATAATGGGTGTAGATCAACTATTCCACAATTTTTTTTCATTTAATGTTAAAAGTTGTAGTGATAATCACTTTTTACAATCGTCGAATCACATTACAGACAGGATAATTTTGCAATTCCCCTCTTCAACTATCTAGATATAAAAAAAGGCAACTAGTCTATTACATTTTTTTATTAAAAAAAACCCCAAAAAAATTAGAGTTAGGAAAATTTATTGATATTTCATAGTAAAAAAAAATCATTGACACGAGTCTGGTTATTGGATTTCAATTCAATAACGAGAAACAGATAATTATCTGGTTGGAGAAGTCCAGGAACATTTTCTCGTATTTTTTTTTTTTTTTGACTAGCTGCCGGGTAGCTTCAGTTAGCGACGTTAATTCAACCTAACCTTGTTATTTTACGACCTCAAACTAAGATTTTTACTTTTTCGAAAATGAAGAAGAGTTAGTTTATTTCCATCGTAACGAACTGGTTTTAGAAACAGTATGTTCTTCTACTTCACATCAGCCTCTATCGATGAACATTTTCCATCGTTATCGCCGCAGCCAAAGTGTTAAAAACTCCTTAGAATACCGGTATTTTAAGGCCTTAATTAAAGAGTTTATTTTAGCTATTTGAATGCAAATTTTAAGTGGTGACTATAGGAATGAGTGATAAAACCCACAAGTAAAATAACATTTTAGGTTTTATTTTGACAAAATCTTTTTATATCAGCTGTCTTAAAAAACGAAATTGAATCTTCTTTGGGTCTTCGTCAGTAAGGATAATACACTCTCCGTGTCAACTAGAATTTTCCTGTGGATATTAAGATGGCTTTTTTGGGCACGGCAAGGCTTGCCGGCTAAATGCTAGTCCGTGAAAAGCCGTTTCAAAGTGAAGCATAAGAATTGACACTAAAAACTTGCACTTTTATCCTCTGTCAATTATAAAAACATATAACAAAACACTTTAAGCTAACGTGAACAAGGAACATGAGTCAAAGACTGACACAGACCTTAGAAGGGAGGGGGCGAATCTTGCTACTGGCGGGTTGTGGCAATACCACCTAGATTAGAAGGCCGGCGAACTAAATGCTTGACGTCATGTTAGTGGACCGATTCTGTGGTTTTGACCAATGATCATTCGTGACTAGATCTTGTATTTGAATACATTTTTAAGATAAAGTGAATGAAGATGCGACGTCATCTTAAGATACGACGTTATTGGTCAAAAAGTCGAAATTGGTCCACTAGTGTGACGTTGTGTTGTTTAGTTCTTCGGCCTTCTAATCTAGGTGGTATTGGTTGTGGCGCATTTCTTACACTCTTAAAACAAAAGAGTGGATTTGAACTCAGTCTGAGTTAATTTCACGCCTCCAGAGTGAAAAATGCACTTACCCGGAAGGAGTGGATTTTTTGTGTGTTAAGCCTCCGACAGGATCACTCCAAACGAGTGATTTTAACTCAGCCTGAGGTAATATTCAATCCTTCCCAGTGTCGAAAATGCACTTCTCCAACTGGAGTGGAATTCACTCTTTTGATTTAAGAGTGTAGGAATAGGAATGCAGAAAATGCATCTATTTATGTCGTAGTTGCAGTGAAATGTAACTCCCTCAAACCACTATTCAGTATGCGATATGTCCACTATTGGTGGATTTAAAAACATAATATATTTTTTTTCTTGAAAGGGGGGGGGGGGGGGGTTACAGCCCCTTTAGTCCCCCCCCGGGGGTGTGCGCCTGCACTTGCCTCCTTGTCCTGTGATGCATACGTATATCACCCACGCGAGACCTCCAGCATAGCATGTCCTGTTGAAAGCGTTGTAGAGGCTCCTCTCCAAGACGGACATGTCTCTGTGGTAGAGACCAAACATGCAGGCAAGGACGATCCCGCTAGATATCAGCCACCCTATGCTCAGTGTTACCTGTAAAACAATGTATTTTTTTGAAAAAAACATATGTCAGGGTTTCTGTGGGGCGGCTGTGAAAAGTTTTTACTTATGGATTTTAAAATCTGGCTACGTTATAAAAAACCTATTTTTAATGAAATTCAATATAATTATTTATTTTATTTTGTAACTTTATAGGATAGACTAACTAGTGAATGAACGTTTAAGGCGCTGCGTTCGCCAGTGAATGAACACCAGGATATATTGACCAGGACAACCATATGTCAGACAGCTTCCAACTACATGGGAGGAAGTCAGTGTTGCCAATCCATCTAGTGGAATGATTTTCAATCCTTATTTTTTTTAAAAAATTAAGTTTACCAAATGTTCATTCACTGGGGCCTGTTCACTCACTGGTCAGTATACCCTAGCCCAATTATTCAAGTTTCCAAAACCGTAAGAAGTTTAACCCTTTCAGTCCCAGTGATGCCATTTGGCATCATCACTTTCAATATTTTTTTCTAAATGTTTATTCCCGTTATGACACCCAAACACACATCATTCGATTCTACACACTCTGTTCTATTAGACAATATTTTACATTAATCTCAATAGAAATCAGAACTTCGATTTTTTTAATTCAGAAAATAGCTAAAAGTGTTTCACCTGATTTTTGAAAAGTTCACTTCAGTCCCTCATATTTAAAACACAATTTAAACTATTTCGGTTAAAATAATTATTAATTTTTTTATTAATATGGTCAGATACATTAAAATATATAACTCGAAGGGTTTTTAGGTAATATATATATTTTTATTTTGTTGCTTTCCACAGTTAAAAAAAATTGGCATTATTTCAAAAACCATATAAAAAATTAAAGTTAATTTTTTTCTTATGGAAATCTTATATTTGACCTAAAATTAGCTTATTTTGTGAATATCAGATGTTTCTGTAGTGTAGTAAATTTTTGGGACTGAAAGGGTTAATTCTACGTCATCTAGGAACGAAGTTATGCTTATTTGAACAACTGACAAAAGAAGTCGAATTCAACCAGAAGTCTTATTTCGAAACCGAAACCAACTTTTTAATTGCTTATAACTAAATAGTAATTGTTTCTTTTTAGTTTTTTAAATTAAATTTTAATTTATAAGGTTTTATAACAAAGCCACATTAGTTATGTTTCTTTGGTATCAAGTTTTGCTTTAGTAATCTGGCAATATAAATGATTAAATGATCACTTTTTCAAAACACGTTTGTTTGCAGAGTAGAAATTTCAGAACTTAGATTTTAGTTCATTGCCTTTAACAGGGTTACCTGAGTAACATTGTAAAAGGAAAATCGGTGATCTTAAGTAGTTTTTATGAAATAGTGTTTTGAATAATGGTGTTTTACTCCCTAATTTAACAACAAAATAGTAAAAATTTATTTAAAAAAAGAATTTTTATTCTAATTTTTTCACTTTTTATTTATAGTTTATGTATAAAAGTCTTAAAGATATGTTTTAATGTTTAATAAAGTTAAAAAAAAATTGTATCGAACGTAGGCGGATAAATTAAACTGTTATGAGCGGCATTCAGAAAATATCTTCCACTTTGCGCATGATAATTTAGAACAGGGGGTTCCAACCTTTTTGTACCTGCGTACCACTTTTTGAGAAATTTTGACGTACCACCAGACCAAAATATTTTAATAAACGTATAATATTTACTCTTCTAAAAGTGTTTAAATTCTTTTAGAATTATATTCAGAGATTATTTAGATTAATTCATAAGAAAAACTCCATATTTAACGGTTAGATATTTGCTTATTTATAACATGCTCACAATAAAGGAGAAATAAAAAATGTTTAACTGCTCTTGCGCATAGAAGCTATCCTTACATCACTCACCAGTTGGAAACCCCTGCTTTAGAAGATAATTGAAAATAACAACATAGATTATATTGGCAGAGTAAACTATTTTTGCGCCAGAATTCTTTGTTGTTGTCTTCATGAATCTTCTCATGCTATGAATGGGTCAAAGAAGATTTTTTTAAGTACTGGGTGAATCTGATCATGCATATACTTTGCGTGATTGTAGATTAAATTTTCAGTGCATTAGGTGGTTGTCTTATAACAAAAAATAAATACTGATCCAGAGTAGTTAAAGAATAAACATACAAAACCTTTATATTTTTTAGGCTTACCAGGCTGTTTTTACCGCAAGCACTTTCCCTCCTCTTATACAAGTAATATGCTAGCGCAATTCCAACTAGGTAGGGGCTAATTCTTGTATACGGCTTTAAGTACACCTTATTAAAGAATTCCATCCATCTGCAAAAGAATTAAAAAAAAATGCACCAGATGAACAAAAAAAAATATCGTTTTGACAAATAATGAGGGTCAGGTCGTAACTTTTAATTGTGAACGTCTTCTTCGTTATCGCGGCACCCAAATTTACCTTGTAGTGAGAATGCTTGCTTAAACGGTGCTCGAAATTTGAAATCTTCTTCAAACTATAACTGATTTAGATATCCAAATGTGTAGCTGAATTTGAGATGCACAATCGTTTAAGTCGCAAGCTTTAAAAAAGGTTAAAATACGAAACGTAAAAGCACAAGCGTAAAACATATTCATTTACATAAAAATACTAAAGGGCAAAGCCCCCTGCTTGCTACCACTCGCCAACCCCCGGGAATTGCTCCGCAATTCCTATTTGTTTGCTCCGTAAGCAAATATGCAAGACTAATATGAGAATAATGCCAATGCAGGAATGTTCATCAATACAATCTGACTTGTTTCCGTGGGACTGCTCCAGGGTATCACGTAGCTCTAGCGCTAAGCAACGATCTCTACCAAAGCCACGGGACGCAACCTGAAGCAGCCCCGGCACAAAACAAGCACAACGCCACACTTACTTTCAGCGTTTCTGACGTTTCTGATTGGCTGAAGCCGTTTAAGTCACGGGGCTTTCAAGCGTCCGACAATTAAAATTTTATATTATATCGAGACGAAAAAAATCAACCAGCTCTATATAAGTTCTCATGAAACTATGAAAATCGGGATTTTTTTAAATCTCAGCTTACAAATCAGCTTCTTCTTCTTTATTGGCTGATTTGCTCGACAGCCCTTTATGGGCCAGGGCCTTCTTCAGAATCTTCTTTCATTCTGATCTTGTTTTGGAAAACGACCTCCAGTTTTGTGCTTTTAATATTTTAAAATCCTCGTCGACACAGTCAGTCCATCCCTCTTGCCCTGGTGCCGATTGGTTTATAAAGGAAGACTCATGATGTTAAAGAGTAACGGTTCATTCTGTGCAGATTTTCAGTAAATTTCATCCGGTTGACTTTTATGTAGTTGAAGATATCTGCCCCCCATTATTTTCACCAAAACCTTTCTTTCAAAGATAGCCAGTCTATTTTCATGCGAATTTGTCATGGCTCATGTCTCTGAGCATCTAAAAAAATCCATTTAGACATCGATTAGCAGAGACAGTACGCTGCTTTATCTCGGTATCTAGAACTGGTGTATTTGACTTCGTCTCCACCGACTATAAGCATTCTCCCTCTCTTCCACATCTACATCTCTTTCCTGATCTTTCTCAACTTCGCGTCTTGAACTACAGATTGAGTTGTGTTCAATTCTGAAGAAGGTATTTTTCTTGAATACCCACCGAAACATGTAAATTTCTACTGAATAAACTTTTACGCCAATAATGAACTTCAATTTCTTCATGAATCTTCTCACATGTCTCTAGATTAGGTAAATGTGCACGCACATGCTAGTTAAATCTTTGATAGTCCAAAGTACCGATGACGTTATCGTACAATGTCGCTCGAAGTGACTTAGGGTGCCGGCTCAGGTAATGAACTCTTCATTAACTACTTGACTATATTTCATAATTACGAAACTCATGTGGCTGTGTTAAAGATCCCTTTGGGGCTAGCCAAAGGTTGCCAGAAAAGCCAAATAAATTAATACTTACATGTCAATATTGATGCCAGCCATAGAAGTTAGAGATTGGACTGATACTAAAAGATTTTCTAATCCGGCAACCAACTTGTATTGGTAAGAGAGGACAAAAGTGATCGTAGTCGTGGCGTTCAGGAGAAAGGCCAATATTGCATATCCGATTACAGGCTTCCTGCAAATACATTAGTTCTGGATTTTTCAGGTACAGTGTTCAAATACAGTGTAAATTAAAAATATTGTCACACCAAGGAAATTTCGATTGAAAAAAAAAATAATGGATATAAAAAATGCACAAAGAATTGTGGTAAATAAGTTTAATGTGCTCGTAATAGCAGCTAGACTAAATTACGTAATTCGTAAAATAAATTTTTTATTTTGAATTTAATTTAGTTAATATAAATTACTTGTATTTCTTAAATTTATCTTAGAAAACCTCTATTTGGTGGTAAAATATTACCCAATTTACTTACCTCCACAATGCAATGAGGATTATAGGACTAATGACAAAAAACTGCATATCGTTTGCTAAGTACCAAGACCAACCAACGCACTAAAAAGAGACATATAAATATTAAGACAAATCTATTAAACTATTCCTTCATATTAAACCTTTTCAATCATACACAAGGGAAGTAAGCATATCTGTAACCTTTTTGTGTCCCACCGTCAACAACTTTTCTTACCGAATAAAGTCGTTAACTTTGTAATATTTCGTGTTTTCACTTCTCTATTGTAACCGTCTAGCATTGAATATTTTGTAGAGTGTCTAGTACTTAAATAACATAAAGCATCATGGCAAAATTAATTAATTTAAACATCATTAATTTAAGGTTCGAAGTTATTCTAAAAGCTCTCTCTCTGAAAAATTAATAAGTAAATAATACAAAGGGTAAACTAATGAATAATAACATATTTTAATGGTGGCTCCAGAGATATTTCTCAAAATGTCACATACCCAGTGGGTGTTGAAACATCAGTTTAAGCATCGTTCTTTTATACAGTGTTGCGGAATCCATCGTTAGATGGCGCTAGTTGTCCTTGAGAGACACTCCAATTCATGTAAATGTTATATAATCAGAACGAATAAATGGTGTGTTTGCAACAAGATGTGTTTATAATAAAGTCCCACAAAATAAAACTGAACCACCAAGTGCATTTTTATCATGGTGCATAGGGCCGAAAAATTATAGTCGAAACGATAGAAATGTGTGTACGGTGTTCGGCAAGGCAGTTGGTGTTATTTTTTTTTTGGGTAAAAGTGAGTTACTGAGTGACACGTGCATAATATTGTAAGTAGTTTGTTTTTGGTATTAGTTATACATTTATACTATTTCAATTATTTTGAATTATTGTTAGTTAGTGAAATAGTTATCAAAATGAAAACTGGTGATGTAGACGGTGAACAGGATTCTGCTTTGATGTTAAGGAAAAAACGATCCGCTATTAGGACGGCCACCAGTAAATTAATTACTAAGATAGAAAATACTTTTGTGGCCGAACTAGGCGATCAGTACACATTGGATAACCAATGTGAGGATTTAAGGAGTTATTCGGATCAGTTAAAAGATAAAAGTAGTTCTTTAAAAGATATTGATGACCAAATTTTTGGTCTTTTGGACATAAAAGAAATCGAAACTGATGCTTTGGCTAGTGAAGAATATTTCGAGAAAATTGTGAAATATCGTGGTAAAATAGAAAGATATGTAGCAAATATAAGTTCAAAGCAGAGTTCCGCTCCCGTTATTGAAACAAGGTCAGCAAATGTAAATTATGAATATTGTACTCAGATGCCACGTAGTGTACATTCAAATGAATTGGTTATTAATGACAGCAGTATTAAGCAGCAATTAGTTAAATTACCGACGTTAGTAATTTCTAAGTTTTATGGCGATGCCATTAATTGGCTTGAGTTTTATAATCAATACGATAATGCTATTCATAGTAATGAGTTTTTAAGTAAAATAGAGAAGTTTACGTATCTTAAGAGTTATCTTGGTGGGTCAGCCCTGAGTGCCGTTTCTGGTTTTGCTTTGACACCGGAAAATTATGACGCAGCACTTAAGTTGCTTAAAGATCGGTTTGGGCGAACAGATTTAATAATTGGTGCACATATGAAAAAATTGCTCGACATTCAGAGTGTAAAAGATGCACGTGACGTTAAGGGTTTGCGTAAGTTTTATGACACGTGCGAAGTACACATTCGTAGTTTAAGCTCTTTAAATGTTACGGCAGGATCTTACGGTAGTTTATTGTGCCCTATAATATTAGAGAAAATTCCTGATGAAATGGGATTGGAATATAATCGTAAAAGAAGTTCTAGGGACGAGTTTAACATAAATGAGCTTGTTGAGTATATACGAAATGAGGTAGAATGTCGAGAATCGGCGATCACGCTTACGAGTCAGAGCACTAATTATCAAAATTTTCAAAGAGGTAGAGGCAGGTCTGACCACCAAAATTATCGTAGGTTCAACAATTCGTCGGCTGCTGCATTTAATACTGCTACTGTTTCGAACTGTTTGTTCTGCAATAAACCACATGATAAATTTAAGTGTACTGAGGCTACATTAGAGGATAAATTGGCTAAGTTAAAAAAGGAATTTAGATGCCTGAAATGTTTCAATAAATTTCATGGTTGGCGAAATTGCAGAAACAAAAGTAATTGTAAATGTGGATTGAGATCCCACCACGAGTCAATTTGCAATAATGTATCAGCATCTGTACCAGAACAAAAAGAAAACGAAACTCAATCGTTCAGCTCAGTGTCCCAATGTCACAGCAATATAGTCGGATCGAGAAAGGTTATTTTGCAGACATGCACAGCAATCGCAAAGTCAGACAGCGATAGTAAATTTGCTCGTATTCTTCTCGACCAGGGTTCGCATCGCACATTTATCAGTGAGTCATTGGCAAGGGATTTACATTTAAATCCAATTAGACATGAGAATCTTTCTGTTTTCGCATTTGGTGCAAAGAGTGCCAAACCAAAAGTATATCCGGTTGTTCGCGTTATGCTACAGAATAAGAAACAAAATTGGAAAAAGGCAGTTGAATGTCTAATAACTGAAACAATAAGTTCGGCTCCCATTCTCCCGCCGTCGGAGGGAGTAATAAATAAAATGAAAGAATTAGGAATGGAGTTTGCAGACGTTAGTGCTAGTGAAGGAGAGACATTTGATTGCGAAATATTGTTGGGTGCCGATGTTTTCTGGGATGTTGTGCTGAGCGAGAGAGTTGAAATATCTCCACACTTAATGGCAATTAAATCCCATTTGGGATGGCTCGTGGCGGGATGTGAGTTTGAAGGTAGTGTAAGTCAGACATTTTCAATTGTTGTTGGCAATGCAGTATTATTGAATGATTTATCTAAGTTTCATGATCTGGAGAGTTTAGGGATAATTGATAAAGGTGACTCTTCTTGTGAAAATGAACAGTTTGAAAAGTTCAGATCAAATCTTAAATTTGATGGTAATATATACACAGTAAATCTTCTATGGAAGGATAATGCAAAGGAAGTGTTAAAAAGTAATTTTGAAGTGGCGTCAGAAAGATTTCGGAGATTACGTTTGCGTTTTTTAAACGATTTGGATCTCTTTAATGAGTATAAAGACGTAATTCAGGGTTATGAAAGCGAAGGTATAATAGAAAGGGTTGAAAAAGAAAGTATTCAAAAGGGAGTTGAATTTTATTTACCACACCGAGCAGTTATTAGAAGCGATAAAATAACCAGTCGTGTGAGGGTCGTGTTCGATGCTTCAAGTCATGCAAAAAATGAGCTATCGTTGAATGACTGTCTCCATGTTGGACCCAATTTGTACCCTGATATTTTGGATTTGTTGCTTAAATTTAGAGAAAATCCCATCGCATTTACAGCAGATATACGCCAAGCTTTCCTTCAATTGCAGCTCGATCAGAATGATAGGGATGTATCTAGATTTTTTTGGGTTAACGATCTTAGTGAGGAAAATCCAATTATTTATAGATTTTGCCGCGTGTTATTCGGCATAAATTGTTCTCCTTTTTTGTTAGCGGCTACAATAAAGGAACATATTAAGAAGTATGCTAAGAGTTTACCATCAACATTTCAGATTTTAAATCAAAATTTGTACGTCGATGATTTAATAAGTGGGCAGAAAACAGTTAAAAATGCGTTCCAAACAAGTCTTGAATGTATACAGATATTTAAGGACGCAGGTATGGATTTACGGAAATGGCAGAGTAATAGTAAACAGCTTCGTGAAATGTGGAGAGAATCAGTATCAGATGTACATGTAGAAAACGAAAACAGTAAGAATAAATATCTAGCCCAAAGTGACTTCCCTCTTAAAGTTTTGGGATTAGGTTGGAATCCGGAAAAAGATACGCTTTATTTTGATATAAGAAATTTAATCACTGTCATTTCAACCCCAGTTTTGACGAAACGTCATATTCTGAGGGAGTATGATATTTGACCCCATTGGTTTTCTCGGACCTCTAACGATTCGTATTAAAATGTTGATTCTATTATTATGGAAGGCCAACGTAGATTGAGACGAAACTCTATATCTTCAGATATTGGGTCAGCATGGGCACAGTTGTGTGATGATATCCGAGAATTAAATTTGTTTAAAATTCCTCGCTACTACTTTTTTGAAATAGGGAACAGGGAAATAGATAGCCTTGAACTTCATTTCTTTTCTGACGCCAGTTTGAAGGCTTTTGGTACAGTTTCGTATTTCAGAATCATTACTAGAGATGGAAAAATTGTTACCTCACTAGTCTCCGCAAAGGGAAGAGTGTCACCTTTGAAATCAACAACTCTTGAGTCGGAACAAACTTTGCCTCGTTTAGAACTTATGGGTGCAGTGTTGTCAGCAAGACTAACTAAGACAGTGTTGAAGTCCTTTAGTGCAACATTACGTGTGGACAAAATATGCCTTTGGACGGATTCGTTAATTGTGCTCTGCTGGGTGAAAACTTCTCCTCTCAAGTTAAAGCAGTTCGTATCGAATAGAGTCAAAGAGATACAAGAGTTGACTTCAGGAGCCACCTGGTTACATGTGTCCGGTAAAGATAATCCAGCGGACTTGATATCTCGTGGAGTACCTATGTCTGTACTGCGAGAGTCCCGACTCTGGTTTCACGGTCCCGACTGGTTGTCACAATCTGAAGCAGACTGGCCGTCTCAAGAGCATCAAAAGGTTGACAACAACTCACTTGAGATGAAGAAGATGATAGTTCACGAATGCCTTGTACAACCGAAGGAACAGCTACTCGACCTTTCCAGATACAGCTCGTACCTAAAAGTTCTGCGAATCGTAGCCTGGATGAGAAGATTTGCTACAAGAGCCAGAGGAGAAGCATGCCAAGGTGAAAATCTGACAGCCCAAGAACTTGAAGAGGCAGAGAAGATCTGCATACGGGAAGCTCAAGCCGAGTTCTACCCGTCAGAGATGAGGAGTCTCCAACAGAGAAGACCGGTGGGCCGGGACTCATCAATCTTTACCCTGACTCCATTCCCTGATGAAGATGGCATCATAAGAGTGTCAAGCCGTTTAGATGAAAGTGATCAATTGACGGAAGCCAGCACTTCTCCCGAACAAAGCAGTGTTAACAAGTCTCATAATTCGCAGAGAACATGAACGAGCCTTTCATGCTGGAGTTGACTACACTCTGACCAAAATGAGAAGGAGGTTTTGGATACCAAAGGGGAGACAGTGCATAAAACAAGTCCTTCATCGTTGCCTCATCTGACGAAGATCAAATGTGAAACCAGCGTCGCAGATGACTGCACCTATCCCAGGAGACAGATTGGCCATGACGCCACCCTTTTGCGTCGTAGGAGTGGATTTCACAGGGCCAGTCTTCGTGAAGGTGGATGAAGAGAAAGAAAAGGCTTACATTTGCCTTTTTACCTGTGCAGTAACAAGAGGGGTACACTTGGAGCTCGTATCTAGCATGTCCACAGAGAAGTTTCTTCTAGCACTTCGTCGTTTTCTGGCCCGCAGAGGCAACTGTAAAGTCATCTACTCTGACAATGCCAAGACATTTAAGAGTGCCAAAAAGGAGTTGTCCTCCCTCAACAAAATCGTCAGGGACTCAGCCATACAGAATTTCATCTCTACAGAAGGGATAACCTGGAAGTTCATCATGGAACTATCCCCATGGTGGGGAGGGTTTTATGAACGCCTAATGAGAACAATCAAAGATCCACTCAAAAAAATCCTTGGAAGAGCACTACTAAGTTTTGAAAAGATGACAACAGTTCTTGCAGAAGTTGAAATTGTTGTGAATCACCGTCCCTTGACTTTTGTATACAGTGAGTTTGGAGAACCTGAAGCCCTGTCCCCAGCCCACTTTCTGTACCCCGACAGGAACACTCTTGATTACCCGACGCACTTCGTGGAACTTATTAACAACGAGTCATCCAGAGAGAACTTAAACAGAAGAAAGAAGTACCAAACTGTGCTTTTAAGCAGAATTTGGAAGAAATGGAAAGACAACTACCTACTGCAACTAAGAACTGCGCACAATTCGACGACTCCCGTCCCAAAGGCAGAACTCAAAGTTAAAGACGTTGTACTCTTAGAAGGAAACACCAAGTCCAAGTTTCTTTGGGACATTGGAATTGTCGAAGAGACATTCAAAGGTAGAGATGGACTGATAAGATCTTGCCTCGTTCGAACACGAAAAGGATCATATAAACGGTCAGTACAGTTACTATACCCTCTGGAAATTAACTAAAATATGGTCACTCAGTATACTCACTCATTTAGGACAATAGACATATATTATTGATTTTCAATTTATGTTAAATATGTCAAGTTCTTAAATTTATATTTTCAGATTAATAATTGGTGAACTCTGTAAGCAGAGTTCAGGTGGGGAGTGTTGCGGAATCCATCGTTGGATGGCGCTAGTTGTCCTTGAGAGACACTCCAATTCATGTAAATGTTATATAATCAGAACGAATAAATGGTGTGTTTGCAACAAGATGTGTTTATAATAAAGTCCCACAAAATAAAACTGAACCACCAAGTGCATTTTTATCATACAGTACTGCCGATCCTGCGGCGCAGTGTTTAAGATGTTAGCCTTTGGAGCTGCTGGGGCATGAATGTGATCCCGTTGAGGCATGAATGTGTCTTTCGAGTATATGCGGAGTATGTGCTCGTTAAATCTGTTGGATCCGAAAGTCCTGTGGGTGGTCATTGCGCAGTTTCCCACGGGTACAGGTCCCTAGAGAAAATTTCCCTCCCCTTCAGGGACATGTTTAAATTGTAGAGTTGGCGACAGATATTAGCATCTGTTATTGGTGTATGTGTGTGTCTTGTGTTGTCCTAGTTGACGATGCTTTATAAGTGGGTCCTTGCGACCAAGTACACAAGCTTGAAAATATATGTCTACCAACCAACCAACCTACTGTACTCATACACGATTTCTATATATAATCATTAGTTCAATTTTTTAGTTCTATTCTGTCAAGTTTTCAGTTCCATTCTGTCTCAGAAGTCTTTCATGGAGAAACTCATCAGGAATTTGAGACCGCCTCCAAAAACTTCATTGGCCCAAAAACTGGTCACTTGCGGAACATTTACAATTCCATTTGTTCTTGAGCCTTCAAATACCATTGAAGCGGGTGCTGTCATTAATTGAGAATTTACAGACTGAGAAAGTGTATTCCGTTCCACCGAGACTAAGGCATTGTTACACAACTGCCCCTTCCAGTAAAAATCTTGTCTTACCCGACGCCAAAAAGACCAAAAACGAGTATCGCACACACTACAAATTCATTTTTCGTGTAACTTAAATTGTTCTCGATAAATTATTTTGAGCTACGATCTTTAATTTTCTTTTATTTTGTTTATCTCGGCAAGCTTAAACTTTGAAAGACAAAACGAAGCATCCTATGTTTGAACTACTTTGAATAAGTGGTTTAAATAATAAAGTAGCAAGAGACTCGTTAAACCAACATCATTGGTTATATATGACTGTAAATTCGAAGCTGTAGAGGAATCTAAATATCTTGGGACCATGATAACCTGCAAAAACGACTTAAATACTGAAATTGATTGCCGTCTATCAATGGCAAACAAATGCTACTTTGGTCTAAAAAGTCAACTGAAAAGCAGACATCTAAGTACAAAAACAAAAATTAACATAATACACGGCTACGACCTGTCATTCTATATGGTAGCGAATGCTGGCCCCTCAATAAAGTAATAATGAATAAGTTGATGATCTTTGAAAAATTAAGAAGAATATTTGGAGCAGTACGTGAAAATAATGTATGGTGCACTCTGTATAATAATGAGGTATATCAAAAGTACAAACAATTGGTCGTCGTCATATGATTGTGTTGACAAGTAAAAGATACATTTAGCATACTTTTTAAACCTCATTCTGCTCCATTTGTGAACACCACTACCACCTTCCTTTTCAAATTGCGAATTTAAAATCTGCCAAAAATTTGAAACTGAAGAGAAAAATTCAATAATAATAATAAAATAGCAATGAAAAATAAAATAAATACAGTAATAAATATAAAACAATGATAAGTAACGAAATAAAAAAAATAATAAATGATGTAATAAAAATAATTATAAATGACGAAAAGATAATGAAATAAAATAATAATAAATTAAATAATAAAGAAATATATAATAAAAAAAATAAAATAAATAATCAATATAATAATAAATAAACGAAATAGATCCCACACGCACAAAGCCAAAACCCGCTTGAAGGAGGGCAAGAACAACCCTTCAGAACAGTGCCAAAAATGCTGCTCATCGCAATAAATCGGCTCCCAGAGCAACCTCGAAAAAGAACTGCTCGGAGCACTTTGCTCCGAGCAGTGCCAAGAGCTATCACACTGCCAAAAAGCATCAAAGCGCATACAAAAAGAACACTGCTCCTTTTCTATCTAATCGTAATCGTTTTGAATTCCGTTTCATTGCCGAAATAGTGGGTATGTTGTTTCGAGAATTCGTGACGTAAGATGAGAAGCTTTTTCGTCCAAACCCACTAAACCAACTACGAGGAGAGGTTGTTGCCTGTTTTGTTAGGAGCTCATGATTAATGATTTACCTAGTAGCGGAATTAAAACATGTACTTATTTGTATAGAAGAACAGTTTAAAAAAAAAGAACATATTGCTCCGGTTCTTTTTAAAGAACATCTTCAAAAACATAGAACATTCAGAACATAGTGTTCTTTTTCTTCACATCTCTATTGAGAACAACACACTTGTGTCGTCATTTGATTCTGTAGCACGTAATGTATTCCTTTAGTGTACTTTTTATTATCTATTGGGGGGAAGAATCGAAGGAATCGAAGGAGAAACCTTTATTTTCGAAGAATTTGCCGAGTCTGGCAAGATCTAAATGGCAACGCTATTAGAGTAAGGGACATTTCACATAATTTTGCGATGTGACATTCAGTGTACTACGGCAATTTAAAGTTTATTTAAGTACTATTTGCAAAAACTTATTGCATTAAAATACTATTTTCTATAACTTACCATTTCTGAGGCATCGTAGAAATTATTTATGTAAAGTAGATTCCTCCACCAGTATTGGCCACAAAATGGTTCAATCTCATCTGATGTCCAAAATGGGCCTGAACCCATGTATGGAAAAATTGTTGTCTGGAAACCCAACATAATCATGTACACCGGGGTAAGCCTAAAACAGATGTTTAGTAAATAATGAATCAGTTAAATAAACAACTTACGGTTATAGTTTATTTAAATAAAAATTCTTAGTTTTGCTTTGAAGTTGGCGGAAAATTACTTAAAAAAAGTTTGGTGGTTAATAGTTGAACAATGCTTTATAATTTTCTTTAAAATTGCTAATTGGGCCATAAATGTATATCTATTAATAATGATTAAAAGAAACTTCACTCCAATTTTTTATCATTTTATATTTATTTTCCTTGATTGCGTATATTCTGTGACTTATAATAAGAGATATTAGGAATTTTGTTATATATCATAGAATTTTTGAAATGAGCACGGATACAATTGTTCACTGATTAATGAACATACCTGACGTAACGGTGTATGTAGAAATACAACCAGGGAACTTTTCCATTATTTTTAGCAGCCCCTTCAAAAAATAAATAGGCGAGTAGAAATCCACTGTAAAATAAAACACCTTTTAGAAATTTATACTCTATTAATTTCTAAACTAATAGTTAGTATTAAACACGATTTCATAAATGCATGATTTATTTTATCATGTAGGAAGTATAAAGATGGTTAATGTAAATAAAAGGGAATTTCGATATATGTTTATCAGAAAAAAAATTAAATGTCGTGCCTATATTTAGAGAGAGTTTAATAAGGGAAATTTGACTTCATTTTATTTAAGCCTATGAGGGATACACAAGTGTAATATTGCTTTCATTTCATGAGATTAAAATTTAAAATTTCAACAGAAAATTTTATTTCTTCACAAAATTTTAAAAATTTTATTTATGTAGCAAATCATAAAAAGAGCTTTTTTCATACTCTAAAACTCTCAAATTCCTTAAAATTATAAAAATTATAATTTAAGAAAAAATTATGTATGTTGCTTTAAAGCTTGATAGTCAGGTGACTGGTTTATTCGTCTGTATCCCTTCGAGGGAATGAGTGCATTGATTTTTAATCAGAATTTCTGTCTCCATTACATAAGAAACTTAAGTATATGGTGACCCGGGGTAATTATTGGACATGGAAAATCGAGGTAATTATTGATTAGGGCCCAACAACCATAATGCATCAAAATTTATTTCATCTATCAAACCAACAATTTGTTAATGCCCAGTCTTAGATATGTTTATGAAACATAGTATAGTTTGTATAATTAAGAAACATTATCTACGCAATGTTTTAACTTGAAAAAGGAAAGAGATTGAAATGTTATGTAATTTTTACTATATTTTATTTTTATACTTTTTTTTTACAGAAGTCATGTGATGTTAAATAATTATAACATGTTCAGTAATATAATGCACACCCATAATTACCCCAACCGTCGAGACAATTTTTGGACACAAGATTACTTATTTAAACACCTCTACAGAGAAAATACAGTAAACTCAAGATTATCCGCGGAATTGGGTGGCGCGGCATCCGCGGATAAGCGAATTCGCGGATAATCCGCAAAAGTGAAGAAAATACATATCCGCGAAATTTTTTCTGGGTTTTATAAAAGTAAATTACAGGTACAAATTTACTTACTTAAAAATGTCTCTTACTGTCGTTTCTCCTGTTCCACGCTGCAAAAAGGATCCGTTTTTCATCTTTTTAATCAGTACTAGTTCGTCTTGAATTGTCAAGACAACTTTTTTTCGTTTCTCGCCCATTTTACTATTATCAAAATCATGTTAAGAGTTCAATTAAAATAGTGGAAAGTTTATTTTGCAAATGACGCTTTTTGACAAAAATCTGTTCGTGAAAAGCACCTTTTGGCGCCACCAGGTTTCTTACAGTCATTCTTATTTTAATGCGTTTGGTGTTCTTTTTGTTAAATGTATTCGTCGTTCTTTGAAAGTGTTCGTCGTTCTGGAAAGGAATTCGTTGTTCTTGGAATGCATTCTTCCAAAAAGTTTTGGAAAAAAAATAGAATTCATTTATTGCGTTTTATTAAATTTTTATATTTGCATTGAAAAAAAAAAGGAATGGATAGTATCCCGCGGATAAACCGCAAAGCGGATAATCCACCCGCGGATAATCGGGAGTTTACTGTAGTTAAATTCAACAATGGTACCGGACAGATATATCTAATAGTCATTACGAAAAAAAAAATTATGGTTAGAAAATTACATGCATGAATATGGGAGCTATGATATTTTTTTTGTCCAATAATTACCTCGTGTCAACCTATGTATACCATGGATGAAGTCAAAACACAAATTTATCAAAATTTAAATTTTAAAAATAATATATGAAATATTTATAAATGGCAAATAACTATACCTCAAAAGAAAAAAGGAATCTACCGAATAATATCCATTCATAATTATTTGAAAAAGCCAGTGATCAACAGCTGGTAAAATTTCAACATTATTTCCTGAAGAAAAAAAATGCAATCATGACTAACATAAGTAAATTAAGTATTAAACTAAAAACATTACAATGGAACAACTCTGTTTCTTCCCCATAACTTTGGAACCAGATCATGCCGATAATAGTGCTTCATTAAATAATCATATTTAATGTTATAATTTATGTAAATAATTTCTACTCGTCGCCCCTTTAAAAATGTTTAAATATTAAATGCACATAATTTATTAAAAGTTTTTTATAAAATTGAAATCATTGCGGCAATCTCTTAGTTGAAACCAAAAAGTTAAGCATAACATATTAACAACTACAAGTTTAGAATTTGCTAACTTTGATTAGGAAATACTTTTAGATGTGATTTTTGGGACCAACTTCAGTATACGGGTTTAATTAAAATAGGAAGTTTTAGAATTCCCCAAAAATGAGATAAATTTATTGATGATCGCTATCACTATCACCACCACACCATATGTCAAAGTCATACCACTACACATTATCATATCCAAAACTAATTAAAATTCCTCGAATATTCTATAAAACTCTTTTAGTCAAACTTTTATATTGATGAGCTATATCGGCTGATGGCATCCGCTACAGTGGCTAAAAGCAGATCATGCCACATGCGGGGCTTTGGTTATAGAAAAGCAAGAGGACTTACTGATACGACCCATGGCGAATACATATGTGTGACAAACTATGACCCAACTCAAACTGAGAAAACGGATTCCGTGCAGGCAAGGCAGCTGTCCTTCCGCATTGCTGGTGTCCAGGAGTTTAGCTCCATTGGTGAAGATGCAGAAACAGTTGAAGAACGGCTTCACGCGTTTTAACCATGCTGAAAAAGTTTTACTGTTAGCGAACAGTGATGATAACAAATAAGCAAGCACACAGATGACAGACAGACTCAATATTGCGAAATGTGGTTTTAATAAAAATTAACTGAATTCTGACTCTTTTCTTTTGTATCAGACAACCGAAAGAGGAAACTTCAATACGAAAGTAATTATAGCTATCTTCCCCTTTTAAGAGCAAACTTTTTATAATTCCTTTGAAATATTGAAATAAGTATAAAATGTGTTAATTGTTTTACATAAATATGGTCTTTAAATATAAAAGTTACATATTACAAAACATATTATGTTTGAGCAAATGTGCATAGAATGGATTGTAGCTAAGTATGTGTTAAAACTTTTAGAATACATTTTTCTCTTAAGGTACCCATATCTATTATAATTATGACCAAAACTACTTTAACATATTTTAATTTGAATTTCAAGTATGTGTGTACAGTTCTCGTACTTTTTTCGATGCATGAAATTTTGTAATCACCTAAACATCTTTTTAAGGGGGTCTGGCACCTCCATAGAAGCCCATGTTAAATTGTCCAACTTTGGGGGCATCTCAAGAATTAACTAATTAATATATCCATTTCAAATTTTCACAGTTTCATCTATAGACATTTTTAAGTATTTTAACACAAGATTATTTTGAAAAACTAAAAACTAGATTAAATATGAATTTTTTTTAAATATCGTTGAAGAATGTCAATATTTTTATCCTAAAAGATTTTTTTTAAAAAAAAGTAAAAACTTTACAGACTATTCCCTGCGTTAAAATGTTTAAATATACTTGTGAATTACACATAAAAAAATTCAAGTATTTAAATGAATAACATTTTTAGTTATGTGCCCCCAAACATTCACATGATTCAAAAATTGTAAAACCGAGAAAAACCAATTTAAAGTTTTTATTGTTAACTCATTTCCTTACGAAGGATTTTTGCTTCCTCGTAATATTTGATTGGAATAACATTATCGGATCCTTAGTCGTTCGGCCGATCTGGGCAGTTTCACTAAAGAAAGGGTAAAATAAAATTGCCTTTAATGTCAAAAATATTTTTCCAATCGTCTTAAAACTTTGTGACATTATTAATAAAGGTTGATATAGTATTTTAAGCCACTAATTTTTTTTTTTAATTTTTTCAATGATTTTGAGGTGCCAGACCCCCTTAATGTCTGAAAAAAGTCTCAGTAGGATGCAAAATGAAAAGTTTTAGTCCAATTGTTTTATATTAAACTACAAAATGCTACTGTTTATGAGACTAATCTCTACTTATGACTAACTTGGCATGTCTTGGTTACGTTTCTTTTTTTATGGCGCCTCAGAAAATTAGGCATTCACAAATTAGAAGTATTTCAGCAGAGTTGTTTCAGTTCAGAAATATATTAAGGGTAAGGGATAGGGTCTAAAACTAAAATATTTGAAGTGTATTTACAACTGTGTCTTCAAGTTGTTTACTCTTGCCTTCTCGAGTAATTGACCTTTGAATATGGCCTTTTTTGAAAATGCTCATCTTTGATACTCTGTAACTACCAAAGTAAAGGGAAACCCATGGTGTTTTATATTTTTCTATGTAACCCTAGTGTGTGCAACTACTCCAATAATTATTTTTGTGGGTCACTTATGGCTTAAGCAGATTATTAGGCAGAAAAATGACGAAAATGACCTTTTTCAAAGAACCCTTACCTTCAAAGCCATGAGTGACCAACGAACTAATTATGCTGACATGTACCTAGTATCAAGTAGTATCCATATTTCAAAAGAAGTCATGGAACAGTCGCGGCTTTAGAAGTAGAAGGATGATATAATGCACACCATTGATCCATTACCTCGAACTTTGACATCCTCTCAAGGTCAAACAAGTCGGATGTAAGAAAAACTGAAATTCACTTTTTCTTATCAAACATCTTGAAATCTTCAAGAAAATCGAAGACATCAACTATCACACCCCTATTCACTTTGGCCCAGTTTTAAAAAAAATGCCTCTTTAGTTAAGTAAGTGTATGAGACAAATATCTACTAATGACTAAACCGACAAGCCTCTACTTAAGTCTAACCTGGCAAGCTTGCAACCTTTCTTGTATTCTCCAGATTTGGCGAGTCATCGTCATCCCCGCGCATTGATTGCCTGTCGATGCCTCCGTTCACTGGCTTCAAGCTGCCAAAGTCAGTACTACTTATAACCTGTCTGTTAACTTCAATTTTGGAAAAGTGTTCGTATGCTGTAATTAGACTTCCAACTGTTGCCAGAAAGATGAATACGGATAACAGGAGTCTGCATAGAAATGAAACAGAAAATTCACTTATTAAAAGCAATATATATATATGAAGGGTACACGGGAAGAACCGCATGATTTAATAGGAGACTTCCCGTAATTGTGTCTGCTTGGCGGACATTGGCGACAGGAAACCGGTTTTTCTTTCGGTTTTTCATTCGCGGTACAAACGTTTGACTCGTGTCCACTGATCTTTGTAGTGAACCAGGGTTGCCGCGAAATTAAAACAAAGGGGAACAACCGGTTTCTTTACACACCAGTTTAGGCGACTTCTCGCTATCATCGCCAAAGAGGCCTATTGAGGGAAGCCTTCTGCGAAATCAAGCGGTTTTTCACATGTACTCTTCATATAAAAAGGTTCTGAATTTATTCGTACATATATATTCCGAATTTATTCGTACATATATGTTGTCATATGTAGTAGAAAACAACTACCATACAGACAAGCATACTTATTAATTAAGTTATTTCTAGAAAATGAGATAGATTAGACGTCTAAGGATTCTAAGAATTTTCATTTTTTGTAAAGAAATCCTTTAACTATTGTAAGATGACTGTTTGTCGCTGACAGGGTGTGGTTGGGATGTTAAAATGCTAAGTGATATTAAGGATATGTGAAAAATGTAATTTAAGTTATTAGTTGAATTGTGGTTAAAATATAAGATATTGAAGGCGTTAAAGTTATAATTGTCATGCATTCCGAATTTATTCGTTTATATATACATATTCCAAATTTATTCGTACATACATATTCCGAATGTATTCGTACATGCATAAATATTCTGAATTTATTCGTACACATATATTCCGAATTTATTCGTACATATATATTCCGAATTTATTCGTACATATACATTCCGAATTAATTAGCACACATATATATATATTACAAATTTATTAGTAAATTACACCGAATGTATTCGTAAATTACCGAATATATTTTCAAATTACCGAATGTATTCGTATATTACCATTTTATTCGTATACTAGCTTTATAAACCCGGCGGCATATTTCAATTCCTTACATGCAAATGGCACCTCGTTCCCGAATATGTTATTCATTCTGCCTCAAATTTTGCTTGAATACGTTATTTTATTTGTTTGTTGTTATACATATGGTCTCTATATAATATGCCTAAAACTGCAAAGTACTATTTTAATATTACTATAAAGCTGTTTTTGGTTTTATGATAATTAAACAATGCTACAATTAGTCTCTTGTTTATTTACCACAAATATTTCTATGTTTAAAAATCTCAGTTAAGTATCTATCTTCTTTAATTTAAGCATACAAATAGGCAAATGCATTTTACATTTGAAGGCCACTGTAAAATAGTCGTGTTAATAAAACAAATTGCACCTTGCACTAAAGTTTAAATCATGTCTTCCAAGTTGAATTGAAAATTAAAAGTTTTCTTTGTTTTGTAATATTAGATTTGTAATTAAGATTTCGGTGTAATTCCTTTGTAAATAAAATTTTCTTATATTATAAGTAAGCGTAAAACTCCACACTACCTTGCCAACCTAAGTTGGGTAAATAGAAATATGCTATGGAGAAGATTCTTCCGCGGATGTAAAGAGTTCCATAAATTATTTGTGAATCCATCCAGAATATATGCTTAAAACATTAATTTAATTTAAGGTCTAACATATTTGAATATTATTTGAGAACATTTCGCAATTTTATCAGGATGAAAAGTGTATTTTAGTGAAATTGTATTAAGATCATTTTGTATGTAATTGCACGGGTGTACCCTTAATACGTTTTTTAATAAACAACAGATGATAAGTGATTACTTACATGACACAGATGGCAGCTGCAGTAAAATTTTCAAATTTTGGTTTGCAAGTCAATTTTACATCTGTAAAGATGCGATTGGCGCTTTTTCCAATGTGTCCGAAACCATCTGCAAAATGTATTAATACACATAAATACGCAATTAAAATCAAAATTGTGGCTAAGTAAATTCTAAGAATCTTTCAATAAAATAAGTATTATCTTTAGTGTCAGTATTACTCTTAAGGGGTCATAGGAGTCTTAAAAATGTGCAAAGAAGGTACTACAAAGCATAGTTTGATCTTTCATGTAATTTTTTAGCTACTCAATGAATAAGTATAATTTTTTTATATGTAATTATACAAGATTTATTCATTAGAAAACAAATTTTAAAATTTAATGAAACTTTAGCCAAAACCAAAATAAATGATATTAAACATAAAGCTATTTGAACACATTGGGATTAGGCTTGCGCGGCAAATTTTGAGACCAAAATTGAAAAAAAAAAGTACAAGAAAATGACTTTATATGGTACAAATATGTACAAACAAAGACTTATACCTAAATTCTCAGCTCAATTTTAATTAGAAATTATTAAAATTTTTTTTTTAATTCAAAATTTTATAAATATTTTTAGAAAAAAATTCTTAAAATAATTTCTAATTAAAATTGAGCTGAGAATTTAGGTATAAGTCTTTGTTTGTACATATTTGTACAATATAAAGTAATTTTCTTGGTCATTTTTTCAATTTTGACCACAAAATTTGCCACGCAAGCCTAATCCCAATGTGGTAAAATAACTTTATGTTTAATATCATTTATTTTAGTTTTGGTTAAAGTTTCATAAATTTTAAAATTTGTTTTATATTAAATAAATCTTGTAGAATTACATATACATTACATGAAAGATCAAACTATGCTTTGTAGTACCTTCTTTGCACATTTTTAAGACTCCTATGACCCCTTAAGTAATTTATATAATACCTACTTTGATTTTCCAATAAAATATTTCCGCTAGGTGGATGACAAGAATCTGGTAAACAAGTGCCAATACTGAGAGGCAAACTCTAAAATACAAAAGCACAAAATTTAGACATTTATTAAATTTTGTGTGTGGAAGAGGAGATACTTTACAATTTGTAAACATTTATTTTATTAACATAAAGAACACTTCAGGGCCAATATTATCAAACATTGCCAATACATGTGATGAGGCGTTATAGATCTGACGATGAAATTTAATTATATAGTCCTGCATGAAAGTTTAGACACTACACAAATATTATGTTTTACAAATTTGTATTAAAAGAGTAGAAATAATCTTTATTATCACTTAAATAATCACTGAAATAATCTTTATTATCACTTAAACATTGCATTGCACATCAATATTCAAAAAAAAATAAAGCAACGTCTGTTAAAGCAAGTTTTCAAATCTATATACATAAAAGGCGACTTCTGTTTGTATAAGACACGAAATCTAAAGAACCACGCAATATAGCGTCACGAAATTTGGCACAAAAATTCATCTCAAAAACGGAACAAACATAGGCTACGAATTTTTTTAATCGGACCATTCCTTCTATCGTTTAGAACGTTTTTATGAGTCCCTTTATGGAAAAAATACACCACTTTCGCTCAAATCCGATAATTTTTTTCCTTTTCGTGATGCCATTGGGCAGAAATATTTAACTAAAACTTTTTAGAAAACAATTGAAATTGAAAATGTTTAATTTGTTTAATACTTGTTCATTGCCTTCAGAAACTAAATTAATAATTTGAAAAAACAATTGATATGTTTCAAGTGACGTAGTCCTACCAGTCTCTATTCTATGATTTTATTGTGTATACATGATTTTAATTATGAATTTTTTAATAGCATAATTATGCTTTTTTGAAATATGTTGTTTTTTGAAGGCCATCCCACTAGAGATGCATGTTAGGGTTTTATGTCTTCATTTTCTCGCCAAATACTTTGCCATTCTCGCCAAGCTATTCCAAAAAACGCGCCAAATGAGCATTTTTTTTATTAGCTGGTTGGTTGTGCGATGGTTATTTCGCCAGAGCTAAATGGGTGTGTTCGTAGCTAGATATTTTCATCGCCAAATTTGCAAAAAAGGGCCAAATGAGCTAAAATGTTTTTATTCGGGAAATTACGATGACTTTTTCGGCGAATTTATAGCGTTTTTAAAATTTTGAATTTTAACAGGCAGGATTCTGTACTTTATAACGAACGGTAACAGAATTATTACTTTATAACGGATTAAATTATAGATGAATTGAACTGACCTATATAAAAATGCAAATCGTTTGCTGTTTGCTGGTGTAGCTTATTTTTGATTCTTACTGATTATTTTTTACTTAAATATGAATTCTTTTCAATTAGAGCTTCTTATCAAAGGTATTTTTGAAATTAATATTAATCATTACTATATCCAAGTTGGGTAATTAAATGGAAAAAATTGCTGGGTAATCTTCATATCTTATGTAACTCAATTGAAGGGAAAAAATAAAATCGACAATTAAATTATTTTTCACCTCTACTCGTGCAACGTCGGGTATAACAGCTAGTATATACATAAAAGGCGACTTCTGTTCGTCTGTTTGTATAAGACACGAAATCTAAAGAACCGCTCAACAGAGCGTCACGAAATTTGGTACAAAAATTCATCCCATCTCCGGAACAAACATAGGCTAATAATTTTTTTGAATTAGAGCATTCCTTCTATCGTTTTCGAACGATTTTATATGTCCCTTTTTATGGAAAAAATACACCACTTTCGCTCAAATCCGATTATTTTTTCCCCTTTCGAGATGCCATTGGCCAGAAAAATTTAAATAAAACTTTTTAGAAAATAATTGAAATTGAAATGTTCATTTCGTTCTGTTGCCATAAAATTCAAAAACCAAATACATAATTTGAAAAATAATTGATACTTTTCAAGTAACGCAACCCAACCAGCCTCCATTCTACTATTTTATTGTGTAGATTTGATTTGAATTATGAATATTTTAAATGCATTGTTAAGCTAATACTAAACTATGTTGGTTTTTGAAGGCTTTTGCACTAGAGCTGCATATTAGGATTTTATGTCTTCCTTTTTTAGCCAAATATTTTGCCAAACTCGCCAAGTTATTACAAAGAACTCACCAAATGAGCAATTTATTTATTAAGTAGTTGGTTGTGCGAAGGTCATTGTGCCAGAGCTAGATGGGTGTATTTGTAGCTATATATTTCCCTCGCGAAATTACTATGACTTCATCTGTCAATGTTATAGCGTTTTTTAAGGACAGTCTTTCAGAGTTTTTCAGTCTTTTATGTATGAGTAATTTTCGTGCCATTCTTAAATATAGGGCTTACATTACTGTTTCTGTTTTTTCCAACTCGTGCGACGCCGGGTACATCTATTAGTTTGCTTATATCTCGTTTGCTGGTCGCTCTTGGCGACACAATTACGATTTTAAAACAACCAGCGGAGTTTTTTAACGTTTTGGATAAACCCAAAATAATTTTTGTAATCCGGAAGGTACGAAGGGAAGTTGATATAAGGGGTTACAAACAGAGAGACTACCGAAAATCCCCACGAGATCAAAAACTCTTTTCGCTTTTTTTTCTAATTAAAAAAAGAAAAAAATGGGTTAGAAATTTTACGAGAATATAGGTAAAAAATAGTACTTACGATGTTCTTGATATGAACTGTCACAGACAGAGTACAGTACTGGCCATGGAAATCTCCAACTGTGCTGCCGGATTCCGTCGTATTCTTGGGCGCATACACACCGACGCACTCGTTGAAGTCGCCCAACCAGTAGAGATTCCCTTGGAAAATACCCCTCTCTGGTTTGGCATAGGAATCCAGCACTAGAAGGTTTGATATACACTAATTTTTATTTGTGCAATAGATGCGTTAAATTAAAAAAATATTTAAAAGATTGTAGTTTATAGATTATATGACGAGTACCCTTGAGCAAAAACGACTTAATCAGTCTATTTTCATAATGCATTTAAGTTAAATATGAGGGCTCAAATTTAACTGTGCATGTATGTGATGCACTTGAAAAAGATACTAAAAAATTGCATTTAAAAATAGCATTCAACTAATCGTATAACTACTTTTATGCAATGTAAAACTAATTTTGATTCAAAGTTTTGTTAAAAAGTATTAATTTAACGGAATTTTTTTTTATCTGCAATTGCCGCAGGAAGTAACTTCATTTTGTGAAAAAATTAGTATTAGTTTAGAAAGAATTTGTTTCGACAAAACAAGCCTTTAAATTTTTTCAATGAGATTCTTTCTTTGCATGTGTCACGTGATTGGCTTGAATTTATCTACACATATTGAAATCACGCATGCACATGCGATGCACCAATGATGAGTGTTTAGCTAAGGCAGTCTCATCATAAGACGGAATTTCAGTCAAGGTTTTTTAGCACCTATAATAATGTCATCAATGACGGGACTCTCAGGGGCGGGCTTCTGTGATAAAATTTTTAATAGCTTTTTGTGGCATCATATTTTATGTATTCAAGTCAACTACCGTATTCACTATAGCATCAAACCAGTTATTGGTTACATTACACTAAATTACTTTTTAATGATTTCTATGGAAATAGAGACTAAACTTACTTTTTGTACCCCATCCTCCGACCGGCAGCAAGTTTTGGAATGTGTAAAGTAAATCATCAACACACTTGTCGCTGGAATCATTTTTTCTCAGGATTTCGGTCAGCAATGGACTTAAGTTTTCACCAGAAAACGAACCAAGTTCCTTTATCAAAGACCATGTTTCAGGATCGGATATTTCATTTAATTTTTTGACCAAACTTATCCTAGCAGAAGCATCGTGGACCACTTTTGTCATGTCATACTTCGCATGGATAGTTTGCGGTGCAGATTCACTTTTAATTGGAGATGCAATGCTAATTATACTAATGAGAAGGACAATAAATAAACGGTTGTATGACATTTTTATTTCTGTGGCAAAAGAGACGAAGTAGTTTTTAATAGATGCTAACTGAACAAAGGAGGAAATTAAAAGGTTTTTATTACGGCGTCAAATATTAGATATAAAGTAAATAGAATGCCGTAAGATAAGATTATCACAATTAATCATAACACGGTACATTGTATAGATTATTTTTTTCCAAAACAAATGAAATTCTTTTATTTCACATTACCTTGAAACAAAGAGTTTAACCTTGAACCACGTGAAATACCATCACAGAAAGTCCATTAAATGGTTTATTATGAACAAAATATGCGATCTTAGAGTGCTTCGAAAAATAAATAACTGAACTAATCAATTAAAATAAACAAATAAAAATCAGCAAGTTACTATAAAGTACTATCCAGTAAATCAGAATGAGGAAAATATTCAATATTTTTTATTGTTTCTTAAAGGGACCGTTTAAATCGTTCACTTCGCGTTTTATCTTACACTAGCTCCTTTTTCTTCATTTTTGGCTAATTCAGTTCATTTTCAGAACGGTACTGCCAAAATAACTGCCGACTTAAGGTAGGCGAATACCCAAAATTCCCCCAAATTCTAAAATTTTTACTATTACTTTAATCTTTTCCAAATTTGGTATAGTGACTTCAAATATAATGAATAATACTATTTAGGCATTTTTTAAATTTAAATATAATTTATTTATTTTAAAAGGTGTTTTTCTACTAAAAAAAGAGGTTTACGCTAACAAGTCTACCACATTGAATTTTCATCCCATAAACATTAATTATGTGTTGAATTCTTCGTTTTGAACTGATGCATGCAATGACCCTCTAGAGTTACATACAAATTACAAGACAAGAAGTTATTAAGAAAAATGTCAAAAGTTAGAAACAAAAAAAAAGATATTTTTTCGTTTTTTTCCGAAAAAACTTTTTATACTAGAACTGTTGGCGTAAACCCCTTTTTTAGGTGAAAAACACCGTTTAAAATAAATCAATTATATTTAAATAAAAAAAATTGCCTAAAAAGCATTGTTCATTATATTTGAAATAACTATGCCAAATTTGGAAAAGATTAAAGTAATAGTAAAATTTTTTTAATTTTGGGTATTCGCCTACTGTAACGATCTAAGCAGCTATAAAGTTCGACGAATAATATTCTTTGTAAAGGGAGTGCTCGTTAAATATGCTTCAAACTTCCGACGCTGCGTACGATTTGACCTAAAAAAAAGTTGCTTTGGGTGCCCACTTAGATGTCGGTTTGCCACTTAAATGTGATTCTGAATTATGTCACCCGTTTTTAACGAACGCCACGAACCACTTGTCTGTTTTTAACGTGGACAATCGCATTCCTGCTGCCCTTTTTTGAGGAATTTTAATTTGCCTGGTACAGCTGTGGAAATAAAAAAGTACCCACTTGAGATTATTTCATCCGTTTGTCACCCTATAGAATCGGACCTTTTTGAGATTGTGTAGAATTAACATTCTGAGTTAATTGCACGATACAAAATTTGAATAAGGGGCCGTCTTCATATTAAAAATATTACGATCTTTGAAATTTCCAATAGCAACACCCAATTTTAATAACTTAGAAATGTTAAGCACTCTTGAAAACCCTTAAATCTTAGTTTTTGTTACATTTGGATGAATATTTGACTAGTTATTCAATCGAATCACTTGTGGACCTTTTGGGGACCATCTCTAAAATGACAAGCAAGCATGCATGCAAGGCCGTCTTTATTTATCAATTACACACGTAATCTTATACACAGTCCCCTAAAGGGTAATTAAAAAGTATTTTGTGATTTACTCAGCAAATTATGAATAAAAATTTTTAAAAATTGGGATTTCGCTTAAACTTCTTGTCTTAAATTTATTTCTTTAAAAATATTAAGGGGTTTCCATTCATATTTTTTAAAAAAATTAATATAATAATTATTTAAAAATATAAAAATTGATTTAAATACCCCAATATTGAATGCATTTTGTTTGGGTTATTATAATTTCTTTTCAGTAAAAAATTCGTTTCATTATCTTAATTTTTTATAGATCGGGATAGTTTTTTATGTGCAACTCATTTAACATTATGGGACCTAAACTTTGCACGTCTCTAACTCTTCTAATAATGCTTAAAAACTAACAAAATTTGGCATTTCGTATTAACATAGGTCAGAGATTTGAAATATGGATTCAAAAAGGGGTGTTGCTATTGGAAATTTTAAAGTTAGTAACATTTTTAATATGAAGATAGCCCCTTATGCAAATTTTGTGTCATGCAATTAACTCAGAATGTTAATTGTTCACAATGTCAAAAAGGTCCGATTCTATAGGATGACTAACGGCCAAAATAATCACTAGTGGGTACTTTTTTGTTTCCACAGCTGTAGAATCGGACCTTTTTGACATTGTGAACAATTAACATTCTGAGTTAAATAAATATGATATGTTAAATGAGTAATAATGTTATATGAATTGCACATAAAAAACTATCCCGATCTATAAATAATTAAGATAATGAAACGAATTTTTTACTGAAAAGAAATTATAATAACCCAAACAAAATGCATTCAAAATTGGGGTATTTAAAACAATTTTTATATTTTTGAATAATTATTATATTATTTTTTTTAAAAAATATGAATGGAAACCCCTAAATATTTTTAAAGAAATAAATTTAAGACAAGAAGTTTAAGCGAAATCCCCAATTTTTAAAAATTTTTATTCATAATTTGCTGAGTAAATCACAAAATACTTTTTAATTACCCTTTAGGGGACTGTGTATAAGATTACGTGTGTAATTGATAAATAAAGACGGCCTTGCATGCATGCTTGCTTGTCATTTTAGAGATGGTCCCCAAAAGGTCCACAAGTGATTCGATTGAATAACTCGTCCAATATTCATCCAAATGTATCAAAAACTTAGAATTAAGGGTTTTCAAGAGTGCTTAACATTTCTAAGTTATTAAAATTGGGTGTTGCTATTGGAAATTTCATAGATCATAATATTTTTGATATGAAGACGGCCCCTTATGCAAATTTTGTATCGTGCAATTAACTCGGAATGTTAATTGAACACAATCTCAAAAAGGTCCGATTCTATAGGGTGACTAACGGATGAAATAACTTCAAGTGGGTACTTTTTTATTTCCACAGCTGTACCTCGTCAGAAGTCGATATAATGTGCCACTGTATGTCGTAGCATACTGCTCAATATAATTCCAAATTAATAAACTAAAAGTAACCTAAGCGCCTAAACCTTAGTATACTAAAAGTGAAGTTAGCAAACGAAAGTAAAGAAAATAAAATTAAGACAGCTTTGAGAATTTTAAGAAACTGTTCATTAGAAGTCAGACTTGGTCCGAAAGTTGCGCAATAATAAATTCCAAACATCTTACTTACAAAATAAATAAATAAATAAATAAATAGAAAAAGTCACTAACTTTAGGGAGTGAAGCTGACCATGTAGGGTAGACTGGGTACGGTTGTGACAGGGTACGGTTATGACAGTCGCCCATATTAGCGAAACCATAAGGAATAGCGGGTTGGGTGTAAGGGATAAGGAGCAGCTTGCCTGCCTGAATATGTTCCACAGTATACCATCAATCATCGCACGACATTAACCCTACCAGAGGCCTCGGTTATTTTTTCACCGTCAAAAAGCTCAAAAGTAAGTATTTTTATTCCATTTCTTTTCATAACTGTTATTATATGTGTACAGATAGAGCAATGAATTTTTTCCTCGTTATAAGTTAGACTTTAATAATGAAATACCAGTGATTACTTTGAATGTAAATTATTTTGTATTGTCATGACGATTGTTTTTTTTGCAAAAGAAAAGGCTGGGTACGGTTGTGACAACACAGTAAAATGTATTTATTTTTCTTTTAGATGCCTATAAAATGTCTGAGGAAGGCAGAAAGGTCACAGTGTGACCTAAGGAAATATGAAGAAGCTTTTATAGAAGTGAAACGTGGGATTTCATAATGCAGAGCGGCAAAAAACCACCAAATTAATCGTGTGTTTGTTACGATACATTTGTATCGATACAAGCTTCAAATGTGCAATATTTTTGACAATATGCAAATTGTTATGTACATACACACCTATGAGCCATAGGATATACATTGTTGACGAAACAGGTGTAACTCAAAATGATTTATTTGTGTTATATAAGAACATGTATATTTTTTTTATGTAGATAAGATATTTTGTTGCTTTAAAAAACAACAACACATTTTTATTTATTTGTTTCGTATTTGACATGGTTACAGCAATGTATAATTATAAATATTTAGTTAACTTTTTTGATGATAGTGATAATATGAAGAGATTTTATAAATATTTATAAATTAATTTATAATTATTAAATTTATTAATTAAATGATGAATTAAATGTTATTGTTATAAATATTGAATTTATAGTTTCTAAAGATGATACAAAAATAGTGATTTGATGCCATTTTGGTGTCTTTTTTGACTCTGTCACAACCGACCCCAGGGTGGGGTCGGTTGTGACACTACTTCTTCTTTTTTCTAATTTGCCCTTACAAGCTAACTATTGTACTTAGGGACACAATTTTTTATTTATACGTAGACCAATGTTGTACTTTACTATTAATGCGACTTTCATCCAGCTAATCGGCATATTAACGAATTTATAAGCGATCAAATGAAAACTGTCACAACCGTACCCAGTCTACCCTACACAAGCCTGAAAATATATGTCAACCAACCAACCAACCAATCGACCAATCAAAGTGAAGTCCACCCCCCCCGTCGTATAAAAAATTACTTCTCAATGCCTCAATAAGTGTACTGTAGTATTGAATACATTTTGAACAATTATTATATTATTACTCGGTTATAGCGTTATTTAAGGGACCGCGATGTTTATGAAATTATAAATGAGTAACGTTGTAAACAAGATTGGGTACTTAGTGTTGTAAATCATGTGAAATGCGCATTATGCACTTGTATTATTAAATAAAATTATAAAATAGCATCTATTGAATTAATTTTGACCCTACATTCTTAAAACAAAAGAGTGAAATCCACTCCAATTGGAGAAGTGCATTTTCGACACCGGAAAGGAGTGAATATTAACTCAGACTGAGTTAAAATCACTCGTTTGGAGTGATCCTGTCGCAGGTTTAACAAACAAATTATCCACTCCAAAAGGAGAAGTGCATTTTCCAGACTGGAGGAGTGAAAATTAATCAGACTGAGTTAAAATCGCTCGTTCGTTTTAAGAGTGCATGCGTAATTAGTATTGTTTAGTTTTCCTGCTCCGATTACTAATTTGTTTAGGCTGAAAATAAATATGTTTTTGTGACTTATTTCACATTATTTAGCAAATAAAATACAATTTAAATAGTCAAAACGAATTATAAAAAAAATCTGTAGGAAGGCATTTGGAATAAAGCATTTTGAGTGAATGATAACACCTACATTGGTGCTGACAACACAAGTCGTGCATATTTACACCTTATTTAGCATTTCATAAACCCAAAAACAAGGGTAATAATACTCCTTTGTTTTTACAGTGTAGTGAAAGAAAAGTTGTAAAATAATTTTCTATTTTGAATCAAAAGAGTATTTACATTAATTAGGGCTACCGAACATGGGTGAAAATGAATTTGAGATGATGTTCGACCAACTTCCAGATTAAATTGAAAAAGAAGGAAGCTCGTTGATTCTTCCTCCAGAAAAGTATTTGTTTGGATGTGAAATTTGTGTTCTTACTTTTATCTTATTTCATTTCCTTTTAAAAAAAAAAAAATAACACCCCAAAAACGCCCAAAATAATTTTTGTAATACTTGTAGTTTCCATGGAGATATTAGAAACTGCAAAAGTAATGAACCAATAGAATTAACATGTGTTTCATGACCATTTAGTTTCCACGGAGATATTCATGACATCATTTTGTTTTTCTACCAATCAGTAGTCGTGTTTTACTTTACCGCACTAGTGCCGAAAAAACCTCATTTTCACCACTGCCTGTGACGCAAGCACGTAAAGTGTCATTTTCGCACGATTTATGTAATTAATATGATTATAAAAAGTGAACTTTTTTTGCACCTTGTTATAAAAAGTAATTTTAAGTAAAATTATATAAAATGGGTGGGGGGGGGGGGGTTTAATTATTTGTATTTATAAATTGTATGAAACTTTTAATTCCTACTCCAATTTAAATACCTATACATTTAAGTATAAGTAACTTTACCACTACTTTTCTATGGTCAATAAATTTAAATAGATATTAGATAAAATTATTAGTGATTGAATAACTAAATTAA